>OU026145.1:51908618-52349732 GCA_907269125.1 Eristalis pertinax
TAGGCGTCCATAGCCTGTTGCATGGCCTTAGCCTAGGTTTGTATGAACATAATCCCTGATGTTATGTTGCTGACTGCAAACGAGACATGCTTCATTGTGCTGAGTGTAGAGTGTAGATTCCTTACACCGGCGGCGTGCTGGGACTATCGTACAATATTCCTGTACACTTCGATCCTCTTAAAATCTAACACAGCTCTACAGGTGTTTTCCCAAAAAGCTGTATTCGTCTAAAGGTCAATACTCTCCGCTTTGACATGCACACTATGGCCAGATCCAATCAGACAACTTGACAACTTTCTCATGACTCATGATTCGGTTTGCAGTCCCAATCAAGTGTCGCTTAGCACCCTTGGAATTGACGATGCACTACACTTTGGATCGAGTTTATTGAGTCATTTTGTTTTAATTTGATATGTTATCTGCCAAATGTTCAACGAATCATTACCACCCGAGCCATTTGAATTAATTCGCTTTTTATTTCACTTGCATCCCTAAGTCTGGACATCATTGGCTTGCCAAGCAGCGTTCATCAATTCCGATCGAAATCGCCGAGCACTGATTATGCTAAAGTCATGCGAACAAATCCTCCAATCGGTCTTGAATCATTCATCGGCCACCAGCAATAAACGATAAAATCGACATCGGCATGACTTCAATCAGTGCTGGGGTTTAAATTCAATTGGAAAACGTTTGCGCGTTGAAGCCCAGCACCGTATGCACCTGCATTTCCTGTTCGTCTCATACTCCATAAACCCGAAATTTGCATACACATACACCCATCACATTATCATCGGCAGTAGAAACTCATGTAATCACCAGACCGAGCGTACACATCTTTGTCATACAAATTTCACGGAGAAACACGTCTAGGCGTCGCGTCGCGTCGAGGTACATGCGCCCGTTCATGTAGTCCCCATCTCTGTCGCTGACGCGCTCTTTTGTTGTGTACTGAGGTTTGACACATTGATTGATCGTAAAAGAAATTTATAGGGAGGAGGACCGCTTCTCCGGCTCGTATGTATGCTGGGCACTGCTGCGCTGGGCCAAGCACTCGACAATCCTAAGTACCAGAGACGAGCTACGAGTCTCTGCCATCATCGTGGTGAAGTCTAAGCCAACAGAATACGCTCGGTCCCCCCCCAATGCGTTACACATTGTCTGTGCCTGTCTGCGATGCGACCGTGGTTGCTTATCTCGTGCTCGCTGCGACCAACACACAGGCACGACCTGCCACCACAGCTCTTCGATTGAATGAACTTTTTTTCGTTTTTTTTTTTTTTGTTTTTTGGTAAAAAAAAACCCCAAGTCAAAAGAAACAAAACAAAAACGAAAAAAAGAAGAAGTTCGGAGAAAAGTGGTAGAGCCAAACCTTAGACCGACCGACCGTGCGTCGGACATTTGGTGGTGGTAACACCGCGAAATTTCGTTACTCACACGCGGCGCGGCGGTGGCTTGGAGAAAGACGAAGAAGAAAGAAGAGATTAACACTATACACCTCTTTCGTGTTCGAGTGTAATTGATTCGTTAAACTTTCGAAGTATAAATAGTTTGTAAAGATTTCAGATGGCGGTCATTCGGTTAGATTCATTCACTAGCTTAAGTACCGTCTGGGCATCGAGTCAGCCAATATTACTGTGAGGACGTACCGTTCGATTTTCTAGAGGAAAAAAGATACAAAATAAAATGAAGTGTTTCGTGGTGTTTGTGTGTTGTGTTCAACTGGCGCTATCGCTGCCCCAAGGATATAATTACAAGGAGCCGGCGTCAGCGCCGATCACTGGACCCGGTGGATTTAAACCGATTCTGAGCAGTGGTGTGCCCTGCCACAACGGTCCGAATGCAGCTGCGCTCGTGCAGCAGCAGTCTGTCGGAAGGATTATCAATCAAGGACCAATTCTAACCGCTGGCGGTAGTGGTTTGGACTCGCAGGCTGTCACCGTGAATAGTCACATCGTTGTCGGAGATGGTGGTGGCCATTCTCAAGTCTTCCGCGAGGGTCAAGGATACGCCGATCAGGGAAGAATACAATCCGCGCAAATCTCACTCCCACAGGGGCCACCACTACCCGCCCCAGGACCTCCAAAGGCGTTTGTTCAAACTGCTCAGCAGCAATTTGGATCTAACCAGTACTCGTCATCCAGCTCGTACAACAACATCAACAACGGAGCGATCATCAACGGAATCGGTAAGGTTCCACCTCCACCACAAGCACTGAGCGGCGGATATCAGTTTGCTGGTGGTTTTGGAGGCAGTAAATTCTCGAGTGTGGGCGTCGGCCGTCCTCTTCGTGGACCAAGCTTCCTCGGAGCTCCGGTCAATCCAAACTTCATTTCCGGAGGCAGTCAAAAGTTCAGCGGCAGCGGATTACAGACCTCAGGCTCCAAGTACCAAAGTGGCGGTTCATACCAAAGTGGTGGTTCATACCAAGGTGGTAGCTCATACCAGAACGGTGGCTCCTTCCAAGGCATTGGAGGTGGCGCCCAATACCAAGGCATCGGAGGCGGCTCTCAATTCCAAAGCATTGGAGGCGGCTCTCAATTCCAAAGCGGTGGTTCCAGCGGCTTCGGCCAACAATCGGGAGGATTCATCAGCGGAGGTGGAATAGGATCCATTGGCCAGTCAATCGGCGGAAATGCCATCCTGAACGGGCCCCTCGGCAACGTGATCCGTGAGACCTTCGCCAACGCTCCACTCGACCCAACTGTCGAGAAGCACATCTACGTGCACGTGCCCCCAGAGGATCTCGAGGAGAAGGAAGCCCGTCAACCAATTCGTCTCCCAGAAGTGCCCGCCAAGAAGCACTACAAGATCATCTTCATCAAGGCCCCAACAGTCAGCCAGCAGACAAACTACGCTCAGATCGCCAACGCTGCCGGAGTCTCCGAGGAAAAGACCATCGTTTACGTATTGGTGAAGAAACCAGAGGAGCCTTCCATTAGCGAGATCCAACAGATCCAACAGAGCATCAAGCCCAGCAAGCCCGAGGTCTACTTCATCAAGTACAAGACAAGGAAGGAGGAAGGACCTGGTGGCATTTTCCTCGGCGGCGGCGGCGGAGGCGGAGGCGGCAGCCAACAAATCGACCACATCGGCAACGGCCCCTTCGCCGGATCAGATCTTGACGGTGGCGTTGACATCAGACTAAGCAACGCTGGCAGCTCAATCGAAAGCTCTCAATCCGACGTGTCCTACTCGTCGAGTGGGAGCAGCTCCAGCTCGGGCAGTTCGTACTCGAGCGGGAACGTCAACATCGGTGACTCCGGTGCCCCTCACGCCGTCTACGGAGTGCCAAATGTCAAGTAGAACCGCTTAAGTATTGGCAGCGCTAAACCAACCCACATCTTGTTGATATGTTGATGTTTTTCTGTGTATATGTGATGTGTATGATGTTTATTATGAATCTGTACATTTGTTAGGTTTTAAGATGTTTTTTATATATTTTTTTTTTGTTTTTGTACACACATGCGTAATCATTTGTATGATACCTCATTTAACTATTTATTGCGAGAATAAACGAAATTGTTTTTTAGAAAATTTAATCTCACTTGTTGTTGGCTATGATTTTGACGGAATGGGTTGTGCATCAAGAATGCGTCGGGAGCCCACAAGTGGCCTAGGACCGTGACAATGACGATAATGAGACAAAAAGTGAAGGTAACACTTTTCCGATGAAGTAACCTGCGTTCCCACGGGTATCTTTATTCACGCCTTTGAGGCGGTTAATTGTCACTGATTGCGCTATTACACGAACCTGTCCAACCGCTAGGCCTATGTTGAGGCGGGAGAAAGGGGGGAGGGGAATCTCTCCGAGCCAACGCCTATCGGGTAATTGGCTTCGAAAAAACTCTTATGCAGTAAAAGTTGCATAAGCCGCCATAAAATATATTTTACACATCACTCTGCTAATTGATGGTAAGCTGGCATTCCAGTGCTGTCGTCAAAGCCAGCCCGATTGCAGAGGTTAATGCCATCTTTGATGAGTTTCTAATGATTTCAAATTTGTCAAAGAGTTAGTTAAGAGAAAAAGGTAGTGTGTGCCGGGGAGGGGTGAGTGACAAAAAATGTGAGAAAGAGTGAGGGAACCGTGTGAAAGGAGGGAGGGCCTTTTTTGTCAACATGTTTCTAGGAACTATTAAAATTGTGCTCCATTGTGCAAGACTTCGTTTGAACGAAATAAGGGATTCTATGAAATATAAGCAATTGAGACAATGCATTAGTTTCCAGTAAAAGGCAGGCACTGATTTAAGATTATTTTACTTTTTTGTCATCTTTCACCACATCTTGTGGGCCGTAGAGATAAGACAATGCATTGACTCCTTAGGTCAAGTATCAGAAGTTTCTTGTGTCTTGTTGACGGAAGATACGTCCGTTTTCGTAAGAGCCGGGTGCCTATATCAACCAGGCTTGTTGTGCGTACTAATGTCCCCTTAACAATTCAGGCGACGCACGCAAAATCTTATGCAGAGTTCAAAGGGCTTAGTCCGACAGGTTTTTCTTTTCTCAGGTATCCTCCGAGTATTGTCAGTGGATCTAGAGAAATCTTTTTTCGCTTCTTCGGGTGGCGCTACAACATAGAAGCCTCTCTAGGCTGTTGGCTCCGAATATGCACGCCAAGTTGGCTATGGTCCTTCTTCACTTGTGCCCTCTATGGCGTTATCCCATTGGTGCAGAATTGAAGACTCTTCAGGCTGGAGCAGTGTTCTGCCAGCCCTCTTGGACTCATGGCCTAGCCGTCTTTTGCATTGAATCATGTCACTGTACAATGCCTTAAAACGCAAACAGGACCAGCAATTGAACTCCAGAGAGATGGTGCTGTAAAAATTAAAGTTGCGGTGCTGGTCTAAGCCTGTTTCACTATATACGGCGGCATACTATTAGGCTACGACGCGACTGCACACTGTTACGCCAAATGCATGCTTCATCGAAAACTTGAAAATCATGTTTTTATTTTGAAATCAGTCGTAGTCTAAGGCCGAAGCTACACTGGGTCAGATCAAAATCGTTGTTGACAAGACAAGTTATTTTGTTCCCTTGTCTCGTTTGTGCCTGAATTTATTATATTTTAGTGAAGTTTTATACATTCTTCTTTATCTCAGTCGAATGGAGTGTTGTTGAATGTTGAATAAACAGTGTGGTTTTTTTTAAATCATAGGTTATTTTGACACTGGCAGCTGTTTTCCGCTCGATATCCTTACAGAAATCAGTATTATACGCTTGAACAACTTTGGGCAATATTGAAATCTTCCAAAGAGAGTGCTGTGTAGCACAAAGAGTGCGTTTTTTGAAAAGAAATTTTGGCCGACGAAATGTAGCACCCATCGCGACTGCTGTGCGCAAGTTTGTGCAAAAAGTTCGTGAGACTGGTATGCTAGTGGACAACACTCATGGTTCTCGTCGTCGTACGGTGCTCACAGATGAGAATGTGGCTGCTGTGGCCTTCTTCGAAAATGAGGCTAGGAACAACGTTTTGGTCAACAGTGCCAAGTTAACAGGATTTTTTTTTACTGGAATTGAAGACATATATGTGGACGACATCTGGTTCAAGCAGAATGGCGCGCCATGCCACACAGCCCATTGAGTATCGGTCAATTGGCTTTGATTTCGGTGGATTTAGGGTCGTTTTGGTCACTATTGATCAACTTGCCGGAAACTTGAGAGTTGATCAACTTCGGAGATTTAACCGGAGAGAAATTTTAAAATTGATTTTGTTCATTGTTTTATCTCTCCTCTGCGGATTTTCACAAACGGATCGAAGACTAACGACATTGCTATCTCGTTTTTCAGGCAGAAACCATAGCGATTATAGTTGTTCGGACAGTCAGGCCGCTATAAAATCCCTGGACAATATCATGTTTAACCCATCCCTTAATTGCAGGCTGTCTCTTAACGAGATGGCGGAGCATTTTAACATTCACCTCATGTGGGTGTCGGGACACTGTGACATACCAGGCAACTGCAAAGAAGATGAACTACCAGGTGTGGTACAACCTCCTCCCTATCAATAGCAGGGGTACCACCTTCCATGCCGATCGCTACAGCTGACCATCTTTTAAAGATTCATACAATAAAAACCACCAATAACAAATGGCTAGAAGGCAGCACCTGCCTTAAAACAAAAGAAATCTGGCCATCACTTAACCTAAAACGGTCACTCAGTCTACTTAGACTCAGCAAACACTCATTAAGGACTCTCATAGGAGTCATAACCGGGCACTGTGCAATTGGCTCTCATGCTCGCAGGATGGGGGCCCCATATAATGATTACTGCCGAAGCTGTATGGATGAAGAGGAGGTAGAAAACACTCATCACCTACTCTGCTCGTGCAGCGCTCTGGCTAGTCGTAGGTTCTTACACCTAGGGGCCTACTATTTCGATAAACTCAATGAGCTAAACAGCGCCAGCATAGGCTAGCTAAATCCCTTCACTACAAGCACATGACAGGGGCCAGTGTCCAGAAACTAGTTGCGGATTAGGTCTGTGAAACCGAAAGCGGTTTCTCGGTGTGTGTCTATATCATCTAAATCAGACCAAAATAAGTTGGCATATAGAGCTCGCCGTTGACTCTGATAGCCTGGCCAACGTTGTTCTCTAAGTAATAGGGACCGATGACGCCGTCAGCCCAAAAATGACAGCAAACAGTGACTTTTTCGGGATGCATTGAACGCTCATGGATCTCACGTGGATTGGCATCGTGCCAAATTTGACAATTTTGTTTGTTGACGTACTAATTCATCCGGAAATGGGCCTCTTAGCTGACGATGATATTTCGATGAAAGTTGCCCGAACACAGCACCCATTTTGATAATATTGTACAATTTTATCATTTGTACGTGATGTTGAACGGTCAATCATTTGGTGATTTCGCAAAGACTGCCAATTTGACAGATGTAGCTTCCAAAATATGGCCGCTACCAACGGTCAAAGTCGGAAGTCCCTACTGCAAGACCCTTCATACGTTTGTTGTTTCTGTTTTGTGTGTAGATCGCGAAGCCATTGTAAGCGTATTAAGTTGCTAGTCGAATTATGTGGTAAATTGAGAACACCTATGGTAGGCTAAATTACCACCATTTAAAGCATTTTCGTACAAGTTTATAGAAAAAACACCCAAAGGTATAATTAATAAAATTCGAAATCCTGCACATTACAACGACCGACAGCTGGTTCGAAAATGAGTGTATAGTGTATAGTGGGCAGTGGCATGCTTGTTCTGCTGTGAGATATTGTAGCTGTCCATATTTGCAGCACTGGCTACTTGTTTGTCAGACATTGTTGGTGCAATGGAAAATACAGGCAAAAATCACGACAGATCATACACCAGGGTAATGCGAGCCTTCACAAATCGAGTGTAAGAGAGTAATTTCTTGAGTAGCTACGCAGAACAACGAAGTGATTTGTCATCTGAAGTACAGTTCTGATTCGGCACAAGGACTTCTTCTTGTTCATAGACGAGTCTGTTGATGGATTCAAGAATCACGGTTTAAAGGTGTCTCACACTTATTGGTAAAAATGTTTTGAGGATTAGTTTAAAACAGGAAAAAGCGTAGCGATCACCTTGGAGAATATTTTGAAAACCAATCAAGCATTTTACAGGGCTTTATACACAAAGCATTAATAAAGACATACCCTCGTAGGTACGTAATATTGATTGTTCGTAGCTTAATGGATGAAGTTAATGTGAAAAAATCATCAGAAGACTATAGACTATGCAATAATGTTCATTCGTTTTTGGTGAAAAAGGGGGATTTAATTTCACTGTAATTTTGTGTGTAAAACAGTGCACATGAATGGGCACTAAGAATTCTTAGCATCGGCTCCCCAGCTCAGCATAGCTGCGGTTCTTCATTACTCGCCAGGATGTTTCGGAGAAACAATGGAAAAAATACAGCATCATGGTTTTCTTTCTGAAAATCAACCGACTAAAGGCAGCCCGAGCGCTTAAATGGAAACGAATTAACTTTAGTTTTTCGCCTTGAATATAATTCGCAACATTCCTCCCGCCTGTGAATGCAATAAATTCCTCCGCCAAAACGTTTGCGGAGAAACAAGCCATTTGCTACCAGCACAATAAAACACCAAATAAAAAAATCTTCAAAAAATAAAACAACATTTCTATTAAATATTCCTCTTCTCCGGCAGCATTGCATTAAATAGAGGATAATTTACAGCGTTTATGCTGTCAGTAAAAAAATTTACTGGGCAATTTGCTTTAACTGCTTGTACACCGCAAGGCTGGGGTGGCGGAACAAAAAAATGTGAGAACTGCGCGCATCCAAAATGTGCATTGAATGCTTGGCGAAAATGAAAAAAAGAACGCACACAAAAATGAAGCGCCGCGAAATAACGGGGAAATAAGTTTCGGTAATAATTTATTTGCGGATTTCATGAAACCAATTTCTAAACACCCTCAGATGCAGTCCATCCATTAATTACTGGTCGTTTGGAAAATGCATCTGTATTTATGGATTTTGTGGATAGGCAGAGGTATTTATTCTTAACTCACCGCGTAATCACGTGCATGGACGGTGATTAAAGAGCAAAAAGCGCATCGCAGATATTATATGCCGGTCAACACATTTTCGGGCTGGCCGAAAGGACAACTGAATTATGGCTTCTATTGTTGTTTAGGCAGACAATTAATAACCAGTCCTGAATCACGAAATGGAAAATTTACCGAAATGCCTTTAAAAGATGACAGAGGAGTGCGGGTACAGGCGTAGTGCTCTGTGACCTATTCGAGAAATCCCTGGCACTAAGCGATGACTGCGCGCCTACCAAGCTGAACCGGCTGCGACAGACGTAACCAATTCACCATCATTTCACCATCATTTCCAACGGGCAAGCGGCAATAAAAGCCATAACATCGGGCAACTTGAGGTCGCAACTAGTCAGGTTATGCAGATAGAGCGTCAGTGAAATATCCTTGGCAAACATGCTGGGCACCAGGACACGCTGGTATATAAGAAAACGAAAAAGCGGGCAGCTTGGATTTGAGCTGAATGAATCCCGGGCAATCCATTAGACATTCACATAGGGCCAGAGCGCGTTGGCACAGTTTGAAAATTGGAGCAATAGCAAGTGCAACGTGGCCGACGCTGAGCAAAAAGACGTCAACATCACTGATTAGCTATAGTCGCAAGGAAGTGCGACCGCTTATAGGTGCCCTTACCGGGTACTGCACTATAGGCATCCACGCGTCGTGACTGAACATACCACACAACGACTTCTGCAGAAGCTGCAGAGATGAGGAAGAAATATAATCTATCGGAAATCTGCCTTGTGAATGCCCAGCCCTAGCAACAATGAGAAAACTTTTCCTGCGAATAAGGACTTGTGCGGTGTAGAACTGAAAAACCTCCTAAAGTTTCTAAATGGATCCGGATGCTTATAGTAGAAAAAGAAGGTCTTATCTCATGCTGTCGCAAATATCTTAAGGTTCTCAGCACACAGCATTCGGTAACTCTATGCTGGATCCCGGCCAATAGGGAAATAATCGGCAATGAAACTGGGGATCGACTTGCCAGGAAAGTGGTCGAAATCGACATCGGAAATCCTATCGATTGAACCATCCCAAGAAAGAAAGGAACGTCATCAGATGGCAAATGATGCTCCTCTGTACTCTTGACACTGCCCCAGTATCTGCCAGTTGAGACATAGAATATGGGGAGAATATTTCTTCCAAGACCTTCATAATCTAACAAAAATCCCACTTACGTATTTTTGCAGTTTTATCAAGTTGTCAGGATGGCTGAACATCGAACACACGTAATCTGCGTAAGTGGTATGGAAACAGTGCATAGAGAGAATTCTTTCCCCCATCGGGTATCAGCAGGACCTAAGTGCAAAGTAGCAGTCTATCCGCCGACCTATCGTAATCCAACCTAGCGAGTTCGTCCACCTCACAATTCTCTAGAATGTCACAGTGTGCCGGCAACCATGTAGGTTGTCAATTCAGGAAAGACTTTGAGTTGAATGTCACTGCATTTAGAGATTTAATCGCCGCCTGTCTACTGTACTTGATACTACGTTGTTTTTCTAGCCAGGATAGAGAGACAACTGCACCAACGTCTTCACCCATCCTCGATTCATCCGTTCCCAGAGGACCATGCAGCGCCTAGTGTTCAGACTTCCAGTATGACCCGGGGGGGATACTGGTTGAAAAATACTTCTCGAAGAGGAGCTTAGGTGTGAAGAGATCGGTGTCTTCGGGTACGTTCGAGTTCTTGCCACCTATGCATCGATTTTAATCTGATCATCGTACTAGCCGCTGTCTGTCTTTGGATCGGCGGAAAATTAAGAAGTACATTCAAACCTACGGAATGGTTGTCCTTAACGTTCCATTGATACATACGCATGCCATTCGCTGCACCCTATCGATCGTTTTGCAGTTGATGTCCTTATCGAGCATAGTCCACCAAATCCCAACTGCATACAACATAATAGCCAATGGACAACCCGAGGCTGTAGTCCCCTTTTGCATCCTGTATAATTTTAGAGCAATTTTAAACGGTGCAGAACTTTTTGACATGTTCATGGATGTTGAACCCAGGCTGTCAGCTTTAGAATCAGCTTTAGAATAGTAATCATTAAAGTCCTCGATATTTGCCCACCAAGGGCAGATTTATTGTTTTGAAACATACTCAGACACACGATATGCTTGTCAAGTTACCTTCTCCACAACACTCCTTAAATAATACAGACACGAAATCCACACAACGTTTTTGAAGCAGACAATTCAAATAAACTACGTCCAACAGCCATTTGGAATATTTATGGGTTTGTTTTTCGATTTTGCCTAAAAGTATACAACAGCAAAAATGAACAACGAACTGATTTGAAAATGTGTGCTCTGCATTGTGATCCGAATCTCTTCATCGAACAAGGAACTGATACATATCTAGCACTCTGGCCAGTTAAGTCTATTGTCGAGAGCAAATGCAAATTCTTGTGTCTACAACCATTATGTTAATGATGCTTTAATGAAGTACTGCTTGTTCTATTTCGCAGATGAAGATTCATAGCCCCGAAGTTAAACGGGCAAATGGCAAAACCGAATTTCGATCAATGACCCCATTTGAAAGTTGTTTTTCTGCAATAGATTCTTGCAATTGGGTCAAGTAGCTTCTGTGAATGAATATTCACACTGGAGAACACATTAAAAGGAGTACTTTGCAACTTCACAAGGTTTGTGAAATTGTTTCATTGCGATCTGGGTCAGTTGAATGAGATGAGGTTGTTGGCATTCAAAATAAATCTTACAATCAACCTTGATGTAGTCAGTGATTACACGAAATGATTGGATTGGCAACATTCATGGCGTAATCATTTGTTTGTCATTTCATTGATTGATTTCTGGGTGTGATGTGAAAATAAATATATTTTTATTTGGCATTTATCTAGTCATTCAGTGAAAGTGGTTTAAAATACTCTCAATTTCATTCGAAGAATCCACGCTTTGGTGAAATAAGAACGCATTTATCTGAGCGTGTGGCCCTTCTATGAGGTATACATAGGTTATTTGGGCAGAAGTTCAGTTACCATCGTGCTTTTGCATGGCCTAGCAACATTTGACACTGTATGCATCTAGATTCATGTTGCTGAACATTCCGTACAGTTCGTCGCTGAAACTCGGCCATCAATAGTCAAAGTTACTCGTCGGTCTTCGACTCCTTCTTTGCGTCGTACTACAGTTCGGGGTAGACTTGGGTCCAGGTCACCCAGGAACCACCTCTGGGTATTTTCTCACGAGTGTAGGGAGCTTACAATTAAAAGCCAATTCAGAACGGCCAAGATTTTGATTTGTTTGCATATTTGATCGAGCGATATGGTGGAGTGAAAATGATCGTCGTGTCCTTAGTTGAAACCAGAACTTCAGAGCTTACCTGTTGGCTTTCTTGTCGGGCAGCACTTTGTCGTAATTGCTGCTTTCGCTGTATCCAAACATTTGGTTATGTTCAAAGATACACTAAAATACTGAAAGCATGTTTTATTTAGATTTTATTCCATATTCCATCATGTATTTTCTACACGAGTGCAAGTGAATGATTATATTTGAATGATTTAATCTAACTCAAGCGCTAAGTGATTGTTAATAGAGCGTGTTGTTACTCTTTTGAATAAGTTACCAGCATTGGAGTCTGGGAGGTAAGCACACACCATGAAGGTTAAGGTTATGAAAGAATAAATGCATTTTCAAACACAAAGCAGTCAGAGAAGCTTATTAATAAGCATTCAACGCAACAAATTCCATAAATCAACTGTAATTAATGTACTTCGGAATATATTGGTTTCGGTTATGAACACGTGTTAAAACATATTAAATCTAAAGCCTGAAGAGCGACACAATGTGTAATAAGATTTGTCGAAACATAAGGAACGGATATTTGACTATGAAGATAGTCACATAATCTGCGTTTTTAGTTAAGAAGTTGAATATTGGCGAATTTGAAGAAACATTAAGTTTATGAACCGTCTGTATGATGTCCGTTTAGGTAGGACCGGATCCATCTTTGGGAAACTAGTACAACCGGCACTGACTTACTGGCCCTTTGTGAGCACTCTTAGTCAAACTTAATCCATTAAGAATATGTCTTGCAACATCGTTCACTTTTTTAATTATTGTCGTGGCAATTTAACTAGAGACCCTGTTGCGATTGTCGATTGGAGACTATCGACTATTGTCGACAGTCGATTGGGCTTGGTATTGTGACTGGCGATTATGATAAACATTAGTCGATTCGATTTCCCCTTAAAATATTGTCGTTCACAAATTTGGGGTAGAAAGTTTTCGTGTAGTAGAAAATCAACGACAGTCGACGCTCGCAATAAGGGCCTACGAATATTGTCTACAAAATCTTAGTTGTCTTTCACCTCTGTCCGAAGCGGTAGCCATATTATTACATGGCCTTCGACCCACGGATTGTCTAAGCCTGAGCAACAGCTGCCTTCCATCGATGATGGTCCTGAGCACCCTACTTCCAGTCATCAAAACCAAGCTGTCTTGCGTCCGCGATGACTTGAACTTGTCTTTGAACCGGAGATTCTGTCTTCCTCTCCTTCTCGAACAAGGAGGTTCGGATTCGAAGACCTCCAGACTTAGTTGAAACATAGGCGTTCATGCGCTCGTTGTGGCCCAGCCAGTGCAGTCAACGTATCACATCTTGGTACGTAGAGTTCGCAGTTGTATGTTCTTCTCCATTCACCATCCTCACAGATGGGACCATATATCACCATATATCCGACGTAGAATTTTTCTTTCGAAGAAACCAAGAATCAGCTCTGCTGTTTTGCTTATGGTCCAGGTTGAGGCTCCCTATAGCAGGGCTGGACAAATAAGAGTTTTGTGGAGCAAGATCTTGGTTCTTCGAGTCAGAAGCTTTGAGCCCAGTTGTTTTGGTAGACCGATGTAGCAGCGATTGACAAGGGCGATTCTACTTCGCAGCTCCACTAGGTTGTCATTCGTGGAGTTGAGGTTTGCCCCTAGGTAGACAAACTCCTTCACTGCCTCAAAGCTGTCGATTGTAATGTCTTGCCCCAGGTGGTGTGTGATGGAATGTTTCTTGATCGATCCTCATTAACCTTAAGACAATCTGGTTTCGCTTCTTCCTTCCCCATGAAAGCTGCCGATACGGCACTCCGTCGGGAAGGCGCGCCGATGTTATCTGCGCAACCAAAACTTGGACAGGTTTGTACATGATAGTGCCTTCCGTACCCGCCACACTATCTCCTTCAGTACAAGATTGAAGAAATCACACGACAGCGCATCTACTTGCCGAAATCCGGTGCAGGTTTCGAACAACTCAGAGGTTCTTGAACCGAACTGCACGGTGCATCGCGTATGTGTTAGCGTAGTGCGACACAACCGAATCAGCTTTGCCGGGATCCCGAATTCGGTAATCGCGACGAATAGCTCCTTGCGATGAATGCTGTCATATGTGGCTTTAAAGTCGACGGAAAGGTTATTTGAAAAAGGTGGTGGTAAATAATCTGAGCCTGCGGCTTTGTTGTTATTCAGCTTTTTAATGCTTCTTCAAAGCTATATTGGCGGACTACTTCGTCGACTGGAATTCCCTATAACTCTATCCTGGTTAAGGCCGTTAATCAGCTGTTGGAAATCCTGCTTAAATACATCCACTAATCCCTGCGGGGCAGTTACAAGTTAATAAGGCTACCCTCACTATTTCGAAGAGCCTTGGTACCATTATGCATGCATTCCTCAATTACATTAGAAAAATGTCATTATTTTATGTTTATCATTATAAAGGGTGACCAGATAGCATTGATAGTTTTTCTAATTAATTATTTTTCAGCAGCTGTCAAAATTACCAGTGATATCCAGATGTCAAAATATTTCGTAAGGCTTGCCATTCTTGCATAGCTTGTAAGTAAAATTATAAGATCGACCAGAATTTGATGGTGATGTACTCTTGTACAAAAGCTGATGCAAATAGATCGACAAAAAGTCCAATTGCATCCATTTCACCGTGCCATGGCTTCAACCATTGTTCGGACTCAACATTTCCAAAGTGTGGTAGATCTAGAAGCAAAATATTTTTATTTATTCAACTTCTAAGAAATTTTTGCATCCTACGTTTACGCTCTCATAAATAAAATGAAAAAGTTCTCCAGTCCTTATTCCTTGCTGTCACACTCTTCAGACACAGTCATCAACATAACACTTCTGCGTTTTTATATATGCGTACATATTATCCTTCGGCATGCTGAAATGTATATTTGGTCGATTTCACACTTTGTGTAGTTGGTGGATGAAGTAGATTTGTTGGATTACACAGATGACATCGGTTCACTCGAGCTTTTCCAACGTGCCCTTGTTGACATTCCCACTGCGATTGAAGAATAGGCGAAACGAGTTGCTCTCTAAGTGTGTGAGGTGAAAATAAAGAGTATGATCTTCGGAAAAAAATCCATCCATCGGCGAGATGGTCTACCTCGTGAATTCTAAAAAGACTTCCTGGTGGAGACCTCGGGAACTGTTGGTACATTGGCGTGTCAGCATGTGACTTAGGTCAAAATTCCGCCCTTTGAAGACCAAGATCACCCATCAGGCAGTTCTGCAACGTTGACACAAAATCTGGAGGATAACATCCGGATAACACAACCTCGATTTCTTTGAGCTGTACACAGATTCGGGCTCGGGCGGTGACCCGACATGATTGAGAGTCTTCGAATCCAAGCTTTCTAAATCGATAACCAACTCAACCTCCGGCATAAGTGACATCGTCAGCAGCCTGAGAAATAAGTCAGAAGAAATAAATTTGAATAAATGTGTTCTATTCATAAAAGTCCAACCATTGCAACGGCACTTAAACTCTATTTTTAACTAAGTATTACATCAAATTGAACGTGAGCCAGCTAGCACTGACAAGCTATACTCCAATGGCCATCTACTCACCTTGAAGACAAGTTAAAGCAGCAATCGTCAGAGGAATGCCACTACGTTGCCAGCAGGCACACATTCAAGCGACTCATAAGTTCGACAACGTAACTACGAAGTAATTTGCAAATTCGTTTTACATCACTCGACTCTTTCGAAATGGCTGCGGGAATCCATTAAAAATGAAACACTTTTGTGCCGTCCGAAGACCACCGAGTGTCAATTATCTGGTGTCGGCATCCAGGGACGTCATAAAAGCTAACAAAAGCATTTTCAAATTAGTACATTGTGACCGCAGACGATTGGATACACGTCAAATGGAGACGCAACGAAGCCCCCTCGAGATGAAAGACAAACAGACAAACAGAAGAAGAAGAAGAAAAAAAATCAATAAAATTCACTTTCTAAGTCAACTCAAACACCAGTCGATCGATAGACACACAAATTATTTATTATCAATGGAATATTGCGCAACCACCGAAAGCTGAGGCACATAATTAACAAAACAAAGAAACGAGAAAAAATTAACATAATTCGAGAGGAAAAGTGAAATGGAAAGTCTCCATCGGCCCCGGTTTATATCCGATTAATTCATGGCATTTACCCAAGAAATTTGACCAATTTTAAGCTCATCAACTCTGACCCAACCCATCACCGCTGGAGTTCACGCAAACAAAATAGTCAAATAATAACAAAATCGGAGAAATTTTATTTCAACATATAAAAGATACAGAAATTCTTTAGAATACACTTAACAGTTTAGGTAAGCAGTAGCGGATAAATTGAGTAAGAAGTTCAACACGCTTTCATCGTCGGAGGCGAGTAGAGGTCGTCGTTTAGGGCGGAGGTGGGAGAGGGACGCCGCCCCTCATATGTGTATGTTGGTTTGCAGCTGAAGTTGAAGCTGAAGCGAAACGAACTTGACTAGAACCACACCAATTGCGGTTAAATCTGCAACCGGGTTAACTATTGCATATCCTCGTGGTCTACACTCTCCGGCTTATCCTGCTGGAGGTTTTTAGCTTCACGCTTCCTCGTTGCATCGTACGTGTAGCCGTAGCCGTCACCGTTGCCATTGCCGTTGCCATTCAAGTTGTTGCTCAGTTGCTGCTCAATGGACTTTTCAATCGCATCGGATGGGATCGCCGGTGGAGAGCCGCCAGCTCCCAGTTCATTAGCTTTGTACTTAATGAAATACACTTCTGGTTTGTTTAGCTTAAAGGACTGCTGCTGCTGCTGCTGCTGCAGTTGTTCCAGTTCAGCGGCGCTGGGTGAATCTGGCTTCTTGACTAAGACATAAACCAAAGTTTGCTCCTCAATTTCGGGCAGCACTGGTGCTGGCGGTGGGGTCGGTTGCGGTGGACTACGAACTAAAATGATTTTGTAATGCTTCCTTGGGGGATAGCGATATTGGAGCTGCTGCTGCTGGGGATACTGCTGTGGCGGTAGTTTCACGTAGATCTTCTTCTCCTCGACCCCATCGTTGGGGATTGGGATTTGCAGTTGGATTGGTGGCTGGGCGAGGAACTGCTGTTGGTTTGAGGATGCCGCCGCTGTGGATGGCTGCTGCTGCTGCTGCTGCTGGTGATGCGACGCTTGAGGAACGTAGAAAGTTTGGATTGAATTCTGTGCCGGTTGAAGAAGATTTCCACTTGCCGCAGACTGAGGCGACGGTGGCAGATATGCTTGCTGCTGGCGCTGCTGCGGCCGCGCACCGGCAGCAGCAAAGATCACGAAAAACACCGCGAGCACTTTCATTGCACGAGCACCGATCAATGACATTCTCGAACGTAGTGAACACACGAATGATACGTATCTATTGAATTACCGCGCGCTCTCGATCCAATCTTGCCGCTGGTTTGATTTGTTTTGTTGTATACCTACTTAGATTGCAAACACTAATGAAATTCAATAGCCGACTGACTGCACGTGTGGGGAGTTTTCGTATTTATACCAGAGAAGGAAACAACACACTTTTCTTCAAAAGACGGTGAAGCAGAAGAGCATGCTCCACACAATTATTGGGAACGAACTTCTTGCTGAATCGGAGTGTAAAACCGAAGTAATGCCGCCGAGTGTGGCACATCGTAGAGACACGGTGTATGCGCGCACGCGACGTGGATGGGTTCGGTGAGGTGGGCCGGCGACGACGTGCAACAGGTTTTGTTGTTTCGTCGTCTCGTATGTGCTCATGGGCACTAACGACTAACGAGTGCCGATCAAATATTCATAGCGAAGCGATTAGAGTGCATTGTCGTCAGATGGGCCGAAGCAGTGGGAAGTGAATCCCTCTAAGGTATGTCAATTAGAAGTGTATCGACGATTTTCTGTTTCCGGTTCGGGCCGCAGCTGTGATGCTACTCCTACTCCATTTCAGGCACCGTCAAAATCATAATCTGGGTGGTGGGATGGTACACAGTGTGTCGCGGAAGAAAGTGCGAATGCCAGTAGCAGGAGTTCAAATCTGACACTCGCAAATTAAAGCTGTCATTATGGTAAACGTGTTTTTTTGGCTTTTTTCGTTTTGCGTATTTCCTTAGTCGGCCAAACCAGGCCAATGTCTGTGATGGTTGTGAAATGGGTGGAATTATAGTTGCTTATAGCGTAAGGTCATGAGCGTGCGAACGGAGTGCACTTTTACGACGTGCTTCGCTGTCAGCATAATTATGCATGACCTCCAGGTAGGTATTTGTTTTGATGTGAATGGCTTGAAAGGATGCAACTGAATTCAGTGTGATTGATTTCTCTTTGATTCTTCGAGGAGGGAAGGGTTTGACTTTAATTTCATGGATTTTATATGGAAATATATGCGATATGCGGGCGATTCAAGGATAGATGGCTATTTAATGTGGCTGTTGAACTCTCTATTTCGGACAATAGAGATGGCATCATTCTTCTGGATTTGAATTCTTCTAAATTTAAGGCTTACAAGTTATAAAGGGTGTTTGTTTTTAGACGTATAGAACTTTAAGTCGCCAACACTATTTTAACTGGCTGCCATTTTGTCAGCTGTCAAGTGATTTATTTTTAATTTGGTCTGGCATTTGTTGGTTAGCATAATATAGTTGGCATAGCAAGGCGTAGATTCGGTGAATGGGCCCAAAACAAGATTGCCGTTGATCCCAATTTTCATAATCGAATTTTGTTTAGCGATAAAGCTCACTTTTGGATGAATGGATACGTCAATAAACAAAACTGCCATATTTGGAGCGATGATAATCCTCAAGTGTATCTTGAGACACCGTTACATCCACAAAAACTGACTGCTTGGTGTACTTTATGGGTTAGTTGAATAATTGGTCCGTACTTCATTGAAAACGATGCTGGCCAGAACGTTACAGGCAATGGTAACCGCTATAGAGCCATGATTAGTGACTTTCAATTTCAATTGAACAACCGTGATATGCAGGAGCTGTGCTTTCAAAAAGACGGCACAACATGTCACACAGCTCGTGCCACAATTGATTTATTGAAGGATACGCTTGATAACCGCATAATTTCACGTTACGGACCCGTGAATTGTCCTCCAAGATCGTGCTTTGGGGATGTGTGAGGTCGCTAGTCTACGCCGATAAGCCAGAAACGATTGACCACTTCGCCGCATTATTGCTGATATACGACCACAAATGTTGAAAAAAGTCATCGAAAATTTGATCTCCAGATTAGCCAGCCGTGGCGGTCATATGCCAGACTGCCACGGCTGGTCAGAATAATATAATGCCAGAATATAATATTCCGAATAAAGTAAATTTCGTGTCCATTTAAAAAAATCATCTTTGTTTTATTCCATTTCAAAGTTTTGTACCTCTAAAAAAAACTCCCTTTATATGCTTATCTGTACCTAGCAGACACGAAGTCACAATTGACAAAATGGCACAACAGACAGATTTAATTTCGAGGTATTAGAGCACTATGTGATGACGACCAAAATACCGCTGTCAGGCAGAATAATTCATGCAATAAAGGCGATGGTGGACCTTTCACCCTCCCGACCTCATTGGAGTTACGTTAGCAATCGCCAAACTAAAGTCAGACAAGGCTGTTGGTGCCAATGGACTGTCTGCCTCTTCCAAGGAACTGGCGATGATTTGTGCATACACCAACTCAACCAAAAACTGCTCGAATGAAAGTACGCCCGTGGGATATATTCGTAGCGCCGGTTGCCCGATGTTAAAGAAAGGAGACCCTCCCCCGAAGACAGAAAATGGAAATAGTCCAGGAGTTTCAAGGCTATACCCACAATTTATTTCTCGACTTTATGTCCGTATATGGTATTTATAGAGACGAGCTGTTGTCTAGTTTTGGTATCCCTGCAAAACTCGTCCGTCTGTGCAGAATTACGATGGAGAATGCATGCTGCTACATCAAGGTCGGTAACCGAGACCATTAATGTCAAAATAGGATAGTTCAAAACTAGATGGCAACACCAGAGGCACAGTCTTTCAGAAGTCCGTCCAATTAGTCGCATATGCCGATGACATTGACATCATCGAAAGGAAACAACGGGCTGGCGTTTGTGAACATCGAGAAGTAAGCGGCTAAGATCGGTCTTGCGGTCAATGAGCTTGTCGACGAAAAAGATCCACCAACTCCGAAGTCTTGGACAAATCGTTACTATTGACAGCTACAACTTCGAAGTAGTGAAAGACTTTGTCTACCTAGGCTAGGCTAATTGTCCCCTTCATTCATACAAATTTAAGAGTCAAGCGTGTTTCTGATCGATATAATTGACTACTGACTAGAAACTGGAAAACTGGATATTTTGCCACTTCTGTTGAATGAAGTCGATGGACGATAAAAAGAAAACCAGACTTTAGAATACCAGAGTGAGCCCTACCAGGGCTCATTTCTCTTTTAGGATGGCGGCGGAGGAGCAGATCAACTGATAGGCCAACGGCGCCATCCACAACTCCAGTCAGCAGACAGCAGGCTACCTGGTTTCCAAGGTTAGGTCTGGACCCTGGAATAAGGGCCAACGGCGAAGCTCATATCCTACAAGATGATACCGACACCGCATCCTTCCGGATCCCTTTCTCCGAGGGCTACGCAAATGGACTTATCCTCCCAGTTGGAGGTTGAGCGTAGGTCTAACTTGTGCGGTGCAAAACTCACTGGCCAACACGAGAGGCTCGACCTCCTAAAAGTCCGTACAATTGCTAACATACGCAGACGACACTGATTGGTAGAAAACCGTGAGCCGTCCATGAGGCGTTTGTTGGCATTGAAACGGAAGCGGCCAATGTGGGTCTGGGGAAGAACAACATTGACCACTTGGCCAGAACGTCGCCGTACGCAGCTATATCTTCGAGGTAGTGAAAGACTTCGTCTACTTTGATTCCTCGGTAAACAGTATAAACAATATCAGCACCGAGAACAATCGCACAATAACTCTTGCCAACCGCTGTTTTTTAGGCTGAAAAGACAATTCAGTAACAGACACACACATCTCTTGGAAGACCAAGTTGACTCCGTATAAAACCGTGATCATCCTGCAGATACACGGTTATTGGTATTTTCGAGAGAAAAGTCCATCGCGCTATCTGGTCGTGATTGCGTTGATTTCATAAAGTATATAAACGACATGAGCCTACCCTAGGTGTCTACGGATTCCACGCTGAAGGTGGGTAGGCCATGTAGGGCGTATGGACAGCCTAGCTCCGTCCCGAAAAAATTTCGACTCTAAGCCTGTGGGACAACGTGGAGAGGGACCTCAGCCGGCTTGGTGTGCAAAACTGGAGGCAGCTAACGAGAGGTCTTCTTAGATCCTGCTGGCTGGAAAGGCACGTTGGGTGATGCCCAGGTCCATCTTAGACTGTAGCCCCCTAAGAAGAAGAAGAAGACTTGATTCCTGATATCTTCCGAAGAAACATTCAGTCTCGGATATTCGTACCGGTCAGCGTGGTAAGTAAATATATAAGAACATATAACCAAGAGGTCTGTGAGCTGTACAAAAATGTGAACGTGGTCCAAAAGGCGGTAATCGCTTGACTATACACTTTCGGCTGCATCGAATATGAGTACTTACTCTCGGGCTAAGACGGTGTTTCCTGGTTCAATTCTGCTACTTTAATGGACCAAATAATCGCGATCGAAGACATAATAAATGGAAGCAGCGCGCCTGAGACCATCACGGATGGAAAGCAGCCATTGACTAAGCTCAGATACTTCATGGCTCATCTGAGAAGCCAGTATGGCTGAGGACTGAACATCATTAGAGGTTATATTATAGGCGATTTAGTGCCGGGACATGGCCGATATCGAGAACAACTGAAGAAGTTCAGCTTCGCACATAGATGAGAAAAAACAACTCTGCGTCGTTTTTAACACGAGACTACAGAAAGGCGGACGTACCTTAGCTTTCACTCGGATTCACATTGTCATTGATGTACTCACGATTACCCCAGATTAATTTGAACTAATTTCTTAAATATTAACCAGTCCAGAGTATTTCAAAGATATATGCGTAATCGTAGTGGCATTTTGGTTAATCGCTTATGCACCTCGATGTCAAGAGTTGGAAGATGAATACGTCGCAGACAAATTCATTCAAAACCAACGTCATCGACAATCATTCATTTCCGTCCACACAAGCAACGCTGTGGTGATGTTAACGAGCTTCGATTTTAATTGGACATGACCAACAGTAGGTAATGCGATTAGCCGTGACAATGTGGTAGCAATTTGAACCGTCAAACAGACAACGGATGGTGGTTAAAGGTGGCATGTGATCAGAGACAAGGGCGCGATGAGGTCGTCGTGCTGTTAGTGATTTTTTTAAGGCATTCCTCGACTTAATTTTTAGAGGTTCTGAAGATCAAAAAAAACAACAAAGACAAACTGTCACTGCGATTGGATGGAGTGCGCCAACTATTATTCAGATGAAACAATTGTCTCCAAATGGGATTGCAAATTCAAACTTTCATTCTTCCGCTAATGCAGTCTCCAACACGAAGTTCCTTCTTCATCTAACACAAGCACTTTTCCTAACTAGACAGTTACCACACAACGAATGCTTCCGCTTCGCAGTCATGCATCGGCGCTCATGTAATGCTGCCGTCATGTAACCGACGAGATACATCTGCAACTTAAAGTTTTTATTATTAATTTCGTGGGCATGGCATTTTATGACTGCATGCGACGATTTTTTGAAATTGTTAGCTTTCCTAACTTTAAATAATTCTGTCACATTTCACTTTGACGAGACGACATATCTGCGTTGTTTTTTTTTTTATTGGTGAGAGGAGCTCATTACGATCGCCTTTAATGGCGCTTCAACGGTTTTGCTCAATGTGATTATGCAAATTAATTTCAACGGCTGGAGAATTTATCGCACTTTATCTTAGATCAATCGGCTGGTTATCGTAGTGGTTGAGCTGAAATGAAATGGTCTAAAGGAAAATTTGAAGCACTGACTGTTTTAAATTTGTAGAAAATGTTTATAAGAAGTGACTATTGATGGCACCAATTCATCGATAATTATCTGGGGAGGGGGTGCTGAGTTTGCATAGCCACTTTAGTCCAAAAAAACTCCCTGAATTCCATGATTCCCCGAGTCAAACAAGACTGCTGTATTCTCCCGGTACTCAATTACCCTCAAATAATGTCTATTTCATAACACTTGTCAGGTAAGTATCTGCAGCACTTCATCTTAACTTAAACTGCTTAATTGCTTGTTTTCATAATCGCTCAGAGCTCCCGTGCCGATGTATAGGCCGTCGCCAAAGCTAACACATATCATCTCTGGTGCATCAGCAAATGTGTGCCTGCAACTAATTAATACGTATCTGTTAACCGATGCGTCTACTCCCATTGCTCATTCAATCATTCATACGTTGACCACACTGCACACAAGACAAGGAAAAAAGAAAATATTCACCACACCTTGGAACCAGTTTTGGAAGACTGCCAGGTGGATGTTTCGTGGTCCGTTGCGTAAGTACGTCTGCTGTGACACCCACGATATCTTATTCCACCATACCACCCGCAGCGCTTCCAGATGCAGATGGCAAAGTAAAACCGAAATGAAAACGAATACAAAAACAAAACCAGCAGAAACGAATGAGGAATGGCAAAAGTTAACTCGCCCAATCGATTCAATCGACGTTGAATAATATGTGTCTATGCGCGATATGTGATATGTGGTTCAGGTTGGAAAGTGGATAAATGTCTGAATTACAGAGGAGTACATCTGTTTAAATCCGATTTCACTAGATGGTGGGTTGTTTTTTTTTTGTCTGCCTTTTATAACAATGTTTGCCAGCCTCCACAGAAGGCTTGTTTGAGTGGTCTGCTACCAATCTTATCTGTGCGATAGATAGGCTTGACACAGTTTCAAAGCAGATTCGTGTAGCGATTTGAATTTAAGTAATTTTTGATAATAGGTCGTGCAAGGCAGTCGCATGTTTTTATTAAATAAATATAAGGTCGTAAAATTAAATAAAAAATATATTACACAAGCTTGAGAGAAGCTTATTTTCTTCATCTTTAAATATTATAAAATCAAGTTTCCCTGTCTGTTGTCCGTCTGTCTGAACGCGATAAGATGGAAAAAAAATGTTTTAATATTTAGCTATTCACAATCACCATTTTTAGATTTGTTTTAAATTGTATAATGAAACTTCTCTATAACGGACATCTGCGGGACCATCATGATTGTCGGTTATGTAGAGGTGGCCGTTCTATCGGGGTAATCTAAGTCATATATGGAAATTGAAAGTCCGTTTCAGGGGATAACTTATTCGTACTAGACATTAGAATAAAAACGCGCACTGTCAATATGTGCCACAGCGGCTTTAAGGTCGACTCCGTCTGACGCTCTGACGTTAATGCTGCATCTTCTCCCTTTGGACTAACACATAAAAAATACTAAAGCGCAACGCGCCATACGGCTTAGAGAATCGAGGTGCTGGACAGAAAAACCCTATGGTCATAGCAGCGAGAGATCTCGTATCGTATCATCTTCAAAGACTACGCCGTGCCCAGGCTTAATTTATCAAACGGCCTTGACACTCTAATCCCCGAATGCACGGAATGACATAGCGGGCTGATGTGCAGGGATTTTAACTGCGGATTTTACACGGACGGCTCTGCACGGTGTGGGCGTGTTCTCGGCATTCCTGAAAGTCAACAGACTGCCGTCAACAGACTGCCGAACAGATCTAGTACGTTCCAGGTGTCGCTGTTCGCCATTCGAGAAGCGTGTCGTCTAGTCAAAATACACCCAAATATATTGGCAAGACAGAAGGTTGCCATGTGTTTAGATAGCCAAGCAATCATTAAAGCTATTGCCTCTGCTATTTCATAATCAGAGGACTTAGCTAGCGTCGTTAGATGGCCAGCTCAAAATTTCTCTGATCTGGGTGCTAGGTCACATTGACATTCCAAGAAATGAGAAGGCTGGGCAAGGATCTGTCCCTCAGTGCTCGCAGAGGAGGTGCATATGTAACTATTTAGAACCAGCCACGGCTAAAATCTCTACGTACTTCATTACATGTAATAGAAAACCTCAGATGGGCCAGACTATAAAATGCGATCGCCTTCAAACAGATTGGCGGCGTCAAACTGGATACATCAATCAAACTAGGACAGTTAATATCAGTCTAATGATTGACTCCCGATGCTTCTGACGTTGGAGAAGCATTTTGTTGACAGTCACTGCCAGTGACTCAAGTGTGGTGATAACTTGAAATTTCCTTGTTGTTGGAAATCAACTCGACGCACTTACCCACTTTTATACGACGGCTACAATAGATATTATCGGACTTATTATACTCACAAGCTTTATACATTTCAACTACCACAAGAATCTCTGAAGTTAAATTTTGAGATTTTCGTTTCCGTGATCTAATTGGAGAACATACTGTAGCGCGTCAATAATCAGTGTGAAAACCAATTTAAACGACATGTGCCCGCCTTCTGTCAATGACTACATCTTATTTGAGCTTGCGTAACCGTAGAAAGCTCAAACAAAGCGAATATCAAACAAAAGTAAACACCTCAGCCATTACGACAGCCTATTAAGACTCACCGCAAAACCGTCGCGTCGTGCGTCTTAACAACTTCAGTGTACAGCCGTTCCCCAGCGAGACCTCAAGAAGAAACCAAACAAAGAGTTCATATTTCACAAATGAAATCGAAGTTTCTGGAATTAAAACACCCAAACGAGATCACGTTCCATGCGAGCTGTAGGCCCCGGGGGCCCCCTTCTTCGCCTGATTTATGTCTGTTTGTGGACCAATATTAATCTGCGAGAGAAGAAAGTGCCCTCTTCACAAAGAGCCACCAAAAATTTCTCCGATCTCTGATTTAGGGCCACTGTGACTGGTGCTACTTGCTGCCTGCCGCGGCATCTGTTGACCTTTACGTGACGCAACGCCAGTATCACAATATTTATGTTCTAGGTGTGGCTTGTCAGATTGTTATGTGAATTCTATCGCAGGGCTTCTGGGGAGACGTTATGTGAGTGCTTTTGACGATCAGCGATGAATTGGAAATTTGATTGAGAAACGAGAAGTGATTATCCAACGGTAATGATGACAAAAGTGTGCCTTAATTAGTACAAGGTAGCTCGGATTTCAAGGTTTATCACTTTCATTGCATTGTTGCGTTGCATCACATGAATTATGTATCCAAACTTAATTGCGGTATCGAATAATAGTTTTATGTATTTTTAAACAAATCCGTGATGAGCACATGTGATGAGTTCAATAAGTGCGTGTATTCCGGGGACGGACCTATGACGCGGTGGCGCCCAGCGAATAGGGGCCCTTGTCTAGGAAATTAATGACTCAATGGAATAATGGATCGCCTTTGGAATATGATATGCACAGCATGTTCTGGCAGGTATAAGAAACTATTTGTTGTGGTGGTGCTGTATATGACGACAAGCGAATATGAAGCAAAAGAGTGAGCAATGACCCTGTTCTTTCAATAATTTGTTAGATACTTGAGAGGATAATACGATTTCAGATATTTTAGGACTTTTGAAAATCCGACAGACTTCAGTGTGACCTAGCGTGTGGTGTCCGATAAGTAAATAGTTATGAATCTTGATTGGTAGTGTATGATTAGGGCGATTGTAAAGGGTGACCAGTTTTTCAATATTTCTATGTGTCACCCACTTTCAAAGTTTACAATGGCATCTTGGTGTCATGATATTCAATAATTTTTCATTTCATCGTACAACCATTACGCACTTGCCGACCGTGCGGATATTATTAAAAAATGTGATTCCCGCTGAATTTCAGCATACAGCCGATCGTCATTATAAATTCGGTGTGCAGGCAGTTCATCGCACAGGGGAAACGATAGAGCGTGGGTACACACATTTGGAAACTAAGACGCTAACCAGAGACCGGCCGAAATGAAGAAAACAGTCGCAGCTGTCGGTATCGAAGAAATGTTGATTCGTCGCCGAATCAAATGAATTGATCATCGCCAGAGTCAACCCGAAACACAAGCGCTATAGGTATTCATCAATTGTAACCTTCGGAAGATCTTGCGCATATTCTTCTTTAACACCATCAAAAACGCCGACGGGACAGGTAAACATCCATCTGGAAATTCGCCGCCGCAAGTGGAAGTGGATTGGTCATACACTTCGTAAGCCCTATGACGACATCACAAGAGGAGCTCTAGATTGGAAACCACAATGTTGTAGCTCGTGGAAGCGACTAGTTGAAGCAGATGGGCTACAAACAGAAGCACTGCAAGCACGGCGCTCTTGGCGACAGATACAATTCCTTGCTATAAATAAATCAAATTATAACTTGTTTAGGCGCTTTGTTGCATCTAGACACTACGGGAATATAATATATGTACACATATATAGAGTCAACCTTTATTTCACTTATTTTGCGGCTGAATATGGAATTTAAGCAAGACGGTCATAGTCGACGTCGTGTGCATTTTTTGGCCAAAAATTATCTTCTCAGGTGATGCCAATTTTTACCTCAAGGTGATGTCAACAAGCAAAATTGTTGGAACTGAAGCGAGTACATTTGGTCTGAGTCTACGTTAAGTCCTTAGTAAACGCAAACAAACCAAACACTTTGAACGAGCTCGAGGGAAACTTTCAAGACGCTATAGTCGGAATAACGACGCGCATGTTGGAACGAGTCATCGAAAATTGGACCAACCGCTTAAAGCACTGTCACAGTGAAACAAAGGGGGCCATTTGAATCATGTTCATGGCATTAGTAATACAGTAATGCCATGAACGTAGCTGCAAAATAAAATTCTTCTTCTATCGCAGAAAAGTCTAATATTCACCCGACGAAGTTTGTCTAACATGCCATACCGTGTAACCGCTTTTATTGAATTTAACATATATACATACATATGTGTGGCGCCACAACCCGTAGGGGCCAGGGACTAGCTTCTCAGCAACCACTCGTCTTGTTCTATCGCGAGTGGAAGGGACCCACAGTTTTATGCCGACTACGAACAGCCAAGTTTGAGAAGCCTTTTCTAGACAGTTATACTCTTTCAGCATTGTCAGTGACTCGAAAAAGGTGGGGCCGTGAAAAGTATTTCTTGTCGTACCAGGAATCGAACCTAGACAGGTAGCTTCAAGTGCGTAGGAGTTGATGCACATACCCATGGGCCACCGTGTGTACGAATATATTGGAAGTAAGAAGATTAGTGCACTTAAGGACGACTACAGCCCAGATCTCGATGGGTTCACCTTAATTGTTTTTGAAAATGTGTTAGACACCTGGCTCATCTCTCACAAGGATGCTTCCCATAGCTTTGGATGCATTTTTTCATTGTTCCCACTTCGCGTGCACCGTAAAGGTCCAAAAACAACATACATAAGTAATTATCGTCCCATCGCTAAGTTATCATGCATACCTAAACTCTTCGCAAACTCACTGCAAATCATTATTTTCTCCATCGTAACACGGTTTCCTCAGAGACAGATCGACAACTACGAGCGTTACTGAATTGTACATTATGCGCGCTCGAAGACGGCAAAGAAGTCGATGACTTTAGTAAAGCATTTGACAACATCTCACAACAAGTTCTATTCAAAATGACAGCCCTAGCTTTCCAAACCTGTTTCACCAAATGAATCAGAAATCATGTACATCATACTCAATACACAATACTTCATCTCTGAAATGAATCAAACCCTATTGGGAAAGCAAAACATACGAAGTTACCTTGAGATCGTCTGTCTCAAAACCCATCAAAGTTGCATCGATCGTACCACAAGGTAGGCACCTCGGTCGATTAATTTTCGTACTGACTACCGGATTTACAATCCGGGAAGCGTGTGGTCAAATCAAAATACACCCAAATATGTAGCCAAGGTAGAAGGTGCCATATGTGCCAGGCAGTCATCAAAACTAGTGCTTCCTTCTCTTCCTACTCTAAATTAATATAGGAATGCCGAGCTGAACTAGCGTTGTTTGAAGGACAGCTCAAACCCTCAGTTATCTGGGTTATATTTATATCACAGGGACATCCAAGGATATGAGAAGTCCGATGAACTGGCTAGGCAGGAATCTGGCCTCCAGTGTTCGCTTGCAGAGGAGCTGCAAGTAACCTAGGCTAAATTCCTACGCACTTCCTAGATGGCGATCTGTAAGGGCCACTGCAGATCATGCCCTCAAACTAGGTATCCCACACATGGTACAACCTCGCAGCTGCAACAACACAGCTGAGAGCGAAACATTAACTCATTTCCTTTGCGCCTGGCCGGCGCTTGGTAGATCCTTCTTCAACTCACTTGATGAGATCTCTGCGAAGGATATTACGGAACTAATTTCCTTCTTAATCACATCAGGTTGGTTTTAGAAATATCTCAAAATCCATTATAAATAGAGTAATATTGCTGTGGCATTAACGTACGGCACAAAGTTCAAATTGGGGTCTCACCGCCTCTACCTACCTACTACCAACGACGTTGACCGTCTGTAAATGCCCATTACGTACTCCGCAAACGTCAACTACAACGTTTCCTTTAACGAACTAGTCCCTACAGCCTCATCGCTACTCAACTTAGGCGTAACCTGCTCAACTTTCGTTCCCATTTTGACAATAATTAGAGCAAATTCCGGCTTGAATTCGTCAAACGCTGGTCACGAGAATTTTCGAATTCCCGCTTCACAAAATCGCCATATATCACCTTCGTCACGCACATTCTCGAATATGTCAGATAAGTATGGTCATCCCGCCTACCACATTCGGCATTGAAGCTGTTCATCGCCAGCTTATACGTTTCGCTCTTCCCGGTTTTGTCCGGATTAACAGAAATAATTTGCCCCCATACTACTCTGATTCGCCTTGAGTCCCTCGAAACCCTTCGTAAAACTGCCGATCTGCTCTTCCTCCACCAACTAATTGCAAATCGAATTCGTCGCCCTTAGCTAAGATCGTTGCTAGTGTAAAGCTTAATAAATTGGAGGTGTTGACCCATCAAAAAACTATTTGTCCAATGCTTGACCTAATTTGCTTCTGATGCTGCTTTAGCCTGCACTATAACACTGGTTTGTTGCATCCACACTAATCTCATTTGAAGTAATTCTTTAAAGCCGAGCAAGAAGATCAACCCACATGCACTCCTCACTGTTGACATTTTGTTTTCCCCGCGCACTCCCCAAAGAACGTAGATCTGAAAGATTTGCATCTGAAAATCCGTGATATATCGCATCTACGAGATGGGAAATGTATTTGTACGAGTAGGATAATGCACATCCGACAGTGTGGGAGGTTTTATAAAAAGCTATGTTGCCTGCCGCCTGTTGGCTGCTAAAACTAAAAAAGATGACTCAAAATATTAATGGTTATGCATTCGCCAGGCATTATTATTCATCGCAGTCCTCTCCCCATAGCCCACTTTCGACATTGTCGGCGGTGAACGCTTCCAGCACACCACATCGTCATCATTGCCGGCGGTAGTCTTTCGAGCCATCACCACGTATGTACTCCAGGACGAAGCGAGATGCCTCGTATTATTTCTTACTTAACCAAGTGTGCCGAAACTATAATTGTGTTCTGTGTGGCAAATGCTGCAAGGATAACCAGCAGCCCGCATGGCTTGGAGGGGCCATAAGAAAACGAATATTTCATATTTTGAATATCCTCCTCTTTAACGGGAGAGAGAACTGGGGTGAATGTCGAGCGGGCGGGCCGGCAGTGGGTGGCAAATAACTCTTGCGCCAGATGAGGATTTTCTGGGAATCAAGTGCACACACATGCACTAAGCACACCAGATGAGTTGAATCGTGTACACCGGTGAGTGTAAGCTTAAATTCGAACACAGAGCTGAAAATAATGGAAGGGAGGGACTATTGGTAAATTCGGTTTGTACGAGTGGGTCGGTCGGTGTGTCGGTCTGTTAAGATTTACTGCGCGGGGTGGCGGGGGTGCAGTGATATAGAAATGTACTTTTTTGCACATTCATTATATTTTTCCACACAACTATCAAGGATTACTGCTGAGAATGTGAAGGATTTGATACATGGCCTGCGCTGGAATGTTACTCGCGTGTTGCTGTCGTGTTGCAAGGGAGGAAATGGAAAACAGATAGTTCGTTGAACGCGCAATTTTCAATCTACCCACGGCCAGTATTTCTTTTCCTTGGCAAGGTACTCGCATAAATCGACCTGGTGCACTTTAGTTGAGAGCAAAGCTCTATGACTCTTGACGTTGACACAAATATACGATGGTTAGAGTTACTTCCAGAGCAAGGAATATGAATGCGAGCTTCAAAGCTGATAATGGATTGCAAATTGCTCAACAACGACGGAGGACACTTGCTCCTCATGCGAACCTTGATATTGATCAAATCATAATGTTTCTCCGATTTTAGGTTGAGCTCATGATCCTAGATGGGTGGGTAGGTAGAAGTGATGATTCGATGAGAAGCCAAATAGCACTACCTCTTTTACCTTATTTGTGAAGTGTATTTTTGAAATATCTCTAAACTAAACATGAGGGCTGTTTAAAAAAGATGTATGTCCTTCGGAGGGATCTCGACGTGAGCTGAAGAAGGGTCTGTAAAGCGCTCGCTGTCTGGCATTAGCAAGTGTCGATGCAGGCACAAGTCTCCCTCTCGGCTGACAGACAATGTGTGTTGTGTGGGATACCTAGTCATGATCTCTTATCGGCCAGTGTCACCGTATTTGCGGTCGTCAATCTGGCGAGCGATATCATAACGAGTTTGCTGATGGAGCTCACTTGTTCTGGATCGGTTGTAATCAGGCTATGTTTTCTTTGACGTTGCACAGCTTGTCAGTCGTCAAGAAAGTGCGTAGAGATTTTAGCCGTGAGTGCTTCTAGTGGGATGTGCACCTCCTCTGCCAGTGGGCATTGAAGGGCAGTTCACTGCTGGAAGATTCTAAGGTGGCCATCAGCCCGTGATTCCTTTGCTAGCCTTAAATGTGAAGAGAAGGACGTACTAGCTCTGATGGCAACGTTCTCCTTTGGCATGATATTCGCCTGTATTTTAGAGACGATAAATTCAGTCTAGGGACCGTATGATCTCTTGAAGATGGAGAAGATGAAGAACGGAGAAGATGCAATATTACTGCCGCCGAACAACGGAGAACAGAATTGAAAGAATTCCATCAAATGAGTACACTAAAACCTGATTGTGGAATCGAGCCAGATCTAGCTTCCAGAATGTGATTTCAGCTTAATGGTACTAATTGATGGGTACTATTGGGAACTAATGCTTATTTTTGTTTCGTGGATCGAATAACAATTCTAATACGAACAAATTACCTACCCCCTATTTTCACAGACAGTTCCGTCAGGTTATTAAAGTAGAAGGCGTCTAGGTGACTTCCTCTACGGGTTTGAAATTGCTGAAAAGATGTGCATTAGTTTCTTCCTCCACCTTTTCTCTGCAACTAGTGCAGAAGTTATTGTGGGGGAGACCTAATCTGGGAGCTTGTGTTAAAATTCCACAATACCCGGTTATGACGTCGATTATGGTTCTCAGGTTCGCCCTAATCATTCTGAACCGGCTAGGTGAGCATTTTGGATCGATAGTAGGCCATGGCTGTTTTGAAATAAGGCACCCAGTGCCGGTGAAGCATATACGATTTATGTGAGTAAGCATTTCAAGCTTCGGTTGACGCTTTGCAGTAGCAGTGGGCATGAATGGCAGGTCGAATGTCACAGTCGGGCCGGCAGATGGATGCTAAAATACTTGGCCATCTAGTTAAGAGACAGGCTGGAGATCAAGGAAGACTTTACGTAAATGTCACTGCACTCGCCGCCCGCTTGTCAGAACAGATGACCATACTTGCGCTTCTTAGCCAGGACGGAGCTTCCTTTATCGCTATAGTCTGTGCGTGAAAGAAGCTGAAGTGATTTGATACTCGGAATGACTGTTGATTTTTATTCATATCATTAAAATAGACACCCGCACCCACGCCTTTGCCCATTTTCGATCCATCTGTAAAAAGCACATGTAAAGCGGACGAACTGGTCCGGCATACAACTCATATTCCCTATGTATTGCACATATATTTGCAATATGTGTATTGTCATGCACTTCTGCAGTCTCAATTCAAATTGTTAACAATGGATGTATTAATGCCAAATTTCAGCAATCGTTCTTTTGAAATTGGATGCCTGAGGGTAGAAAAGGAGAAGCGATTTAACTTATGAAGTCGAGTACACATTTTTAACCAGATATACTTGTTGTGCATGTCCTCTTATCTCAACAATACAATTTCCATTCATTTTATTATTCTGAAAAGTTAATGTAACTATCCGCAAAATTTTATTGATAAATATTAAGGCAAGGGCACCTCAGCTTAAGTGTACAGAGATGTAAAGAACCCATAAAGAGCAAGTATATGATGAAATAAAATCCCTCCCCTTTATATATGTACATTTTATACGCGAAAGCACTCGAAAGCGGAGAACTCCTGTGCTGTAGTCGTGTCAGAAAAATTCATCTCGCGGAAGTCATTATTTTGCAGGAAATAATTATTGAAAGGATTCAGTGACCACTGCTGCGACTGACGACCAAGAAAACTCTAAGTACAGATGAGATTGCATTTCATTGTGTTGTTCAATGTTGTCGTTGGGATTGTGGTTAAATGAAGTCTGTGTATGAATGCCAATCAGCTACTGATGTGTACTTATTAAAAGTCCAATAATTGACAAAGATTGGATGTGTATGAGGAACAAGAATGAGAATAATTGTATGTTTTATGGATATGTGTTTGCGACCAATCTCCGATTCCTTGTCATATTTGTTGGCTTTCTTTACACTCGAGTTAATAAACATATATTTCCTTAGGTTGATAGTTACAATCGCAACATCACTACCAGATGGAGTAGAACTTGCTTGGAAACATATGGAAAGACCACAGAGGTGGCAGTTACTCTTTCTATAGATCCTAATTTTGGATTTAACATCCTCAATAATCAAGGCCGTTGCATATGCTGATGACACTGTACTGCAGGGTGGGCCAAATAAAACCACCCATTGCTACACACTTTTGTCATTTCACACTGAAGCAAATCATGGAGAAGACCATTAAGTTTCAAACCGTTACACTCTACCTTTTCATCGATTTTGGAGCCGCATACGACAGCATATACCTCGGGAAACAAATTCGAAGTGATGGACGATTTCAGAATCCTGTTTGTGTAGCACCACACACTAGAAACGCGATGCACAATGCAGTTCGGCTCTAGAACCTTCGAGTCGTTCAAAACCCGCACCCAATTTCGTCAAGGAGATGCGCGGTCGTATGATTTCTTCAATTTAGTACTGGAGATGATAGTGCTGGGGGCAGCTGCAAACACGGAAGGTACTATCGTATAGAAGTCAGTCCAACGGTTGGGTTCCTCTGCTATACCTGCTGTATACGAGTGATTTACCACAAGAAGAACACATTGTTCTAGGCACATTTGCTGTCGAAACCTCCATTTTGGTAACCAGCCAAAACGGTAGAAGAGTATTCATCAAAATTACAACGCGCACAGATAAACGAATGGATGAACTCCTGGCAAATTGTCCCTAACGAAGGCAAATTCGTTCTTATCAATTTTACTTATAGGCACGTTAATAACTTGCCAGTCTTCCTAAATCGTTTCCAAATACCATTCGATAATGAACCGAAATACCTCGGGATGACTCTTGACGTAAAACTCAAGCGGAAGGTTGACGTTAAAAACAAACCAGCAGAACTTGACATAAAATACAGAGATATGTACTGACTTATTGGTAAGCAGTCGAAGCTAATTATTGACAACAAATTGCTTGTATACAAGCAAATCCTAAAATCTGTTTGAAAATATGGCATACAACTTTGGGGTTGTACATAACATTTAAAGGGAGCTGGCTTTAGTGAATAAAAATATCACTTGTCTATGTGCGAACGTTCGCCATAGAGTCTTGTTGAAGATTTCCACATACCCTCGGCAAAAAAATCGAACATCGTCGCGCTTTCTCAACGAGTCACAAATCACGAATCACGAACGACAGCTACAATTTTGAGGTAGTAACAGAGTTTGTCTTACTCCACTTACTTACAAAGGTGAACTCCACGAATGACATCTTATTGGAGATGTGAAGTAGTATCGCCCTTGGCAAGCGGTATGACTTGGGTTTGAGTTAAAATCTGGGCTCAAAACTCTTGACTCGAAGGACCTAAATCAGGATCTACCCGCTGAGAGGAAGGTGAATGGAGGAGATTATGCAACCAAGTCTGTCTTGGAACTAGGCCGCACATTAGGGTATCCTACTAAAACCTGCGAAAGTTGGCCATCAACATAGTCGCATATTGTTGTGTGTGTGTACAAATGCTCTGAATAAAGTGTCCAGTGTCTGTAACGTAATGTTCGTGTTAAATCTTGTTGGGATATTGTATCTTGTGCCTGGATCTTTGATCCTGTAGATGACTCTATTTCTTCAGTTTTAATAAACACGTATGATACAATATGACTAAAATTGAAGTCCTTTCTTAAAATGCGTTGAAAAAAAGAAAAATCCGATCCCCAAACATCCTTGCCCTGCAGCTGGCCAACTTTCGCAGGTTTCACTGTACTTATCCTGTAACTTTATGCATAAGGCTTAAAGCCGGACAAGCGCTTGTTGACTCATGTCTTCAATCGCACAAAATGTCCTCGAAATGTGCTCTAAACTGCAGCATCTTCCCAGCGAAACTCTTTGTTATTCAAAAAGAAGCGAAAAGTATATGGCACAGCAGTACACATAGTAACATATTTGTTGACAGTGAGGTAGCACTAGTAGCACAAAATACTAAACAAAGTCGAAAATAGTATTCCACTATTACAACTGTTTACAGGACTCTTGGGCAGCCACGTAGGAGTCCAAGGCAATGAGGTATCTGACTGAAGAGTCACTATTTCGAGTGAGCCGAATACTGAACTACTGAACCACTGCCTCGGGGGCTTGCTAGTCACTGATATAATTGCATGCTAAAAATGTTGCGAGTCGGGAATTATTGAAACTCTAGAACCTCTCCTATGTTACTGGCAGGCCTTAGCTAGAACCAAGCATGTGGCTGTCGTGAAACTCGTCTTTTCCATGGAAAAACTTTGCCTCAAAAACGTCCCGAATAACGACCAAAACGATTACTCTGTGAATTGGTGTCACAAGGGCACCAAGGATGGTCTATATGAAGCTTACCTCCTGCACTTGAAAATCCAATCAGTTTTGAAAGGGCGTTTGTAATTTGACATCGAATAATTTCGAACATTGTCGCCTTTATCACACTTTCATCAAACCACCGTTCAGACAATGTGTGGAAATACAAATTGCAGGCGACAATAGCCCGACGGCGTATTTCATCTAAAACACTCAATTACATATTGGACACATTTTTGTAATTGAAAGGAAGCTCAAAGCCGATTCACAATATTCCCAAAGAACATTGATTTCCATTGAATTCCTTTCGGCATTTACCGTGATTGAAAGTTCATTATAAGCCATATCGAAAAGGCCAGTAGCCGCCGCAAAGGTGTTAATCGGCTTAACACCAGGAGTCCTTTCCGAATTCAAATCGACTTCAACATTTTCGGATCGACCTCAAACACCGCACCGGGACCAGACCAAGAGGTTCATTAATGAAATTCAAATGTTGTCACTTGCAAATGACTAGATGGCCCCACTAAACCACATTTTCAAATTCGTTTCCGAATCTGTTCGAGTGAATGTGCATAGTTTCGCAACTGCCAGCAGGACCAACCGGTCTGTTGGGACACATTCAGAGAGTTTCTCGTGGTTTCGTTGGCACATGTTTGCCGAAAGTCAGACTTATCCTCAGCCCCCTTCGTCCGTGTGTCTACAGACTTCAGTGCATAAGGATGGACAGCACCCAACTGACGAAAGGATAAACAAACCCGAAATCCTCATTTACGTCCACACATCTGTTTAGAGAACGCTTTGCAGAACGCATTCCTTTTGACGTGGTGTTTGGGTGTGGTGTCTGGCGCTCTTCTTTTTTTCTGTTTGGAAAGTTGGTGTCATTGTTTGACATTAGTCTCAAATTAGAGAAAAAAATCAATGCACTTTTTTCGTTCAGTTGAGTCCACCGAATCACAAATGCTTGAATGCATCTTACGGTAATTTTATGCGTGTGCTGTTCCAAGGTGTCGTTTGTGGCAGCTGCTGGTAAGGTGTCAGTTGGCGAGCGTTGCGATTTGGAATTATTCACACAAGCCGACGGTTTTCGCAGACGCCGATGCCTTGCATACGAAATTGATGCACGCTGTGCACCACATGCGATGGTTGATGCCTTAAGTGAATGTTAATGGGAATTTGATGACGCACCTTTGTACAGTGTGATATCACAACAAAAGAAAGGAATCAGCATAAGACGTTTCATACGAACCAGCGTCGGATGGTTGTTTGAGTTTCATGTGCTATGGAAGTGGGAATGCCTTTGATTGAGTATGTCTAGGTCTTTTGAAATAGTTTTTTCTTCAAATTGAAATCAAGATAGGGTCGAAGACATTGAGACATTTTCGCTGGTTAATGGTTATTCAGTGGCACATCGCCTATTGACTAAACGGCGTGTCCCACAGCCAGTGTTGCCGCTGAAAAATGTAAAAAAACAAACAAGTCGCAGGAAAAGGTCACGGAACTAAGAAGTCGCATCAAAATCATTTATTGTAAAAACTGTTGCGAGGCGTTGTTAGGACTTCATGGATCAATTGCAATAATTATTAATAATTATTCATAAAACAGAACAAGGTCCTCTTATTGTAAATAATTGTGGTACTTTTTGTGTGAGTAGCCGGGATATCTGGCAAACTCCTGGATTAACTAAGCCTTGGTGGTGTAATGCGGATCTCTGCACTTGTGGACTTATATGCATAATTTCTCTACTAGCCTTCGTTGCAGATTGGAATGTAAATCTGACAATCAGGCGCTCGACAATCAGACGCTGGGCGATCCTCGAATCGTTACACACGGATCGAAGTATAGGTGCCTACTCCAAAGATCTCTATACTGCTCTGTCCTTGCAACTTCCCAATTATTGTAGCGTCTTCTAGGCAGACGAGGAGAGTAGCAATCAAAGAGCCACTGTCCTGGTTTAAGAACAATGTGATATCCAAAATCTTCCATTCCATCTACCACCCAAAGTATCCCCTAACTGTCGGCTGTTTCGTAGCGACATGGATAGCTAGCAGGACACAGAGACAATGCTCTGCAATTGCAGAGCCGTTGAAGTCGTTGGGTATGCCACTCGCTACAGCATACCAAAAAAAAACCAACCTTGCCTAAATTTCCGTAAAATAAAGCAAATATGACCAAAACTCAATCTCAAACGGACACTCTTTCCTCACAGACTAAGTAGGACAGCACTCAAGACTCCCAACGGCAACGGCGTCATAACAGGAGAACCTTGCTCAATTCGTATGAAGATGTCATGATCTCATGGATGTCCAATTCGGGATGGACATCCATGGCATGGTCACTTTCTTAGTTGGTGTAAAAACTACTGTACAAAGTAAAACGACAGCATTTTTTCGAATAGAAGTGGCAGACGGCAGGACGTAGGGTTACCACTTCGGCGCCTAATATCTCAAAAACTTGAAAGCGAAACCAATGATAGATCTGAAACACTTGGGGCCGCTACAAAATGAGACCCTTTTATAAATGTTCATGCTTATTAATTGATGTACAGGCCTAAATTTTCAAATCCTAAACGTGCATATCGATCGCTACTAAAATGCTGGGTATATAAAAGGACATCGACAAACGGACGGATATTGGGCGCACTCAAATTTTTAGGACTGTTCGATAAGTCAGTGAGACCGAAATGAAGTAATTGTTTTTGTTTTTCTAAAAATTAATTTATTTTTATTTTATGTAGTAAGCAAACAGTAACTAACTGCGCAGTTCGTCTACAGGTATGTTCGCAATGGTACGATCTCACCTTTGGACATGCCAAAATTCCACACGAACAAAATCTTCCTTCAATTTACTTAGCCTACATATCACCACGACACTTCCCAGAAAATAACTTCGAAACCCCGATTCAGTACAGAGACCTGTGGTATGGCGGCACTATTCCCTTTAGTAAAGCGATTCACTTTTACACAGATGGAACCAAAACGGATGATGGAGTAGGAAGCGGCGTTTTCTCGGACGGCCTACAACTGAACAAATCAGTTCGTCTACCCAATCACTGCAGCGTCCTACAAGCGGACGTAATGGCGATTAGCGAAGCCCTGTCCTCGCTAAGATGGAACGTGATATACGCCCGCGATATCTGCATTTTCACTGACAGCCGAGCACCAATCAAATCAATGGCATCGTTCTCTATAAACTCTAAACTAGTAATCCACTGCCGTGCATCTTTTAACGAGATATCCGAACAGTTCAACATTCGCCTGTGCTGGGTGCCTGGCCATAGAGACATCCCGGAAAACTGCAACGCTGATGAAGTCGTAAAACGCGCCACTAGACTGCCAGTTGATAGCATCTCTTGTAACCCTATTACTACCTTCAAGCCACAGCTCAATAATCTCTACGCAAAGAATCTCAAAACTAATCTGGCCCAATCTTAAGATCAAGCGATCTTATTTCCCTAAAGAGATCCAAAATTAGCACTGCAGTGGGTATAATCATCGGACACTGCCTCCTAGGTCTTCACGCAAAGTGATTAGGTCTATTTTCCAAAGACTTCTGTAGAAGCTGCCTAGACGAAGAGGAGGAAGAAAACATCCACCACCTCCTTTGCAACTGTCCTGCTCTTGCCTCAGTCAGGAAAACCACCATAGGCTCCTACTTCTTCAACAGTGTAAACGACATCAGCAAAATACCAGTCAGAGCGCTAGTCAAATTTGCTAAAAAAAAAACTGGCTGTCAACTTCATCTCCTTCTTCCTATCTGAACACCCACGGGGCGGTACAATGGGCCTACTCCGGCCTAAGTGCATGAATACCACTTCCTACCTAGCAACCTTCATGTAATCTTCTTTTCCAAGGACATTCCATCTGTCTCTGGAAAATGAGCAAAGTTTTTTGCACCGTTTTTGCCTTTTGGAGCACGTTTGCCTGCACAGGTCTACTATTTTGATTCGTCCTTCATTCATTGTGTTTATTGGATTCATCAAATTTTACGAAATGCTATATAAATTAACTTGAATTACGTTTCTTCCAAATCTTCAACCTTATCTTTTTTTGTAGTCCACTGACAACATAGCGCGGAAGTCATTTCAAACCCAAATGGTCATACGAATGTCGATATTATTTAAAATTTCTATTGGTGTATGAAAGTTATCTCCCGAACCTTGTATCGTTCAGCATACTATCGTGGATTTGGTTCACAGTGTTCTTCCGTAGTCACATCGTTTGGACGTTAAGGGTTGATCGGCATTTTTTTGCCCATGCGGCTACAACGAAAATGAGGGAACACTTGTGCACCATTCCATCCAAGGGGCTAGTCGCCAGTCTGCCTTGAGTCCCTTTAATGGCTGAAACACAATTCTTCGTTGTTATAGCCGACTTCGCGTTACGGAGGTAGTACTTCAGAGCTCAAAACTATCAGATATCTTAATTCCTCAAACGTTAGCTGACACAAAAAACTCGCAAGTTGTAAGAAATACTCCAAATTTGAAAGAAAATCTTTCAATTTCTAATAGCAGGGCGAGTTGAACGCTGGTCTGTCTCTGAAAAATATCGAACGTGTTGGAAAATGAGTTACGTAATACGCTGTGACGTTTTATTACCATCCTCTCATATCTCTAATTTTTTAATAACCGTAAGACGACGCAGTTTTCTTTTTCTATTGCCGTTGTATTGCTTACTAGCGACAACAGATGACGATATCCCCTAATAAGGAAACAATTGGTTTTCATATGTATTTTAATATTCAAAGATTCATCAATTGATGGCTTCGATCCACTTTATTATGCCGTCTACTGCATTAATGCTTTAAGGTATTCCCCAAATTGTTCGTCAGTAATGACTGCCCAAATGTTTCACTGGTAGCATGGAACAAATGACTGCACAACTCTTCGCATTAAATTCGACTGAATGATTAAAAGACCGCGAAGCGACAAAGGAACAACATCGAGGATCACATACAATAAATAACATTGCGCCTGATAGTATGCACTAACAGTGTCCATGCTTCATTATCGTGTTCGAATTTTCGAATATCGGAGACAACAATCAACGCAGTTATTTTTTTAATAGATTCCTATTCATTTAAATTCATTCACCACACTGACAGGTGAAGACAAAAGTTCATCGGCATACACCACGTTTTACCGATTCACCATTCAGACTGTCTACACGACATCAATTGAATTTCGGTCGCCTCTAATGAGCTCAATCTGAAATATAACAGATCCAGACACTGGATATTACCTTCATCTGCAGTGGCTGCGCTTTGACAGCATGTGTGTACGCAGAAATCAATGCAGCCATAGAATGTCGAACTAGGTGGAACTGTGGGAGGAATTGTGCTCCTGACGTTTGTGTCTGAGAGTTATGAATGGTAGCGTTGAAACAACTGCATTCATCACGTCACTGGCACACACATCCGGTTTCCTGGCTTTTGAAACAATTTTAAGGGTGCTAATGACTTTCAATTGTGTTTGGGTTGGCGTACAACTACAAGGATTCAGGAATCAATTAATCATAAAACTGCCAAACTCTGAATTGTATGAAGTCGAATATGAAAGATGAATGCTGAAGGGATTTAATGATAGGTGCCGTCGATGAAACGGCATGGGATTGGAATCGATTGTAGACTTTTGAACGCTTCCATGTACAATGGGTGAGAGAAAATCTTATCTGGGAATTGTATCTTCATTGTATTCGGCGGAGAAGGAAACCAGTTTCTGGAGCCTATTTCTCGCATTCAATTGCATTTTCAATAACTGTGCTATTTGCGGATGTTAGTACGTCTTTGCAAGGTGGGTGCAAGGGACTTTAATATTGGAGAAGTCGTGAAGTAAGGTTTTTTTTATCTCGGCGAATAGAAGGGATAAGTCATTTTACAGAATACAAGAGAAGACACATTGTTGGTGTAAGACCAACTAATCAGAAGAGAAGCACCAAACATCGTCCTGACGCAGGCACAGAAAAGGGATAATAACTCTCATGCTCGTTTTAAATATGTCCTATTATGTCCTTCGTTGGTCTGGAACCACGCTGATAAGAACCTATAAGGAAACAAATCGCAGCCATAGTTGACACTGTCGAAGAGAGTCGCCTTTCATGTGGATCTGTCGAACTATTTTGTAGTTTCAACTCACTGAGAACGATTTGCTTCGACAGACGAACTGGTGCATTCTTCCAACTGGATCATCCTCAGCTGTTTCAAAAGTAGGTTTGCTTGACTTCAGTCTCCATGTTGCCGTCTTGACCTCGACTAGATCTGGTGACAGAATTCTCGTCTATGACATTCAAACTTTAGTGGACCGTTGGACTGAGTGCTCTTTGAGCCGTCATAGCCGCCTGTGGATATGGTTCCACTAAATTTTTAGCATTCATCGCGAATCTTCTACCACTTTCTGAACAATCTTCGCCTCCACACTATTGATCCTTTTATGGTATCTCTGAGAAGTCGGTTCATTTCCTTTCTTCTAGCTCTCATAGTTCGACCAAGTGCATTCTTACAGGCTTCTTACCTTCTTACCTTCCTCTCTGGTATTGTCAATCTTGGACATCAATAGCAGCTACCCTTTTCAAGCTTTCGATCCTAGTGGCTTGTTGCGATTGTACCTTCCTGACAGCAATCCGTGCTCTTATCTTGGTTGCAGCAAGGGAATGATCGGAAGGAAGGTTCGGGCACGGAGATTACAATTGTACAATCTGGTTGACTGTTGATTGACCAGAGGGCCACCAGGTTCCTTTATGGATTTGAGGTGTGGCAACCACGTACAGATATCCATTGCCCGTGACAAGGTCTATCATTAGTCCGTTTTTATGCGGGGTGTGTTTCCCATTGACTGTAGAGAGGATGGCCCCTTTACCTAGCTTAGCATTATACTCTTCTATAACGATCCTGGTGTCACACCTGCAGCAACAATTGCATGTATGCCCTTCTAGGAGTTGAATACATCCAAGCTGCTGTTATTCTAGGCTTCTCTAAGGGCGTGAGCAGGCTGATGTTGACTTACTTAATTTGATGCGAATTGCTACCAGGTGGTTGCTTACCTTCTTAAACCTTTGTTCATCTCTGTTCCAATCGGAGTAGTAGATGCCCCAGTGTTTCATAATATTTTTGACCATCGCATTTCACTGAACTTCCCGGATTGTGGTAAAATCTTCTGTATTCTGGGTATCCAGAGAAGAAAGATGGGAAAAGAAATTCTAATGAAACACAACTAGATTTATATTTCTACACAGTCTAGATTTATTTTGAAGCTACATTCATGCCATCATGTTTCAAGGTTCAAGATTTGCTTGCGTGCTTTAAGCAGTCGCGGTCGATCCATTGAGTGCGGTGTTACAGCGTCTCGAATTATCACCAAGACCTCGTCTAAATTGGTTGGCATATTAGCGTAAATTAAGTACTTTACATAGCCTCAGAGAAAATAGTCGAGTAGTGTCACATCGCATGATCGCGCCGAGTAATAGATGAACGATCGCCTAGTCGCTTCCTCCATCACAACTACGAGCGTTGTGTCGCTTGTAGCGCCGTCTTATTGCAACCAGAGTGCAGATATATCGATTTTATCGATGTCTGGTCACAGAAAGTCGGTTACCATAGCTCTAAACCTGATCCCATTGACTGTAACGGTGTCTCATTTCTCTTCCGAAAGAAATAAGGTTCGATGATGCTAGAATACCATAAGCCGCACCAAACAGTCAATCTTTGTGGATCCATTGATGCCTGGTTGAACACTTGCGTATTGTGTTAGTTCAAATGACAGCAATTCTGCTTATTGACATAACCACTGAGCCATATGGCGTCGTCTAAGAAGTTGATTTTGACCGAAATCCGTTGTCTATGCTCGACTAGGTTAAATTTTTGCGTCAGCACCATCTTTTAGTAATTAGAACGTAAGCTGGATAGACTCACTGGCAATGCCCAAATCAGCTGATCGGCACCGATTCGACATATCTGGAATCTGGATCTTCTTCGATAGTGGCGTAGCGGCCACTGTTATTTTCATTCCGGACCATTCTTTCAGATTGTTGGGTAAGGTCCAAAAGAGTGTACTCATGAACAATTTTCCTGTACGAGACTTGATGCTGGACCGTCATTTTTGAATATTAATTAAGCCAAACGCAACTGGCCGCAACATTCATTCGTCAATTTAAAGGCCGCATATACATAGGCCGTGTGCACACAGACGAGCTATACAACGCCATGTCCAGTTTTGATATTCTTGCCAAACTCGTCGGCATGACGTGTAGGTGAATGCTGGTTGTGATGAAGGTTGGTAAGGAACTCATCGGCACCTTCGAAGGATTTAGACAAGACGCGCTGTTACATGATTTGTTTCAACATCATCCTGGGAAGATCGTGCTCAGGATCTCAGGATCAGGATCACTCGCCACAAACAGGTATGATCTTCCAAAAGTCCGTACAATTGCTAGCATATGGGAATGACAGTGCCATGGAATAAGGCCATATTATAACGCTTTTGCAAAGTAACATAAGGCCATATTTGAGGTACGGCATTAGTTACTTTGCAAAAGCGTCAAAGGAATGTATGTCAATTTCAAATTATTTTACTTATGCCTTATGTCATATGGGCTTATATCATATCACCTTTACTGTTATTCAAGCTTAGTCGTCCAAAATAGGTTTAACGGAGAGGGGCACGCACCATCTACGAATTGGTAACGACGTTACCATAGACAGATGTACTTTAAGATAGGTAGACGAAGTCCTACCACGGCTAGCAAGTAAATAGTACGAACATCGTCAGTACCGAGATTGGACTCTCTCGACTCGACTCTACTGCATTTCAAGCTTCAAAATGCAGTCGGATTCAAGACGCAACCGGTGCATACTGTCTAGCTTTTATAGCAGAACGTGGTAAAACTATTCGCACGCTGATTGGAATACTTTTGTTGGATAAGCTTCAAAGAGTTCAAAGAGTGCGTGCCCAAAGTGGAAGTAATGGGCATTTAAGGGTTAACGTTCTAAAGGCAATTAAGGCAGCCTTCTCGAAAGATTAAGCTAACTTTATAAATATTAGACACTGATCAACTCAGACCGTTTTTTTCCCAGTTCTCCTTGCGATCAACTTAGTGTACGGTCCACCACTTAGTGTACGGGATGTGCATCGGCATGAGCCTAGCCATCTAGAGTCTACGCGTAGACATCTTATCTCCGGCCCGAAAAGTCTTCTACTAGGAGCATGAGGGACAACGCAATGGATTACGCCCGCATATAAGGTGGCACACAAGTGGGGAAGAACCTATACCAATCGCAGCCCTATCTTCGGTGGATTGCGCATTTCGACGATGGATAGGCTTTTAGACATCTGTAACAGAGATTTTCTCTTCGGATGGCAGTTCGGTTTACGCATGTGATTGAAAAAAGCAACAAATTATATAATAATGGGTAATTTTTTAAAAGCTATTGGAAAGTTTTTCAAAAAGCAACACATAAAATTCAGAAAAATGCATGAAATCTTTATTTGAATCGATAGTACGGTCCATATAATTTAATGTTTGAAGATTATTTTATGCAAATGTTGACCTTGACTGCGCCTCAAATGGCCCATCCGCTTAGTCCAATTTTGACATACTCTTTCCAACATTTCGGCCGGTATCTCACGAATAAATGCTTCAATGTTGCGTCAATTGAAGCGGGCTTGTCTGTATAGACATGAGCTTTAACATAGCCCCACAAAAAAAAGTCTAAAGGCGTTAAATCGCACGATCTAGGCGGCCAACGTGAAATGAAATGTTCACCGAACTCGCCCCTCAATAAGTCCATTGTATGGCATGTGGCACCGTCTTGTTGAAACCACATGTCATGCAAGTCAAGCTCTTGCATTTTGGGCAAAAAGAATTTGGATATCTTTAACCATTCACAGTTACGTTACGATTCGCATCATCTTTGAAGAAGTACGGTCCAATGATGCCACCAGCCCATAAACCGCACCAAACTGTGACTTTTTCTGGATGCATCGGCAATTCTGCTTATTTACGTACCCATTGAAGCAAAAATGAGCTTCTGACCATAAAATAGAAGAAGCGCGCGATGAACTTTCTTAACAGAGCACGCATTTTGATAATAAAATTCAATAATTTGCAAGCGTTGTTCGTTTGTAAGACGATTCATGGTTAAATTATAGACCAAACTGAAGATGTTTGACAGTGAAACAAAACACGAAACGTGCGTCAGCTGTTTAAGCCAGTGTTGCCAAAAAGATAATAGCTAAAAAATCACCCTTTATTAGCGTAGTTTAGATTTGTCAATGATGAAGGTGGTGGATGATGAATTAAAATAACGTGTGTAGAGTCCAACCAATTAGAATTTAAGCCATTTCCGTTTTTTGCCTGTTACCAAACTAGTTTTTGCTTATTTACAAATCCGAGGTGACTAAACTATCGTAAACTCACTATCGGCTCCGCTAATTAAGCTATATCAAGCTTCTCGTATGACTTTAAAAATTATAAGAGTACAAGTGGTCCACCGTGCATACATCGATAGGCAAGATGGAATGTATGACTGGGTAGGTTAGGTTAGGTTAGGTTAGGTTGGAGTGGCTGACTGCTGGAGCAGCAGTCACACTTAGGCCAAAGTAGGCCCGTTGTGATACCACGTGGATCTTAAACCCTATTCCGCAAACCAGCCAGCGCTTTTGATAAAGCAGAGGAGTTGGCTGATAGTGATGTTATTTAGTTCTGTCAAGTTGTTGAAGTAGTAGGTGTCCAGATGACGCTTTCTACGTTTGGAGAGAGCTTTGGGATGTGTTATGGTTTACACCTCGTCTTCATCCTCTACAGAAGTCATTAAAGGGAAGCCATAGTCTGGAGGCGTGAGTGCCAATGGCATAATGCCCGGTAAGTACGCCGATAATGGTTCTATGGTTGGGTCTACTCAACCTGATCGTATTGTATCTATGGTGGGCCATAGCAGTTTTGCAGTGAGGCATTTAGTACCGGTAGACCATCTACGATTTGTGTTGGTAAGTGTTTCACAGTGTTTATGACTGGGTAACATCCCACTTTTCTTTTTTTAGAAATAAATAATACACATCTTTTTATGCTCTACGTGAATCAAAGTTACCAGAGTAATGACGATCCTCTGACTTGTTCAGTTTTCCGAAACGCATTGTCATCTCTCAGGTGTTCAGTGTGCAATTTGCTCTTGTTTAAGTTATAACTTGAGTGTGCAGTGAACACACAGCATTTCCATTTAAGTAGCTGCTTAGCACTCACTCATTCGGGCATCCTTTCAACTTTCATATCAAAATAAAGTTTTCCCTTGCATATAGCCGCTTAATTCTTGGCGACTGAAACACACAAGATATAACAATGCCATATGCAAACAATCACAAAGCAGACCTCGTCATTGGCCTCGCCGTTAAGAAACAAAAAGAAAAAAAAAGAACACAACAAAAAAGTGCCTGACCACTTATCATCGGCTCCATCCCGTAACCGCAGGCGATAGATACGCGCGAGCATAACTCATAAGCTGTATCCGAATGCAGCACTGGCCCACAGTTCTGCTGGTGGTGTCCGCACTCGAACAATCACATTCACCCGATTCTTCAGTTTCTTCAGAATTATCAAGATAACTTGAAGAAAAAGCATGCTTCCTTCAACGGAAGTGCATATAAAGGCAGCCATGTATGCACTCACACAAGCAGCGACGAGCTGCATCTCTTCGAAATACTCGTACAAAAACTCAAAGTTCATCGAGGCCCAAAACCAGTTTTGCGCGGACGGCTTGCTAGTCCCCATGAACATAAAAAAAAACATGAAATTCAGTCTGGCAACACTCTGCGGTGTATTCCTCCACACAGTCACAGTCCAAAGCGATCCGCGCGGTACCAGGCCACTGTCGAATTGATATGCCCTCCAGTCGATCTTGCAACGCGATCGTGTGTGGTGTGGTTTCGTGTGTTTCTCAACCAGTCAGCCCCCGTGTGTGTTGTGCGTTCAAATTGTGTACCAGTTGAGGAATTCAGCCGGTTTTCTGTGTTTATATACATATGGCACGCGAGTTAGCAAACAAGCAGTCTCGTATGCCTTTGTGGATCGTATCTAATTGATCGCATCTGTGTGCAGCCTGCTATCTGCAGTGAGGGAACACTGCGTGTGTGACGTGTGGTTTATATCTGTGGCAACTATTTACCATCCACACACAACTCGATAGCGAGGTTCTTTGATGTGCATTTTGCATTTCGCAATTCTCAATCAGTTCGCAGTTCGTTGGACGTGAAATTTTGCATCTGATCCATCTCTTGTTCTGATCATAATACAAACAGAGCACTTCCTGCGCCCATCGGTGATTATATGTAATTGACGCGGAAGATACACGCCATCGCCCATCACCAGTACCTCGACAATAATAATGTGCTGATGTGTTGTATATTTTTAGTACGATCAGTGATCAATTTTGTTTTGTGAGTTCAAGCTTAGAACCGGGGCCCGGCTGATGTGTTGAAATCGCTCAAAGTAAATAGTTCTACGCAGTTAAGGGGCAAAAAGCGAGTGAAGAAAGAGAGGAAAAAAAAATAGAGTTAATGAGGCATAATCGCTCCTCAGTTGTGTATGTGTTCTTCTTACGAAATACGTACGTGCAGTGATTAATAGTCGAATGGTGGGTTGGATGTCTTACTGAACGAACAACAAATCGTGGATTACCACCTACAGGCGGGCGGTTAATAACCCTTTTTTCTTCATTTTGGATACGCTTCGAGCCATTTCACGAGCTGGTAAGTGGATGCCATCCATGTGACCAACATGGGAAAAACTGCAAAAGTCGAAACATTGCCTGTGGTTTTGGTCTCAGTTCCTGTATGTAATTATGTTTGGATGGTTTTTTTTTTCCAACTGTCTCTGTGGTGCCGCTGTATGTGGTGGGCATGTTAAAGAGGCTTATTCGTGTTTTCTTTTTTTTTGGAACAAACTTGTTTTTTGCGATTGCGAAATAAATTAAGCGTAACGACAAGTGAGCATCATAGGTGGACGCATTGAGCGTAAATATCCTTCTCGGAAAGATCGTATTATTTTCTCGCCTTTGTTTTCTTGCGCAATGGAGGTTATTGTTATTGTGGCTTTTCGGCTGACTGCTGTTAAATAGAATGGTGTTTCTACAAAAGCCGGCGTGACTCTGTTAGGGTGGGGCATGGAAGGCCAGGGAAGACCTCTTCATTAAGCGATTGAATAGAGGCGCGGTAATGAGATATCTTTTTTTTCCCCATTTTATTGTTGAAGGAGATACAAAATACTCTTTCCCTTAATTTTATGTCTTCCTTAAGTGGTCGGTCTGTTTGATGTTCTCAACGAACGGGAGCTTACATGCGAATCGTCGGTTAGAAACTCGGTGAAGTGCAGTGTGTGCATGTATGCTTGCCTGTATACCTATGCCGTGTGCACCATATGGGCTGTGTGGCTGTGAATCTGTTGAAATGGCATTCACTGAGTTGAGACGATTTTTTTTTGTTTTTTGATCTTCCTCTGTACGGGAGTGTGAGGGAGAGGGTGGAGGATTGAGTGGAATGCAATTAATAATTTAATTTGTGCATGAGACTGAACTAAGTGGGATGATGGGGGGGATGGGATGGGATGCTGGTATGTATGGCTGATGTTTTTCCAAAGGGATGCAGTAATTAAATGGAATTCGTCTTTAAAGGGATGTAATTTATGTAAGCAGCAGGGTCTGAATACATCTTTATTTGATATCTCTTAGCAACCACTATAAAATGAATCCACCTTTTCCATCTATGGCTGTGTGTATGCGAATTTTACCTGGATTTAAGTTACGGAGAATTTAAATAATCCCACAGTATCCAAATGCCATCTCATGTCAACTTGTTGCCATGGTAGTTGCCCTTATGCCAGTTAGGTTATTTAAATATGATTACATTTGAAATTTTCATGTTCCGGGGCACTTTGAATAATTTCATGAATTATGGACGAACCGTAGTCGAATTCGGTTTCTGTCATCTCTGTGAATTTCCCATCCTCATGGACTCATATCAAATCCATTGCTTGGATTAGGCATCAGAGAAAGCCATCAGCTTTTGAACTAAAAGTGTATTTTATTTGTAAATACATGCCATGCCCTCTATGAAGTTTCCCATAGGCAACTACTCGGAATTTCGAATCGAAAGCTGTGGCCTAAGCATCTTTTTGCACCCAATAGACATATCGCTCCGAGGTTCTTAAGAACTTGACCTATTTGTTCTTTAGTTTATCCAAAATCCCTCCTGGTTGGCACTACTCGGCTGTAGCTTGAACCCTACACCATCAGCTGAAACTATATTTTCCTCCATTTACGTCTGTCTCGAAACTTCTCAAGGTAAGCACTCGGCTCTTTCCGATTCCTGACAACGTTCGTTTTGTCATCTTCAACTTTAGTCCATCCATCAATAGCAGACAATAGGTTGAAAACGTGTGTCCTTTCGCAAAAATGCTTTCAAAAATTCGGTTGATTCCGGTTGTTAAAGCAATTCGTGCCACTGGTTCTCGGTCCTCTTCGTCACTCGTGTAAATCGGGGTTACCCTTTCCTTAAAGCAGAAATCAAGTACTACAGCGATAGCCGACTTCACAGCTGACCATCCTCTTGTCTCCCGATGTATTTGACAATTTTTTGCCAGCTAATCTCGAACAACAGGAAATTGATTCCTATATAAGCGCACTTGTGTCAGTACATCAGTGTTCCATGTAAATGCTTGGATTGATCCGTACTAATGTTATAAGGAACACTGTCAAAAAGTGTTAAGGGGCAAGAGAGGTAGTACTTGATTTTTGACTTAAAGCAACAACCAGACTTAAAGTGTTGAAGTGCTGCATTCATCAATTTGAAGTGGATAAATATGCTAATGGATCCAGGATGGAATTACGACTTAAGTGTTATGCTTGGAATTACACGAGCTTTATTCACAGCCGCTCACTAAATTTTTACATAAAAAACAACATAAATGTGCATGAAACTGTGAAACAGTGAGAGTTGGCGATACTAACTCCTCAGGTCAGTGACATATGCAGAGTCTGAGCCCGAGTGATACATGTTTTCCACCATTCCATAACCAGGACACTGCTCTTAGGCAAGTTCTTCTGAATCAGCTATCACTTGATCTTAGAGGAGACTTTGTCTTCCTCCCTTTCCCAGACCAAGAGGCATGAATTCAAAATACCTTCTTAACTGTGCACTTGGTGTTCACTCCCTCAGTGCGGATGAGCCAGTCTAGTCAACAAGAAGTCTTTAGAAAAAGACAAAACGGAAGTCATTCGGTTGATCGTCCGGTTGCAACGATACTTCGACCTTACGACATATGTATGTTCTTTTAGAAGAGTGATGACTCATAAATCTGTTCTGACAACTAATGTCATCGGAGGAGGCTATTATTGCAATCTTTGAATGTCATTGTGACCACTTACACTTGTGACCAAAAGATGCCTTTAACTTATAGTAAGATTACTAAACTTAAGCCAAGTTTGATTAAGATAAAACTGGGAAAAAATGTTGCCATCTCTGAAGTATGTGATTATTGGTCGCTAGGTGATGTGGCGTTAGTGCGTCTAGCCTTTAGACTTGATTCATGTGCAAGAATTCGTATGTTCAACTTGAGGGTGCTCGGAAATGGTTATCAAGCTGTCATTAAGGCGCTAAAGACGTACACATTCAACTCTAAGGCTGTCTGAGAATGTAACAAAACACTGAACACATAAAGAGTAACAGACTAGAGCTGATTTTAGTGCAAGATCATGAAAACAATGAAGGAATTTAAAAGGCTGACTTACAAGTCAAGGAAGGTGCTCAAATACCCTATATCTCCTCATTATGAATTCAATAACGCAGACACGAGCCTCTATCACAATAAACAGAACATCCATAAGACATCCGAAAGAAATTCAGGAATCCCATCTAGAGATGTTGTCAAATTTCTGAAGTCAGCACTCAATCTCTAGATCAACAGGAGGGGGTACAACAGATCTTTATGGTCAATACTAAACGGCATTAGTGTCTTTTGTGACACACCCACACGCATCCCTGCTTGCAATTCGTTAAGTTCAGAAGACGCTGAACCTTATCAAACTCTGAAGACTTTCACAATACTGTCTAGATAGGACTCTGTAAAGTAGAAGAAAGAAGTAGATCAAACATGTTTCTCCTTTCGAACATATCGTGGCTCCGAAAGAACATTTCAATAGAGCGATATTTTTCACAAGCCTCTTAACCGCAAGCTTAGTGACCAGTTCACATCGCGAGATAGATCGTTCTTAAAATAGAGCCAAAGCAGGTCCCACTATGTCTCTTTGTCCATTTTTCCATTTGAGATCAACAGAAATCGGTTAACATTTGGCTACTGCGATGAAAAGTGGGGGTGACGGTTAAACCATCTTCATTTGGAGGAAGTATGGGTCAATCCCAACACCACGCCAAATTGCATTCCATACAGCGATATTTTGTTGATGTCTCATGACGAATTTTTAGGTTCAGCGTATCGCTCTTCTTTATGTGGCGCTGCTAAATCTGGCAAGCAACAAGCCTGTGTAGGTAACAAGATCGTACACAGACAGCATCATCAACGTAAACAGTACTAATGATAACACGCAGAAAAGCTTCTTCATCCGCACGGGTATTGCACATGACTCTGCGCCGATACACCAGGATTTCGATGATCAATCAATCTTGTTAAAGTCAGCTTGATCCTTCGAGAGACAGTTCTATGGTTCAATTGCTTGAAGTTTAGCTACTGCAGATCATTATTTTTGTAGTTAATTTTTCAAAACCACTTTAGCAATTGATAAACTGTCCATATTATGAAATGGCAAACGGTGAACTAAACATATACAGGGACAGATGAGAGATCGGTGTATGTCGTATGTGATTGAAACAGTGATCTCAAGTCCGGACCAAGAACTGGTTTAATTATGGTGTTTATTTTCGTATTCAATAGAGCGTTTCGTTCCGACCATTTATAGATTTTTCCCACAAACGGAGGAACTCTTAACAGTCCACTATCAAATCAAAAACAATTCCCAATGATCTGATGACACAGATGAGATTTGCCCCGATTAACATTAAGAGATGTATACACGATCGAGAAGATCGTTTAGATTTTACTTAAGTACCTGCGTATTGTATTAATTTGCATCGAAGTTTTCCCATGCATCTCATTTAACTACAAAAGCCGATGAATTTCAATCAGTGATACGTGATACCATCTGGAGCGACCACTTACCTATGTATAATCCACATTTGCATACGAGGAAGCTTCAGTTTTATATCAGATGTATGGCATAACGAGAGTTTCGAAATGAGTTCGATCTTGTGAATAGATTTGACTGATGTCCCATTCAACTGTGCCTCATTTGGTTGTTTCTCCTTCAAACACAGTGCACCTCTAGATGGTATCTCCTCAAATACAAGCCTCAAGGAGATACGCTGTCGTCGCTCTGCACCTAACGTGTCTTTTATCAACTCAATCACCTTATCTCAAATCACGAGCCAGTGCACAGGCGAAGTTTCTTGAACTCCAGCCAAACCAGTCTCCGCGCTCAATTAAGTCTCCACTCTCTCGCTTTGCCTATGCTGTCGCCAGAGTCACCAAACAACCAGTCCATTCATAAGCCAACTTCCACCTGATCACCGAGTAAAAGCATAATTGACTCAATCAATAAATCATTTTCTCCGATTCACCTCGAGGCCATTCACCCGTCATGCACCCCGGTTGTGTGTGCGTGTGTGCGTGTTTTTCCGGTTTCTTATCGCTCTCTCTCTCTCCTGTCTCTCTGCGCGCCCTGATAATCGCGGCAATCAGATCGTGATAGCACGACAAGATTGCGCTTAATTACAGATCTAAATCACTTAGACACACAGTCATTAGTTCACTTATCCATAACTGTTCCGCTTTCGACGTCTCCCTTGCGGGGGTGGCTCGGTTTACGATCACCCATTTGACACTTTCACTGAACCCCGGCAGGAGTTCGTTCATCAAGCGAAAATAATAAAACGATCTACGACCCCGGAAGTGTAACGCGTCTCCGAAACCCCACTCTTTCGTGTGACACATTTGGTATCCAAGGAGTTCGTGGAACTCAGCGCATACGTGTATACACCTCCGCCATAGTCGTCCATCTCTCTGTCCATCACTATCTATTTTCGAAATCACTCCGGGCATTTGGTTGGAAAAACGTTTTCAATTTCGACAAATACGCACCGCACCGCAACGCTGACTTGTGTGTGCTCTAGTGTGCTCTGGATACATGCATACACGTTTTTAAGGTTGCTCATAAAATCGAAATCCATCCGAAGTGCGATGTATGTTCCGTATGTCGACTGTATCTATTGCAGACGCACACGTAGTCATGCCCACTTCGAACGAATCTGGACTGCGCGTAAGAGGCTGGGGGAATTCGAATGGGAATGGGAATGTCTCTTTTTATGTTCTTTTTATGAAGCGTTTCAAGTGTCACCGAACACTGATTTACAAGATTTCTTCCTCGTAATGATAATTCCAATGCGGGCTATCCAAACTGCTAAATTTAGACTGCACCGCCGACGATCGTTTCTATCCACAGAGCATGGGGGGATGATGAGTGCATGCGTTTCTATGTTGGGGGGGATTCACAGCCAGCACACTTGTTTTATTTCATTTAGTCACATTCGGCCTACACGAAGAATTTTTGTTACTTTTTTTCTGTTTGTTCATCGTTTCCAGCATGAGAATGAGGTTCCGCGGTCATTTGGAGAAAATACATGTCATTCATGCGCCAGCTATGGGCTTCAATCTGTCTTCGAGGGGCGCCCATAAATTTAGAGCATAATTAACAACATTCATGGATTTCAGCTGCTCGCAGTGAGGCATTCCTTAAAGGGCCCCACTCGAATTGAGTGTATCTCGTGAATATTTGGGTTGAAATTACACATCGAATCGTTATCACTGTCGACCCGGTCTGGACAATCCGAAACGTCGCGACGCTCTTGAGAAATTAGCTACGATTTTGAAATGGGTGTGGAGATAATTGATTAACTTGTAGTTCTCAATTTGGCAACCTTGAACCGTGAACAATTAGCTTGTTTTGATAGAGAGACTATCTTTCAACATGCTACTTCCACCAAAGTCCAGCCTGTGGTAGTCGATGTGCTCGTCATCTAGGCGATTGCGTGGCTATCAGAGTATTAGCCAACGACTCTTAATACATGTTGTACGCTCGCTTGTTTCGAATTCAATCCACGGAGATCAAGAAGACACACCCCGCGTGCTGCATACGTAAGGAATGTTCTATTGAAGCGCTATGTCAACATGACGCAGCCCGTCCTTACATTCTTCTACCAGCGAAGTGAATGCATACGAGTGCACATGAACAGATGGGTTCTCTCAGAAAATGTCGTCATCTTCATGAGATCTTAAAATCTCCAGACACCGCTGTGTACGCTTACACCATAGCCGAGTTCCTAATAAAATAAACAACATTGAAAATGTAATCTGAAGGCATTTAAATAAATAAATAAATACAGAAATAAAACATTTATAAAAATAATTTAATTTGTAAATAATTAAATTGTATGGATTATGAGAATCGGCACAGATTGATTATTTCCTAGATGTACGACTTCATCTGATAAATTTAAAAAAAATTATACATAATTTGCATTTTATTGATGGAATCTGTGGTAAGCAATTCTGTAAGAACGTGGACTATGTGCCACAGCTCTTATAATGTTGTCGAGAGTAGAACTATCATGTGGAGGTTAGAAATCTAAATAGCTGCTGAATTACCCTCTTTAAGAACATCCTAACGTTGTCTCGGTTCTGTAAGTACTGTGAACGCGTAGAGGAAGTGCATGAAAGTGCCTCTTTCAATGCATCAGGCAAAAGTGCATGAAAGTGCCTCTGTCAATGCATCAGGCAAAAGTCAACTTCAAACGCTCAGTTTGTCTTCTTAGACCAAGCAAGCCATTAGCCAGCACTCATCAGTGTCGGTGCAGGACAGCGCTATTGGTACGCATGCCATTAGAATGGGTCTTCCTGAATAACTTTTGTAGAAGCTACTGTGACGAGGAGAAGAATATACCAGCTCTTCCAGTGCAGTGCAGTGTCAACGCTATAAATTTGAAGATATTGTTCTCTGAAAATTTGAGCTAGCCGGATATTTTCAGTGTAAGCATCTGATTTCAGGAGTAAGAGACATTGAATTCGTGAGCCAACAGAATAAGCCTATATTGGCCTGTGTGCCTTCTTTCTGCAGTCAGCCACTACAATCGAATTTTACCCAATCCTCTGTTTCTGTTCCTCCATTGCAAAGAGTTTAGAGGAATGCCTAATCGTGCTCTGTTGTGTTATACTCTCAGTCTCCATACGGGATCTCTTTAGAGGTTGATTTGTTCTTCCTAGGCTATGACTTGGTTGTTCTGAGGTGGTTTTTTTAAGAAGTGCGATGAGAGTCTATTTGTGACTACCTCAATCGAAATGAAGGCGGACTCTTGTTCGAGTCTATCGTTACCGAGTAATGTATTATGCCTTGGAACTGCTCTGCTAATGGGACAAGTTCCGAGATCGTTTAGCATATTTATTGACCAGCTTTGATGCTATAGAGGACGAGATAACGGCTTCGATTCGGTGTGCATGTCGAGGAAAATACTTTTTGGCGTTCCGTGATAATGAGGGTATTCGCATGGGGAATTTTGACATGCTGACGCTGGGAACCTTAACCGAAATATTTAGGTTCTTTAAGTATTTAAGCATACACCCACGCCTGTGTAAATGCCTACCTATGTTCGAGCCGAAGTTCATGTATCCATTTTGCTCTTGGGAAAAGCATTTTGTGATGTAGAAAGCCATATCAAAACGACGTAAAAGTGACTTTACTTTAAAATATGAATGATGTACTCCCACAGGAAGGAATGAGCATGAGTTCAAATCAAACCGATTTTGTGGAGTTAAGTGTTCAAACAACGTTTTGAAGGTCCAATGAATCAATCGCTATAAAGGTGCATCATGAGGGTGTACTGCTCTTTTCTATACCAAGTGAGGATTTCCTGTACTAATGGCTTCTACTTTCTTACTTATCACGCCAACGATCTGAGTAGTAGCTGCCGGTTCTAAGGACGCTGCTTCCAGCCATAAAGACGAAGCTGTGTGGCGTCCGCGAAAACTTGATCTTTATGCCGGAGGTTCGGTCTTCCTCTTTTCGAACCAGAAGGCTCGCAGTCGAAGATCCTCTTTGTGGCTGAGCTAATGCAGTCGATGGATTATTGCCTTTCGGAGTACATCCAAATCCTGGAACAGCTCGTAGGGTTGTGTCTCCTCCTCCAATCACCTTCCTCGCAGACAGGAGCATACATCCGACTCAGAATTTTTCTTTCTTAGGCACCAAGAATTATGCAACCGGGTTCGAAGGGTACCTGAAGACGAAATGGGAGTTAATCAATAAGTATCTCTCTTACTTTCTGACGTTTTCAGGTATTTGTCTGAGAGTCATCCATTCCGTCAAAGTGCTGAAAAGAAAATATCGCCCATGTCAAGATAAGGGATAATCAACCATTCACAGGAATCATCGCTGGCATAGTTGCCAATTTCTAAGCCATTTAGCTTAGATCATTTGAATGATGTTAACATATGTTCAGATTCCATCACACACAACTTTATGACAGCTTTATAAAGATTATTTAACACTTCAAGTCGTACCCATAAGAAGGCCATGCGGCCGTAAAAGCTTCAAGCGACAAAGCTAAGCACGCAATAAAAAGACGAATCATTGCTGGCGTAGTTTTCGTTTTACTGCCAGATCGTCTGGGCGACCGACAAAAGCGCCGCCGCGCCTCGCCGATCTGTGGTGATGCATACCAAACGCCGCTGTCGGTAATGTGTTCGAAATTCAAATGTCTCATTAAGGTAATAATTTCGGTTAAATTTTTGAAAGTAACCTTCAAGTCTTGATTGCTTCAACTTTAGTAATTCAGTTTCAGTTGAGTAGTGACTCGACGGTAGCACTCTATTGTGTGACACGTTTCATGTTGGCACAGGTACACATTCTATGCATTCAACAGCAAGCCGCTGTGTTCGAAAATTACTTCATCGATGTGCTCTAATTGAAAACACATGTTTTACATACCGTTGCTGGTAGGTCTCGGATGCATGGTCGTTGGTTAAGTTCTTTGTGTCGATGCTCGGTTGACTGAAAATTCAAATTGGAGTCTCCCCAGATCGAGGGGAGATGACTGCTATCAATGTCGTGCATCTACTGCTCTCTCTAAAGACAACACAGCTGTGCTTCAATGGTTTCTGGAGAAGGAGAAGATTTCGAAATTGTTAACGAGAAACTGGAAATTGTAAAATTGCGAAACGTGAGCTGTTGAATAAGTTACTTGCCGGGGAACCTAGTGAGAAGGGGAAGAAAAGGCGATCAATGAAGCAAGTGAAAGCGACGTTCTTGAAAATTCTCCCCAAATCCTCGCTTGCATCAAGCAACTGAACCATTTCACGTTTAAAGAAATGGCAACAGGCCTTAAAGATATTCATTTTCTTTTTTCAGCCAGGCACCTCAAGCGAAGGACTTCGACTTCGTGTGTATTGCCTCCTTTTCATGGTATTTATGGACTGGATGTCCATATGCCGAAGCGAGGATTGTTTCACATTGGAAGTGTTGATGGCAAGCAGGTAGATAAGTTTAAGTATCTTAGGGCTTTTTTTTCACGAGTGATGGGAGGCGACAAGCTGAGCTTTCCTGAAGGATAGGCCAAGCTGGGTTACATTTTTAAACAACTTGGCAGATCTGTGCTCAGGAGATTGGCGCCGTAGCCAAGTTAATAGTTTTCTTCTTCTTCTTCTTTGTTTGGCGCTGCAGTCCGGGTGGACCTGGGCCTCAACCAACAAGCCTCTGCAGCCAGCACGATTTTTCGCCAGATGTCCCCAATTGCGCACATCAAGTTGGTTGAGGTCCTTCTACACTTGTGTACGCCATTTCGTTCGAGGACGTCCTCTGTTGCATTGTCCCAATGGCTCGGAATCAAAAACTCTGGTTTCTCAGGTTTCTCTCTACTCAGTTTTTATTCCAACTCTCACCTATGGTCATCAAATTTGACTAATGACCGAAAGAATAAGATCGCGAACACAAACTGCCGGGATTGTGCTGTTGTGGGAGTTGCTCGCCATGATATGGTGAGACCTGAGAAACATGGCAGTACGCGAGGAACTCAAGATTGAGCAGATGCTTTTTCGAACGGAAAGAGCTATGCTTCGATGGTTTCGTCAGGTGGCTTGACAGACCCAGGACGAGGTGGTTGTACCAAGTCGACAGCTCTCTTGGTATCGCTGGAGTATTGCTCGTGTTGACTTAGAGTCTATGGCCGAGGATCCAGTGGTCTGAAGATCTCTCGTGTGTTATGCAAGGGAAGCACGAGGATGATAAATAAATCTTGTTGAAGTCCTCTTTCTAGGACAGGTTTAGTTTAAGAAGATAAGTCATCTTTGTCTTCTGTCGCCACGGGGTCATAATCAAATGCCCTGTTGGCAGTTCTCATGGTCTAGCCGCGTTCGTTCAATCGCAGACGCCACAATCTCATGTCTGTGTAGACAACTCATATGTAGTTTTGCTGTACCATTTGCTTCCACTCTTAGGTTAGGTTAAGTGAGCCAGTGAATTTGCCAGCACAATTAGACCATGTTGGTCCATTGTGATACCCAGACTACTATCACAGATCGACAACTCCAGTGATAGTGCCGTTACTTTGATGCAAATGCCAATTGGTGACTGGACCAGATTTGAAAACCGGATAAAAGCCTATTAACTTTGCTTTCACTGTGATTCGAACCGGGGATCCCTCTAATCAGGGGCAAGCACTCAACAAACTGGGCCATCCAGCTGCTTCCACCCTTAATCGGTATCAGTTCAACCAGAAGATCAAACAGCGTTCAAACCAAAATGCATTTCGTCCACTTCGGGATTTTTTCGGTCAATTTAATCGTCCAAATGTTCGTACAATCGGAAAAATCGTCCAAAAATTTGAGCAAACCGGGTCTGTAGGAGATGTGAAAACACCAGTGCATGCTCGTACTGCTCGTCGTTGATGAACATTATGCATAAAGACTTCCATTTACACGCTTACAAGGTGCAATTGACTCAAGAACTAAAGCCTCTTGACCATTTCAAGCGTCGTCAATGGTCAGAATGATGGCAAGAAATGGCAACAGTGGATGATCAATTTTCGAAGAAAATCATCTTCAGTGATGAGGCACATTTTCACCTCAGTAGATTCGTCAATAAGCAGAATTGCCGCATTTGGGCAAATGATAATACGAGAGTGATTGTCGAAAAACCAATGCACCCACAAAGGTGACTATTTGGTGCGGTTTATGGGCTGGCGGCATCATCGGGCCGTATTTTTTCCAAAATGAGGCCGGTGAGGTAGTTACAGTGAATGACGTTCGCTATCGTGAAATGATAACGAACTTTTTATGGCCCGAATTGGAAGATATGAATGTGGACGATATGTGGTTTCAACAGGACGGTGCCACTTGCCATACAGCTAATGAAACAATGGCTCTTTTGCCCGGAAAATTCAATGGCCGTGTGTTATCTCACGTGGTAGCGATTTCAATTGGCCGCCAAGATCATGTGATTTGACACCGTTGGATTTTTTTCTTTTGGGTTATTTGAAAGAAAAGGTGTACGTCGATAAGCCAGCAACAAGTCAAGAGCTAAAGGATGGATAATTCGGCACATTAACGGCATAGAACCTCAATTATGCTTCAGCGTCATCGAAAATTTGGACCATCGGATGGAGGTGTGCCGCAGAGGTCGCGGCGGCCATTTGGCCGATATTTTGTTCCATACATATTAGAACCTTACCAGTATTATCATAATAAAAAGAAATGACAATAATTTCCTAAATAATTTGTGTTTTATTCAAAATCAACATCGGCCCTTAAAATTTAACATATCTTATTACATGCCTCCAAACAGATCTTCTCCGACCATGGACTACCAGCTACAATGCGATTTCACCACGTGGCATGTACTACAAGACTAAGTCTGATCTCGGATGTGTATTGTATAGACCCCATCAGTGCTGCAATTAACACAATGGATATTTCATCCAGATTTCAAATTTACCGGGAAAAGCTAAATCTACTATAAACTCGCATTACCTTCCTTTGACAACACAGTTCTTCACATCGCATTTCTTCGAAATCGCAGACATTACTTTGAAGCAATCTGCATCCTCGATGAGTCCATTTAGATTTTAGAGAAAGGGCCGCAGACTTGCATCGTAGAAATCGAGGTATTTACACACAATTCCGACCAATCCACCTAACCTACTCTTGCTGATATATTGAATATGCCAGCAATGCATGGAATCTGAACAATTTCCTCTGGGGCGACTGTGAAATCCACGGTCACTTAAGGGTTACAAAAAATCAAAGTGCCCTGTTGGCAGTTCTCATGGTCTAGCCGCGTTCGTTCAATCGCAGACGCCACAATCTCATGTCTGTGTAGACAACTCATATGTAGTTTTGCTGTACCATTTGCTTCCACTCTTAGGTTAGGTTAAGTGAGCCAGTGAATTTGCCAGCACAATTAGACCATGTTGGTCCATTACATCCAGACTACTATCACAGATCGACAACTCCAGTGATAGTGCCGTTACTTTGATCCAAATGCCAATTGGTGACTGGACCAGATTTGAAAACCGGATAAAAGCCTATTAACTTTGCTTTCACTGTGATTCGAACCGGGGACCCCTCTAATCAGGGGCAAGCACTCAATAAACTGGGCCATCCAGTTGCTTCCACCCTTAATCGGTATCAGTTCAACCAGAAGATCAAACAGCGTTCAAACCAAAATGCATTTCGTCCACTTCGGGATTTTTTCGGTCAATTTAATCGTCCAAATGTTCGTACAATCGGAAAAATCGTCCAAAAATTTGAGCAAACCGGGTCTGTAGGAGATGTGAAAACACCAGTGCATGCTCGTACTGCTCGTCGTTGATGAACATTATGCATAAAGACTTCCATTTACACGCTTACAAGGTGCAATTGACTCAAGAACTAAAGCCTCTTGACCATTTCAAGCGTCGTCAATGGTCAGAATGATGGCAAGAAATGGCAACAGTGGATGATCAATTTTCGAAGAAAATCATCTTCAGTGATGAGGCACATTTTCACCTCAGTAGATTCGTCAATAAGCAGAATTGCCGCATTTGGGCAAATGATAATACAAGAGTGATTGTCGAAAAACCAATGCACCCACAAAGGTGACTATTTGGTGCGGTTTATGGGCTGGCGGCAAAAATGAGGCCGGTGAGGTAGTTACAGTGAATGACGTTCGCTATCGTGAAATGATAACGAACTTTTTATGGCCCGAATTGGAAGATATGAATGTGGACGATATGTGGTTTCAACAGGACGGTGCCACTTGCCATACAGCTAATGAAACAATGGCTCTTTTGCCCGGAAAATTCAATGGCCGTGTGTTATCTCACGTGGTAGCGATTTCAATTGGCCGCCAAGATCATGTGATTTGACACCGTTGGATTTTTTTCTTTTGGGTTATTTGAAAGAAAAGGTGTACGTCGATAAGCCAGCAACAAGTCAAGAGCTAAAGGATGGATAATTCGGCACATTAACGGCATAGAACCTCAATTATGCTTCAGCGTCATCGAAAATTTGGACCATCGGATGGAGGTGTGCCGCAGAGGTCGCGGCGGCCATTTGGCCGATATTTTGTTCCATACATATTAGAACCTTACCAGTATTATCATAATAAAAAGAAATGACAATAATTTCCTAAATAATTTGTGTTTTATTCAAAATCAACATCGGCCCTTAAAATTTAACATATCTTATTACATGCCTCCAAACAGATCTTCTCCGACCATGGACTACCAGCTACAATGCGATTTCACCACGTGGCATGTACTACAAGACTAAGTCTGATCTCGGATGTGTATTGTATAGACCCCATCAGTGCTGCAATTAACACAATGGATATTTCATCCAGATTTCAAATTTACCGGGAAAAGCTAAATCTACTATAAACTCGCATTACCTTCCTTTGACAACACAGTTCTTCACATCGCATTTCTTCGAAATCGCAGACATTACTTTGAAGCAATCTGCATCCTCGATGAGTCCATTTAGATTTTAGAGAAAGGGCCGCAGACTTGCATCGTAGAAATCGAGGTATTTACACACAATTCCGACCAATCCACCTAACCTACTCTTGCTGATATATTGAATATGCCAGCAATGCATGGAATCTGAACAATTTCCTCTGGGGCGACTGTGAAATCCACGGTCACTTAAGGGTTACAAAAAAAAACTCACCTAAATTGTAAAAAAGAAAAAAGAAACACAATCTACAGGTCAAAAGTTCGAATTAGAAACGATTTTATGGGGAAATTACAGCATCCCATCGCAGTCCTTGCGGCCAGTGGATTCCATAAATTCTCAGTGCGGTCAAAGTTTTCTCGGAATCGGAAATGTTTTGGCAAATTTCACGGCATTAACGTGTGAAATAAACTCAATTCCCGTGTACGAAGCAAACTAGTGCACTGAGGTGAGAGAAATCCTCGACGGGAACGCGTCCTCTCCGGACTAACAAACTGGCTCAATACGATTTTGCATTGAATGAAGAAAAAAAAACACCAGTCCAGTGGTAATAGTTGCTGGCGATAATCGTATCCAATGTGAGTCCGTAGTCGGGTGTAGAAATTCAAAAATGAAACAAAAAAGTGAGGCAAGCCACAAGCTAAGGGCAAACGATTAGGTTTCCAAGCGAAGGCCAACGAAAGAGGATCTGCGTTGGCAAATGGAATTTACATGGTTGGCCGGTTGGCCGGTTGGCCGGTTGGCCTGGACACGGACATGGCTGTGTGTAAATTAATTTAAAATCGTGCACATACAATTTGGATAGATTTAATTTCCCGGAACTCGACAGAGGAACCAGGGGAAATGGAGCCGAATTCCCGCGAACACCGCCGTGCTCGCCGAAACCAACATGTTCAATTAAAAATATACACTTGAGCAATTGGCGTTCCCTATTCCGAAGATGAATGCCCCACTCGCAGTTAGTCATCCGAAACAGATGCAGGGTCCACTTTTGGAATCAAGCATGAGTATGAAACTAAATTAAAAGATCACATGGGTTAACGAATTTTCACTTAGCGCCTTTGAACGAGACAAGAGATGAGCAGCACTGTACCTATCCACATGCTGTGCGCCGTTCATAAGCATGTCATTCTTTGTTCATCGTCTTCTTTGTAGGAGAAGAAATGAATACTGAGCACAAAAGAGTGTGATTTCAGTTCTTTTCGTACTTTTTTGGTTCCAAATAACAAAAAAGATGGAAAAACTTGTCTGCCAACAGCCGTTAGCCGTATGAGTAATGCTCGCAATTCGTTTCTCCACAAAATGTTTACTCTTTCCTCGAAAACCTCAAGAAGCGACGCAACGCAGCGATAATGTGCGATGATGCTACGTGTGGAGTGTTGAATGTTGAGTGTGTCGAGTGTGTTCCTGGATGAATGGGTCAGAAAGAGGAAAGGAACGAGCAACAAAAAGATGGTCGCAAGACATTTATCATATGGGAGGGTAACTCGTGCAGTGACGTGACGGGAAGATGTGTGGAGAGACACCTACCTGGGTGGTGTGACACTTAATATGAAAATCCCTATTCCAGCAATTCTGTTAGTTAGGTTGGGTTGACAAACAGGGGCTTTCGAGAGGGTTACAGGTTAACGTCTACCATAGCTCTGCTGATGTCTCGTGTGATCATCATCAGCTTATGAAATTCAAAATGAAATACTGTCTGTCGGTCCGATATGTGTGGCAGATGATTACCGCTTGGCGGTAGAGATCTAAGGGAAGCCCAAGGCGTGTATAACTGAACAAAAAAAATAAAAACGAATTATGAGCTTTTTTTTGACGGCAAAGTGAACAGTTTTACGAAACAATCAGCTCGGCGTCTGCCTATGTTAATGAGTTATCTTATGAATACCCTCGTGAATAACATCAAACCTAAAGCAGTTACTTACCTTGATGATTATGTGATAAAAAGAAGATTTGTTTCATTTTTACACATTTTTTTTTTTAGAAATTTGATTTAATTCCGTGTGATTACAGCAACTGCTGGCGGGATGCAAGAGCTTTCTACATAATTACCATTTACTATTGTGATCTCTACAGAAAACATAGTGATATCTCTCTAAAGCGGACCATCATGATTGTCCGTTATTTAGAGGTGTCCGTTATGCGGGGGTAATGTAAGTAATTTTTTGGCGTTGCGCAAATCAATGAAACACATATCGGGATGACCGAGTTGCACACATTCGATTATTAGGACAGCAGATGTTCCCAAATTGCTGACGAATGTCTACGTGAAGCGTGAGGCGAATGCACCTGAGATCACCACATTGCAACAATACACTAGGTGTAACGAGACTCGCAGTGCACTGTGCTGGTTTGTGGCTGGGCTTAGATTTGAAATTTTTGACGGGGCCACATTGAATTGTCCGTAAATAGAGGTTATAGGGCACGTGTGTCCGGTAAGAGATGTTTCACTGTATAAGCAAATTTGGTGAATAAAGTGATGAAAAATGGGGGAGCACACCTTTTTATATAAGTGGTGTGATGGATAGTTGTCGCTAAGACCGCATTCTTGACCTGTCCAGATAGATTAGCAGGTTCAAAGATCGCTGTACATAAACTACGTGTTCTTTCAGACTATACTTAATTTCTAAAAATAGTGCCATCATTACACAGTTTCTTAATCTGCTCTTTCGTCGATTGTCCAGCTCCGACTGTTATTCGTTCATGTCATTCTAAAGCAAAATGCCCAGACTTCATGCACACAGGCGAATTTGCCAACTTTTAGCGATTCAATCGCGAAATCTTTCTTCCTGCAACGTTGAACTATACTCCGCCCATGCAAGGCTACTGGTCTGTCATTCTCAGTGCTTTGTTCGGGATTGAGCAGCTCCGAAAAGTGCTCGCTTTATCTGCGCTCCAATCTTTGGATTTAACTCCTTCGATGATGTTGAATTTCTTTCATTTGAGTCGGCGAATGGTTTGCCAGAACAACTTTTCCGTTTGGATCTACGGTTGCTTCAAACTTCTCGCCGAACTCCTTCCAGGACTGCTCTATAGATGCTCGCCAATTTGCAAGCCACTCATGATAAGCGCGTTATTGTACCTCATGGGTGGAGGGGAGCCTACAGTTGTATGCCGAATTGCCGAGAAATCATTGCAATTATTTCATAAATAAATTGATATTACGATCAATGAATCGAAGTTGCTATAATTCAAAGTGGTTGTCACAGCTAATATACTTTAATGAACGTAGAATGAATGTATCTGCATCTTTCCGTTTTCTCACTTCCAGAACTCCAGAACAATCAGCATTGAATAGGATTCCGAGAGATTCAAAAAATTCCACTCATGAAAAACGTCTCACCACACACATTGAACTCGTCCACTCATTGAATTCGTATGTATTTTATGGCGATCGCAATCAACATACCAACGACAGGCCCATGTTGAACGTGGCTTAAGCACACACTACCCAGGTTCTGGCGATTAACTTCCTGCATTCTCCACTCCGCTTACCCAACTTCACATGCCGTCCGTCGGTTCTTAGACATAGCATTGATTTCAATTTACATTCCCTTCATGTCCAGCACATTAAAACTTCACTATATCGAATCGGAATCCAGCACTCTTCCATTCATGATGAAAGTAAGCCCTTTTGTCTCTGGCACAAGTGGTGTAAGCCTGAAACACAAATACAATACCGATGAAGAATACAAATATAGCCCGAGGACGAGGACGCGGACGCGGTTGAGGACGGCCGCGTGATGCGAAAATCGAAAACATTTCATTTTGTTCCCATCAGCAAAACGTAATAAATCGCTATCGCCAAAAACCCAATTTCAGTTATATGTATGCTGAACCGAGCGCGAGTATAGGGCCGGCGCAGCATATGCCCAAGTACGTGCATCTTCACGTCCCTCTTATTGTTTGCAGTCGAAATTGTACAAGTGAATGTACGTTCCCGTACACTCACGTCGCCGTTGCATATTTCAATTTACCATGAAATTAACTTTCATTGTGTCCGGCCGCTCCGGAGTGCACATGGCGTGCTGTAGGCCCATAACTGAATCGCGCACCGCATTGACTATGCTGCCCCGGCACTCAGTGGCTCACAGAAATGGACGAGATTCATCAGTCCGTTGCGACCTTAGAAATGCATCCCATCGAGTGGAGAATGTGTAATGCATTGCAAAGGTACAGTTTGTACGTATCTGTGTCGATCGTTAGTCACGATCGGTAGAGTATTCAGGTTCACCTACTTCTTGAGCCGATTGCGTTTATCTGGTTCTTCAATTCGTCGTCGAAGCCCCGATAGCAATGCACCACAGAGCACTTCCATTCTTCGCAGCGCGCTGGGATGTTTAAACGGACGATATTATTTTTTAATCTTATTTTCTTGTCTGTACTCTGTACGGGTAAAACCGGTTTGGGAACACGCTGCGTCGTGAAGGGACAACGCAACAGGAAGGGCGGGTGACGACGGCCACGACCGACGACCGGCCACGTACCCACAGTCCCTTTTTTTCCATTTCGCAAGTCATTCGCTTTGGCTGTTCATACTTCAATTCCGAAATGATGATTGCGTCTCTGAGTGCCGTGCTGATCCACTTTTAATGGTGCTCATGGATGTTTTGGTTTTTGCTGCTCACACAACTACTTTTGTCGTTTCCCCAGCAATACGCGCTCATTAAAAAGAGTTACAATGTAACTCACTGAGTGAACATGGGAAGATGGAGAAAAAAAAAGGAAAAATCCACGAAGAAACTACTAATTTATGTGCGGAGTGAGAATTTCAATGAACTTGGGAATAACATGGTCATTAGAGCGGAATTTATGGCGTGTATCCATCGACCGATGGGCAGACTCGCGCGCACAAATATTTGTTCAGCATCTCATAAGGTTTTTCGTATTTGAGACGAGAGACGATACGAAATTTACATGAGGCGCCCCCAAAACGTGAATAAATCAGATCCATTCTTAAAGTGTGGACTCCCCCGAAGGGACCGCGTGCCGCGACCGTAAGAAAGTTGAGTTTGTAAACACATTTCGGCATAAATCTGCAGCTACCTTAGTCTCAGACGGGAATTAGATAAAGTGGAAAATACGAAACAAGCCAGCAGTGTTTGCGTGAAATTAGTTTCGTCTGACAGACGAGGCGAAGCGTCTACATTTCATCGAGCGAAAGTGGCCTGGTTATGTTAATTCTGTTGTGGTAGGGCGCAGCGGGCTGCTTGCTGGAGGCTTTAGCTGCGTCTAACTAGAAGGCATGTGAATGGATTATAATTTATCATGTATTGTGTAATTGCCAAGCCCAGGCATGGGCTTGTCGGACCTTTATGACACCTTTCCTGCTAACAATCGCTGTATGAATAGCAACTGGAGTATACAACGCTAGGGCTGTGCCCGTGTCATACACACATCTTCGTCGACACGATTGAAGGGTATATCTGCGGTTGAAAAGGAATTAATAGCAGATAGAGTTGCAATACTACATCATGTCGTTATAGAGTGGCAATGCAACAGCTTATTCCGTTATCTTGGTAATTCTGTTGAAAATATATCGACTGTTGTACTTTTCCTGGTCCCCGGACATGGGCCTGAACTTGGCCCGCACCCAAAAACGGATATTATGTTAGCTCCAGGCTTGGACATCATGTTGCCTGAGGTTCTACTCCACATATGTGTGTCGCCTTAATCATGAACGTCCTCATTGACTTGGAACTGAAGATTCTTCTGGCCGAAGTCGCAGCGCTCTGCATGGCCTAGCCAGCTTGGCTCTATAGTTGGATTCATGTATCAGAACAGCCTGTCTAGTTTGAAGTTGCATTCTCCCTAACCATTTCAACGCAAACTGGACAAAAGGTAGCTAGCTGCTTTATCGGATTTCGACAAAATGCCATTCTGGAGCAGTACTGGGATCCAGCCTTTTCCTTTAGAAAGAGCTGTTCTACTAAACTGGATTTTGAGACCAGGGACAGGGTCAAATTAAGAATGTAGTTACTTTTCCCTAAATTTCCCTACTCAACGTCGCCTATAAGATCCTGTCCAGCGGACTGTGTGTTTTGCACCGCACTTACCGGCAAGTACCAACGCAGCTTCCTATAGATCAGACTATAGACCATGTAATCACACGCAAATCCTTGAGAAGACCAGCGATTTTAAAACCGTTTTCTTCGATTATAAACCCTCATACGACAGCATTCATCGCAGAGCACTGTTCGAAGCTGAATTTGGGATCCGGTTTTTGTAGCACCACTCAACAACACATACATACGCGATGCACCGTGCAATTCGGTTGAAGGATTGGATTTCGGCTAGGAGATGCAGTGTCGTGCGATTTCTTCAATCTGGAATCGACGTAGAATCGTCTTTGGTAGCAATGGATACTTCGGTCTGTCGAAACAACTGCGCTGAAACTTATTTTGGCAGTCCGGCTAAAAGGAGCCAACAAATGGGCGATAAGTAAAACAGCAAAGCTGTTTCTTAGTGCTTTTGACCAAACAAATTCTGCGTTGGTTGTATAGTCATGTCAGCGAGGAAGGTGAATGGCGGAGAGACACAACTGCGAACCGCACGAGCTGTATCAAGATGTGTGTACGTAAGGCAAAAACGAATTCTCCAGCTAAGGGGGTCTTCTAATCTGAGCCACCTGGTTGGAGGAAGAGAGGAAGGCCGAAACTTCCGTATAAATACCAAAGTATCGCTGCAACACAGTTTGGTCTTGATGACTGGAATTGCTATGGAGAGGACCATCAGCGATACAATCGAAGGATGGGTGCAAGTATGGCGGGCCAATTCCCACACAGGAAACCTAACCATCATTTTATTGCACATCAAGTTAAATTATTGTCATGTGATTTTTTGCTGATGGTGCTTGGTTTCCACCGAGCTGCCGTTAGAATTTTCTTCAGCGAGATATCATTCAAGATCTTTGTCACTTCATGCGCTAAAGAGAACCTACACCGTTTAGGTCGACTCCGAACAGCTTTATGTGATACGAGAGAGGTGGAGTCGGTGCGGGAATTGCCATCCAATTTATGAGTCAAAGCACATATGCACTAAGCAAAACTGGCCAGCGCTCATTCGGCTTAGTCCACGTTAGAAGCATAAACGAACACAGTATAATAACCAAAATAGGCCCAATGTGTTTCCACGACAAGCTCATCAGAGAAAGAACCATCTCGCGCTGTCTGTTAATCAATGACAGAGACCAAGTATGCTGGACAACTTCCCTCTCCTTCTTAAAACTAGTTTATACGCATAATCCTGTGCTCAACACTTCGTAAGCAAAGTAATCATGGAAATCAAGCCCGTCTAGACAACTTAAACTGTCGTCTAATATCAACCGTATCGGGTTCACTGCTCGATGCTCGATGTACACTCGGTGGAGCTCTTATGTTAATTGAATTTCGGAAGCACATCATACTCGAGTGACAACAATCACTAAAGTGCGCCGAAGAATAGCAAGCTGCAGCACCTTTCACAACATTCTCTTTTTCCAATCAATGCATCCCAGTTTGCCTTTGATTTTTCCCCAGTGACTTTCCCTCTTCACATCATCCGACTGAAATCAAATCAACTCCCAATCAACTTGAACGACTCTGTGCCAATGAACTCGTATCCGTTAAAGAGCTCGACCAGCACCCCTAGCCCTTTCCCAGCGTCATTACCTAATTGAACTCATTAATGTGTACGTTTACAGCACCAGTCCTCCGTCTCGTCCTCCCACCCGTTTCATACGCACATCCCACAGATTTTTAATGAGTTCATCGATACTTCCAAGATCCAAGACACTGCCTTCGATATCGACTTAGACGTCGTAGTCGTCGTCGTCGCCGTTAGCGTTAGCATAAGCGGCAGCGTAGTCGTCACCTCCATCGACCGGCTCGTCGATGCACTGCGAGTGGGTTCACTTTGATTGCAACTATTACCGTCTCGTACGACCGACGACCGTATGAGAAGAGATAAATCAGTTTCTTTTTTTTTTTGTTCTGCTTCTTATTCTCCCCGCCTTTCGAAGCCTTTGACGTCTGCAGAGATCAGTGCACTACACCTCCAGAGGATGTAGAGTCTGCCGGCCTGCAAGGTATTTTTAGATATTGTATTTTTCCCCGTTCCCTCTTTCAGGTTCTGTTTGGCACTATTAAATCTTATGCACTACCTCCAGTAGGACTGCTGCTGGTGGTGCTGCTGCTCCTGCTACTGGCGGTGGTCGGTGCAGTGCGGTCGACGGAAGGAAGGAAGCTAAATGTACGAGCTATCCACGCTATTCTCTGTAGCGCAGGAAGGGATAGCGAAAGGAAAACAAGAAAAATAGACACCACCTCACCTTGTTTACCTTATAGGATACTTTAGAGTTCAATTGCATTCACAGCATCTTGAGGCCACGCTATACCGTTGTGTGTGTGTGTGTGTTGACAAGTGTGTTGCTGATGGAAAAGGTACACGTGAGTATGTACAATCCGTGGCCCGTGTGCACACTCGGAGAAACGTTCTGTTGTTATTGGCCTACATACTACGTGTAAAGCCCTCCAGCGACAGAATGAAACGCCAGATTCATCCGATAGACGGGGAAGAACGTGAACGTGAACGTGAACGTGGAAGAGAGCGCTTCGAGGAGGTTCCATTTCGTACGCCCAATAACTACTTCGGCGAAGCAGGAACGGACACATTTTTATCTCTGCCGCATATGAACTCTAACAGTACCACCAGCAAGGACAATTGATTAACTCGGAATGCCCAGGTTGACGATATTAAAAGGGGTGTCTCCGTCCATGATACAACAACGACGACGACGACTCCATGGGAGACTATAAATTTCAAAGTTGCATGGAGCCTGCGTGGGTGTGGCAAGCGGTGGGGTGCGGGGGCACCAGCAGCAGGACAGAATAACCAGCAGCAGCAGCAGCTCCAGCACCAGCACCAGCAGTAGTGAACTAAACTTGTTTACCTAATCGATAGATAAACAATATCGCACTGATTGAAAAGAGGGGTTATCGCCGACGTCAGACTGGGAATCAGAGGACTGTTGGGTGTTTATTTATCTTTTCACTATCGGTTGCAAGTAAACAGTTATTTGTGTTTTTTTCTCTCTCTCTTTATTTTCGATAACTCTGTTAGAGTAGATATCTCACAGATACGCGGTGAATGTGTTCATCAAAGTGCAGCCCAACAAGTGTCTGGCGTTGAATGATGGTGTCTTCGTTCACTGCGACATCTTGATCCCTCGTGTGATATCACTCGTCGAGTCGACTGTGCGACACCACGTAGCGGATGACAACAGTATTCAAAAATGTCGAAACAAACATGGGGTTCTTCTTTTCCTTCTGAGGCCTATCCTCTGCAAGGCAGGCAGTATTTTCTCTTGGCGCGTACATGGCACGAATATGGTGTTCAGTTCAATAATTGGACTTCGACATCACTTCCAAATATAATTCCGCGTAACCGTTCGGGCTGCCAATTTATTCTGTTAATTGTGTTCCTGGCGCTTGATGTGGAGGCATGCTTTGGCCTGCGACGGGCTGATCTATGAAGTTCGTGCCGAGTCAGAGGCCTTTAATTATGCGAAATGCTGTTCAAACCCGAGCAAGTTTTGTAATCGAATTGTTTATAGTGATGATGTATCTCATTAGAGAATCTTGGTATCAGTGCGAGAATGTTTGCAATTACGAGCGAAATCCAATTTCAGATCTGTTCAATTCGAAATTTAATTAATCATTAGACCATATGTGTGCTTGTGTGTGTGTGTTTATTTGATTGTGTCTAGTAACAGGAGTAGCGATAATTGGAAATGGCAAATTCGATGATGGAATGAGAGAGGGAATTCCGATTTTAACAGTCTTCATTTGAACCGCTTACAGATGCAGATACAGACCCAATGATGTGATGACTGCGTTCATTTGGACACATCAGTAAACAGTCGGCAGATGACTGAAACGAGCATAACAAAATACGAAGCTATTGAGAGGAAAATGTGAAGAAAATGAAAACCCATTCACTGTCCACTGGCCGCGGAATGTTACACGTTTTTATTGTTGCCCCGACTGACATTCGACTGTCCAGTCTCACGGTGATTATCGCCAATTAAAAGGCATTCAATTTTGTTTTTAAGAACTCCATTTGAGCTAGAGCTTATTTTGGGGTTTTTATGAGGGATCTCTCCCGATTTTCTCAGAATTCTTTGTTGTTGATGCCAAATATGGGCTTTAATAATCAAGATGCCGTCGGAAGGGTTATCAACACTAGCTGCAGCTGCTGTTTAGCTTAGCCTACAAAGATCTACAGGAAGTCTGCTGGGGGCTTAGGTTGAGGCTTATTGGCGATTTGGTTAATGTAATCTGATGTAAAGTAATCAGGGGGATGTGTGTGCATGTTGTGTTACCGACTTTGGGACTTTGATTGTATTTTGTCTATTTGTAGTAGGCAACAATGGGCTACACAAATGCGTACTCAGTGCGGAAGCACTATGGAAACTCTGGAAAGAGAAAATTCGGATTTAATCCACACAAGTAATTCTTACTGGATAATCGTGTTTTTTTTTAACCTGCGTCACTTCCAAATGTGGTGCATTGATGTGCTGGGTCATGATAAATTTCTACACAAAAGTTCTATCGCAGTGGGGGCTAGGAAGTGAGCTTTCACTCGAATGAATGGCCAACTGCCGTTTGACGACTTCTTTTTGCACTTACCTCGAGCCACATTTTGCAGAGGTAATTGCCCTTTCTCTGTTGAGGATGCGCACATGTCGGGCTCTTACACGAGAACAATTTGTCGCACCGTGCTGAGATCTGTCATTCACCGCCAGAACGTTTGACGATGCCAAGCTACCATCAACCTTCCATCACCAGTTTGCTGAACCGGAAAAAGTCCTCAGCGCTCTGGGTAAGGAGCAATCGTCGTGATGTGGAAAATGAGTGGCACTGCACTTCGATCTTGTATAAGATCGTGCTTATCGAGATAGGCAAATACTTCTAAGTCGTCGAAAGTTTGTGGTAAAAACTGAAGCTTAGGTAGTCAGCAACAAAGAGCAAGTTGTTGACTGAATTCATCGTCCTAGCGGTATGACCCCGAAAAAGTTTCAGCCCTTTTTCGGTTTGACATGTTGTACTACAATTGAATGGAGTGGTATTTAATTTTGTGCTCTCTTTCTGGTGTTCTGTAAAGGCATATTATAAGCATATTTTCCAATCCATTGGCCCTTGTATGCTGACCATCCATGTTGCAGAGATTATACTCTGATACTTGTTTGTGGCTGCTCTGTGCTATCCATCAACTGACAATCGAATGAAAAAATTCGGCGTTCTGAACAAAACCGTGTCCGATTGTAATAGTTCATATTTATCTTCTAATCTTCCCAATATTGATGTAATCATCCGTCAAAAATGTCCTCGATCTTTGGACTGGATTAGTGTACAATCCATATCATCTGCGTACGCAATTACAAGCGATCTTGATTTTGAACACGATCGGCAAATGAACTATATCTATTTGCGACTATTTTTTACTTCAAATATAGCCGTTGACAAGCATTTGTGTACTTAATGCGTTCCTAATGTCGATGAGTCTAGAAACGTTCTTCTAAACAGACAGTGCCAAAGACATTCCAGGTCAAAAACGCGTTGTGTCTTGCTCTTGAATTACCAACAGCAAATGGCTAAGTCATGCACCTGGACAGAGCAGTATTGTTGCAAGACTCGTCATGTGCTAACTGATGACGCTGGAGGACTCAAACTGATTGAGATCCCAGAATCTTTAATGCTTCGTGAGGAGATCATGCAGAAGTCATTGCCCAACACTATCACGATCATTCGTACAATTGGTAGCAAATAACATTGACGTGGCGGTCAATGAGATGTTTGCTGTGAGATAGAATTGAGCAAAAAAATCACTAACTGCGATTTTGTCATAGTGATTGCAAAATCGCGATCGGCTGTGGTTTAAACTGCTATTGCGATTGAGTTGTTATTTCTTCAAAATCACAATCGCAGTTTTTACAATTGCTATTCAATCACAACCATTACGGTTCGAAATGATACGTTCATACCAGCCTTAGTTGTTTTTTTCCGCAACCCCGTTCGCATATTGATTCACAAAAACGATTTCCTGTTTAATATGGCATAAAGTGTGGCAGGTGGGAATGAAATGGTGTGCGTGTGTACAAAATCTGAGCATGCTATGCCTAGGGATGCCCTTCATATTTGTTAACTTGACATTACTCTTTTATCCATTATACATTATGGTACTGACGGCCAGCGGCAATTCCGCTCCCTTCTTGATGCGATAATAGTTGTAAAAGTTTGAACTTCATACATATGATTGAGGTAGGTTCGTAAAGCAGAACGTTGTAGAGCAGCGAACAACGAAAAATGACAAGTCGGAACTCGGAGTAGTGGATTTATTGAGATTTTATTTACTGTACACTATGACTATGTATATTCATACAAATCTGGGCTTCTCTCTTGTGAATTTACGCATTCATAGATTATATAGTACAATACAATGTAAAATGTTTGAATTCACAACTTAAATTCGCAGTTTAAAATCACTGTGATGAAAAAATCGAAATCACAGTTTTTACCCGTGAATACGGAATAGCAACTTAGCCCAACTCTACTGTAGGACGTGAGGGTCGAAACTGGGCCTTGTTGTAAACCAGGACAAATGGATGTTCAGGTTACTTAATCGATGTCTTGGACAGATCATAACAAAGGGCAGCTATATTTTTGATACAGTCATAGACGGCAGTACAAATAACATTAGTACGGATCAAACACAAGCACTGCAAATATGACTTTGATATATTGACAATCCCAGTGTTCTTCTACGGAGCAAAGGCATGCACGATCGAAAGGAGATGGAGAATAATGGATATTTCTTTTCTTTCTCTCATAGTTTAGGTTAGATTAGGTAGGTACTAGCGAAATCGCCAGCACACTTAGACCATTATTGGTCCATTGTGATCGGCACCACTGATCGACAACTCCAGTGATAGTGCCGTTAATTTGATCCCAACGGCAAATTGTGACTTTGAATTTGAAAACCGGATAAAGCGTATTAATTATATTTTTGCTCCATATTGACTTAAATTTGCTCGAGCTTGCACTGAGATATGGTTTTTAAAACCTTACTACTGATAACACAATTTGTGAGTAATTAAAGTGACTAAGTCATGTCGCAACATTTCTCAGGCCTGAGAGCCGTGGTCTGTGAAGATGGTTTAACGCCCAGATCCACATCGAACAGAAGCTCTGCGCGAAGAAGTAAGAATATGGGAAAGGACTATGCGTGGCCAGAGATCTTTGCCTTTTGCCTGCCTGCGTGCTTTGCCCCAGTGAAGCACACACCAGAGAGAAGAGAGTGCACGGTTGAGAGGATATATGAAAGCGTTCCATCTCCAACTGACCATCGTTTAACTAGCAACGATAACCACATGGTGGTGACGAGTGCGCTACCAAATTGAGCAGATGTCGGTGGTCCGGTGTGCAATTACACATTCTTTATGCAACTCACTCGCCTGTAAATTGCCTACTATTTTCATCAATAAACTGTTATTATTACTGAGTCATCATAAACTTAATAGAAACCAATTCAAGCTTCAGTTGTTAGTATCTCTATTAACTTTCTCTTGTTGGCACAATTCGTCGTCTTTCCAGCTTTATTACGGTTTGCTAATTCGTGTTCTGCTCCGTTGGCAGTTCCGATCCGTTTCTCTATTTATTACTCTTCATACTGAAGCCATAAAAGTTGCCCCCAAGTGATTACAGTGTTACTTGTCTCGTTCTATGCATGTAGATGTCATAAAATCGTAGTACTTTGCGATAAAGGAGAATGAAATAAATGAAAGGAATTTCACATCTAACGTGTGATTAATTATGATTGCTCTGTTCGAAAGTGGAACTCAACTATCTGCGCCCTGCCCTAAAAACTTAATGAATACTGAACGAGTAACAGCGGGTGCCGGCAGTGAATAACAACGCTAAAGTGAACCATAGGCGGTGTGGTTCAATTGATGTGATCCCTTAAAATTGCAATCATGTCGGTAATAAACTTTCACATTCGGTTTTTCATTGCCAACTTATTGTCATCGTGGATGGAGAATCGTTGGTTTTGGTTTGTGAACAATTTTAGTGTGAGATGTTGACAGTAATTTGTGTACATGACAATGAGTGGGAAAAAAATTGTATTGTTTTAGAAGCTGGAAGGTTTGACACGGACTAATGGATGACAGTTGACTGATCGGAGAATTATGGTTGCCAGTGGTTGACGACGTGCAAATATATTCAGGCAAATTCCTTAAGATTGTATTGAAGTAGGAATTTCTACATATGTGCATCAACAATTCACAGCGCAACATTGATCTTGTCAATTGGAGAGCAGAGCTTGACATTTAGTCTTGAAGAGACCTGGGGGTGGCCTAACAAATCTGAATGTGCATAGAGCTTTGCTTCACCTCGTCCTCTCGAACATAGAAAATATCAGGTCAATGAGAACGAAGGGTGAGATCATTCAAGTCAGTCGACACCTGAAACTCAACCAAAGAAGACGCTGTTCACCCCACTCTGTTCTTCGAGAAATGCCGCACAACAAATGACGACCTGGCCAGAACGTCACAATGAGCATATGCTGATGCTATTAAGTAACTGATATTATTGATCTAGTAGGCCCCCTAGATACGAGTACCTACTGCTGCCCAGTGCTCTACACGAGCAGAGAATGTGATTTGTGGCTTAGGGCTCATTTTCATCCATGCAGCTTCTACAGACATCATTGTAATGAGGCATCTATCCCTCGGACGTGTACGCCAATTGCGCAGTGTCGAGTTATTAAGCCGATGAGCGTCCAGAGCTTAGGAATGGTTGCATCACTGAATGTGAGTTTGGATCACAGTCGGAGTGTTTTAAGTTTCTGGGGCTGTGCTGGTTGTATCTTCTGGTGAAGAGTATAAGTTCCGTTTTTTGTGTATAAAGTTCGCATGTTTTTGGATTACTTGGGATGGATCCGTCTCCGCCTCGGTTACGTCCCTATGGCTCAGGACCCATCATAGATTTATCAAGTGCTGCATGCCAACAGGTTAGACTTGAATTCAAGAAAATGGGGAGTGAATAAAATAAATGGAATACCAATCACACTGCACTGCTACCAAAACAGTTCTTTGTGCCCCCTTTGTTGATGTAGGACATTAGAGCTAGAACTTTACCTTTTTACTGTCAAGGAGTAGGTGTTTCGTGGTTCATATCCATTGTCCACTGAGCAGCTTTGCCCCATTTTGTGTAGGTGATAGTTGCATGAGAAGTGGCCACTCAGCCACATAGTATCCTTAGGCCATTCTTGTTCAGATTTAAGGCCTCCTTGAATCTCCTGAGAGTCCTTCCTGACATTTATACATTTATTTCACCGGGAAAAGGCCCAATAAACGGAGTTCTTGCCTCCTTTATTGCTTGTAGGCAGACATTTCATTGCTCTCTTAGAAGACTTCTTGGAGTGAAGTCAATTCAGCCGTATTAAGCGGATCAAAATTACCTAAAATTGACTCATAAGTCCCATGCCCCGGAATCAGTGTTCCATGTGTTATGATTGACATACTGGAGCAATTAATCACGTGCAATATTCTTAAGGACATGTGTCGCAGTGGAAGATCGCGTAGGCTTTTAATGGGATATTTAAATTAATTGCCGATCGAATGGCAATTTTAAGTCTGAAACGTCGTATTTCCAATTGTACTATTATAGCATCAGAGTAGACATTTTGATAAGTATGTCTATGCAAAGACCAACGTGAGGAAAAAACTATGCATCTGCTCAACTAACTCAGTTGCAGACTGCAAGTCATATGCGTACATCTCTGAACTACGTTTCAGTTTATTCAGTCACTTCCCCTCCAGTTCCATGCACATTCGGAATCGATTCTGGAGTGCCCCCCACATACTAGGCGAGTCTATAAATATCATCTCTGCACGTCGACTCGTTCCGTAGCGGGAAGTCTGACATTTTCCCCCAAAAGCCATGCGACTTTCTTTTCAGAATTCAAAACTTTCCCACAAACCACAAGCAATAGCGGCGTCGAAAGTTCCACCCGACATGAACCAGACCCCATGGGAGATGTCAAGGCCCAGGAGCAATACTGTGAATTGTTAATAATTTGCATTAGCTGCGTGAATTCAAAATTAACCGGATTATGAACCCGTTCGCGGATCTCAAGTTTCCTATACATATTTTTTTCATCGCTCACTATTCCCGTCGTCCTCTTATTCCACCAGGAGCACGAGATTGCTTACTATTCACTGCGTGGAATTACTCCTTTCTCTGTATCGGATTTCGTTCGTCCTTCGAGGCTATGACGAGAACGTGTGGGCTACGTTCGAACCGAGAAAAATGCCGGAGAAACATGAAACACGAATGTAAGAAGTGCCTCCTATCGCCCCATTCCACGTCTTTGTTCGTGTTAATTTCACCGACAAATTTATGCTCTCAGCCTCCGGGCAAGGACAGGGATTGGACATGTCTTCATATCCGCAATATGTCACATAAGCTTACCCAATTCAGAGTGACATTAGGCTACAATATTGGTTCATAAACTGCCTGGAAACCCTGTCTCCCTCTCGCTTGACTGTGACTCATCATCATCATCATCGTCCTCGTGGTGTTCCAATTCTCCAGGGGAAATTCCGTTCACATACGTACATAACGGGTACGGGCGACCCATCCACATGCAGATGTAAGTTTACCAGAGCCAAGGTTAAGATGATATGAAATATGTCCGTACTTCAGTGTTTGTCTGAGTATGTATCCATGGACGACGGCCCTTAATGCCCAACTCGTTTTATCTGTCACATATATAGTATTTTGCCGCCAATGACGCCCTGTCCACCCTATCCGCCGTATCCGCCCCAGCCGCCCGCACCGATTCAATAAGTGTCATCCTTGTGAAAATTTACGATGTTTCGAAAAACAGTATCCGCTCAGAATTCCTGATTAGGTATTCATAGGCAGGCAATAAAATGAAAATGACTTAGACGGCCTCCAGTAGTTGGCGCGGGGCGGCGAACGGACGGCTTGGTGGAAGGTGGCATGCGGATTGAAATATTAAATTTTGTTTATTGCATATTTCATTGGCATCGCCCTGCCGAAATGTCATAATTAATCAATTAAACAAATTGCCTCAAGTGTGTGAACGGCATTTACACCCGATGATTTGTGTCCTGCCGCAGAAGGGAGAGAGAGAGAGAGAGAGAAAGAGGGAGAGACCGATGCCCCACTTAAAGGATTCCCGAACAGGGTTAGAGGGCAAATAAAAATGATTCCAGTCAAAAGGCAAATGAAGTCGTTCCCCTTTACGGGCAGAGAAATATTCTCGTACTCATCACGGAGTTAATTATCTAAAATGGGCCTATCTGGCTATTTATCTCTCCTTTTCCGCAACCGAGGATGGCGTAGCAGTATTTTCTTGCAGCTGGAGCATGGGGACCCCGGAAAAAAAGTGCTGCCAGAGCAGAGACCAGGGTTTAATGGCCTATCCGGGCAAATAATCACGAACGTTTAAATTAGCCATTTAGCCCTATAATTGTTATTGAACAATGACGATGGTCCAGGGGATTTAATTGCTGAGACAACAAAAACGAAATAAACTAGGGAAAAAACAATGAAATTATTTACGTTTTCTCATGGGTCTCATGCCTCGGGGGCACTCCGTGGCTCGTTGTCCTCCAGAATTGATTTCAAAATGAGCCAATAAAAAGATTTTATGTCAGAGACAGGCCCCGGAAATTCGGGTAAAATGGCTTAGTAATAATGGGGTCTGTGTGCAAGGGATCAGGCAAGAAATTCCTACGCATAGAGGAGGGACTAAGGAAGAACGATAAGATTTAACACGCTTTCGGTCTTACGACTCGTATAGGTGTCCTTCGTAACTTCTTTGAAAAGGTGAACGGGCGGATGCAATTAACGTTTTTTTTACAACTCGTATTAAGGTTCTACCATAATACTTGCATCGGTGTCTATGAATATTTTTCTTTGCATATATAAAACAAAAATAAAGAAATTTTAAAGAATTGACTCAATCCTTCTACTTTAAGTGGTTTTAGTACTCGTAACTGACTACACTGCGTGCAATTTGAAATAAAGCTGGTTTCAATTATGAGCATTACTCTTATTGTGAAGGTTCCGTACCGTAAACATATTTTGAGCCACCACAGGAACTATGAAAGTGTCCTAGACAGCCGGACAGATAGAAACAATATCCATTTTTGACGACAGAACCTTTCAAAGCTGCTGGTGCAGCTCGGGTTTGTTCTATTATTGATGGTGGAGGTTAAATGTGTAATAGAAATACAAGCTGATAGGTCTTATAAATACTATTAGCCTTAGTTTAGTAGATGATCCCATTGTGGTTATTTTCGAATCTTATTCGTCGTGGTGCATGGCATGCATTTCGGTTACTTCAAGCTTGAACTTCAAAATCAAGATTAAGCCCATCGATACTAAGCGCAGTGAATTCTGATCTTGACAGCATAAACAACTGGGCTAAGAAAAATGAACCGAAACTCAAACTCACACAAATAATCAGTCAGTATCCATCAATTTCACTTGTTTCGAAGACTTACCACAACACAACATTTAGTTGGAACGATTATGCATTCGCCAAAAATGCTGCGAAACGTCTAGGTTTCTTCTATCGACGCACGAAATATTTCACTTCTGTGATTTTTCACGGAGGCGTATAACGAACATATCAGTCTGGTAGATAATTTCTAAGCTCGAGTCTAAGACCACCCTCCACGAGCTTGATAAATTCCAAAAGCGAGCGATTATACTTAAGGACGCAAAAATATCCAAACTCTCACTGTCCCTCAAACGATGCCTAAGTCAGCTAGTCAATTGCATTCCTCCTCTTTATGAATTCACCCTGAATACCAGTCTCGACAGGAATTGTCATCAGGCCATAATCATATGTGCTTTTGGAGGCAAACATAGAATGCTCTTCCCAGCCCAATATTTCTCACTATGCTACCAGTCGGATGTACGAGTAGGTAGTTAAAATAGATGCCCTTACGGCCGTGGCTCACTTAGGCTAGTGTGTTGGGTCCATTGTGCCCTTGATGGATGTTGTATTTACTACTATAAAATGTTTGCTACTAAAACCATCCGGATTCATTTAGATACTCCACGCGGTTTTCAATTCTACGCCCCACTAGTCTTACAGCTCTGCCAAAAATTGCTCTGTTTTCTCGTCAGATTTTGACAAATTCTATCTCTTCCTCATCTCTGCAGCTTATACAGATGTCGATGTGTGGTATGTTCAGTCCCGATGCGTGGGTGCCCAGTAAAGTCTCCTAATAGCTCCTATTATATGCGCAGCCGTAATTCTTCTCTATTGCTCCCTTTTTAACTTCGGGCCGTGCTATGCATTGACTCCGGGCAGTTAGGTAAGAATATCCATACCTTTTGCACAAGCATATTATAAAGAAAGCGTGGGTGGCCTACAGTGTGTTGAACACTGATGTCAATTGGAGAAAGGCACTCGTAAATCAACAAAGTTTGGGGTATCCATGATTTTGAACGTATCGACGCAATAAAGGCCCACACCCATAGAATCCGTTGCGTGAGTTGCGTTTTGATAAGCCCGGATGAGAGGAGAAATGAGGCGCACAAGTGGAATGCATCCCGACGGATTAAGTTGGACGACTTTTAACTTTTTCTTTGGCAGTTCCTTCCCCATGGGAACATTCACCAGCGACAATTTAGACTGAAATTTGCCTACTAGAGATATGAGCAGCGTGTGTAGGTACTGGGACGAGAATGACGACCAAATTTGGCGTTAACGCTGTTAAAGTTGTCGTCACTGACTCTGTAACTTGGTAATAAATTTGAATTATTTCGAAAAGTTCATCATTCTTGAACTTCACCATAATGTAAATGTCGATTTTTTTGAATGTTTTGGTATTGCCAGTTCAAACACTTTGAATATTCCAGTCCTACTGAACTGACTTTCATTTACGAACGTTCACTTATCGGGGAAGGAAAACGTATTCGATAAAAAAAATGATCACAAGTTCATCATTAGTGTGGTGACAAGGCTCAAGTAAACGATCTAGCACGTAAACTTGCATCGCCCAGTCCCTATTGCAACTGTTTCAATCTTCTCACTATTGATCTAGAAAAAAAAATTACGGCTGCTTATGAAGAATGGTCTTGTCATTTGCATAAGCATTTTAAACAAACAAATCTAAATATGGGCAGTGAGTGCTAACTAAATTTCGCAAGTTATCTTGACTTCATAATAACCAATCAGGTTTACTTCTGTGTTATTTTCTCATCACCTGACAATCGAAATGTCCGAAAACCGATAATGAATCGTGCGTTCCATGATTAATACGTCAGCCCAATTCAGCTGTCTATTAGCCGGATGGGGTCTTTTGCTAAACCCAGTGCTGTAGTCAATGCCAGGTCAAAGCATAAGTTTACCTTGCAGCTGAGTGAAAGAATAAAATTTAAATTCACTGCAACTGATTGATGTTTCCTCTGGCATAGTTCTGTTGTTGTTTTTTTTCTCTCTCGTGATTTGAGGCTTACGGGTGTCCGTTTATTGCACTGTTAAGTCGGCTATAGTGATTGGATGATGGAAAGCAGTAGACATTCAATGAATATTGATGAATCTTTGATCGCTGATGATATTCAATAGTATTCATATAAAAAGTTTGCTTTTCTTTTTTCATCAATTCAGAACTTTCAACATCAACGAACTGTGCATACCTGGTGGTGACAGTTGGTTTGAGAGTTCTCGGAAGTTTTGAGCTTGGGTTTGGTAATTTATATTGAATAGAAACCAGAGGAACGTCTAAAATGAACTGGCTTCGGTGAAAGAACAGTGCATCGTCACCTTAGTTTCGGTGCAATAACATACATATGTAGGAACATTCTGGGGAATGAGAAAGCTAACGAACTGGCAAGGTTAGAATCCACACTTCGACTGCAATGGATGTGGCGATTCCGTTCGTGTTGGTTGGTGGAGGCAAGAATATCAGCGCATTTCCAGAATTTGGCCAGCCTTAGATGGGCCAGTTTAAGTAACTGTCCAACATCTAGAAAAACTTGGCTAGATTGCAAGACCGATGTCGCAAGAATGGTAGGACATTATCACCGGTTATTGGCTAATAAGTAAACACGCTGCCAAAGGATCACTGCCGTAGCTGTTGAAGGAGATCCAAATATATCGGTTTCACGGCGACCACGGGCTTTACGCTTAGTTAGGCCATATTTTCCATTTGGAGTTGTATCTACATCCTCATTAGATTCTACTCAAAAAGCTTGCTATCCGTGGAATGCGATGAACATGCGCCGATTGAGTGCTTTATGGTGATACATTTTCTAGACAACAACATCAGCGCTCAGCATCAGTTTTCATTCAGTTGTCGTCCTATGCCAGCGATTCAATTCCCCAATTTTTATAATTCACGACTCCTTCTCTTTCGACTCACTGACAATGCGCAAGAGTATCAAGGCGATGAGAGAATTTGCAAGACATGTGTTACAACAAGAACTGGGGATATCTTCTACAACGCGAATAATTTTAGCTATATTGCAAGACAAATTGCCTATCTAACTCCTCCAATTTTGGTGATGTGGACCACAGAAATCGTGTGATTCGTCTTCGTCACAAACTCAAGAAGACATCAAGAAATACCTACAAGACCTTTTACGGATAAAATCCAGTACAGCATCCACCTCCAGTACCAGCATCCAGACCTCTACATCCATTATGGAAATCTAAATTATGCTACAAAATGAATGTCTATTTGCAATTATTTCAAACAGTCACGAAACCGGAACAAACTTCTCTCCAGTAAGTTTCATCTTCACACAATGAATGATCTTCCCATCGCAGATATCAACTCGCATTAAGCGAAGCACTGAAGTTCACCGAGGATAGCGTCAACAACTACCAGTAGGAAGATGCAATCCCCGCCCCATCGGAAAGACACGACAACATTATGTTGCGTCCATTATTTTCTATTAGTTTGATGATGCCTTTTTCACTTGGTCTTATCTTCTATTGCGCGATTTTCTCTCCGCTCATTCCAAGCGGGCATCTCAGATTGAGTTCCATTTCCCCTTGGATCACTTAAATAAACCGTCACGAATGCACTTGCACAAGCAGACCATCTCTGGTTCGAAGTGTACCAACCTCTGTCGAGATTAGAGGAATTAAGTGGCTGTCATGTCACCAAAACGATAGTAGGTTGCATATGATGCCACTCGTGTTTAGATATGCAGCGATGGCTGTGCTTACGCGTTTGAAGCTATTTCTGTGTGCATAGCAGCGTCGGACCGTGTCTCAGCCTCCATCGGTCGACCTCCACATCTAGTAGAATTCACATACTCGTCTAATTTAACCGTGACAAGTTGATTCGTAATAAATTGACTTCACGATGAATACTGGCATTAAGTTGTGTGTATCTCAAACGTCTTGATGTGGCGTTATTCGCTGCGACTGACGAGATAGCCGAGAAGTGAATTCATGGTTCGGAGACGACTGGCATCCGTTGCCACCTTAATTATTAATACCCTTCTGGAAGGTCTGAGTGAACACTTTTAATTGATTTTGAATTGGGTTTGATTTGCTGAGACTACTCTGGACCCCGGAATGAAAGGTGGGGCCACGTATAATGCAAAGCAGAAGACCCCTTTTAAGGTGAATTGTATTTGGGATTAAAAATTAATTTTCGATAGCCTTTCAATGGGTGCTTCGGCGATGAAGGGGATTGACTTGGAGTCTGTTAAGCGGTCATCAAAGAGAAATTGGAATTCAGCCGACAACTGAATATGTTAGAACTGGGTTACAATATGGAGATAATTTGTTTTTTTTTTTTTTGTTTGCATTGGTGCCATGATGATTGAAAGGGAGGGTTTGGTTTCCCGGAAGATCTCTGGGGAGGAATTTCAGAAGAGTGTCTTATGTTGGGGATTTAATTTGATTGACAATTTGTGAATTTAGGCAACGAATTACTGGCTGTAAGAAGGGTGATCAGATACCAGTGATAGCTTTTCAAACTGTTTTGTTTCAGCAGCTGTCAAAGTTACGAATGACAGCCAGATGTCGAAAAATTCAGTAATGTTTGCCATTTTGTCGTGCATTGTTTCATGCTTGCCCAACATGCGCAAAATCATTGAAACTGTTATCGAATATCTCACTTTAAATAGACAACGTCAATTTCGCCGTGAGGTCGGTAGTTCAGTGAGCAGGTAATTCGTCGCACTGTGGAAAAGATTGACCGTGAGTACTTATTGTTGGACCATAAGCCACCAACTAGACCGAGAGAAGAAGAAATCATAGTCACCGTAGTTCGTGGTTTTGATCCACAACCTCAAATGGAGTCGTCGCATCCTTTGCTCCAGGGCGTTGGCTAATGAGATGAGCCCCTCGCGTGCTGCCGTGCTTCTCAAACTATTTCTCCGAGTAACACCAAAAACCGCACGATAAACTCTCAACCCGGTATATTGTATTCGCGATCTATTCTTTTAGTCATTACCAAAATTACATGACTATAGATTAGAGTTGGAATTGACTTACAGGAAATACATTTTCCAACATGTTTTAAAATCGACCTTGCGTTTGAAATTGGAAGATTTTGCCAGCTAAAGAGGCGTGTTGGTTTTATTCACATGGCCACCCAAGAGTGTAGCGCTTTACATTCTGCAACTTGCCAGTAATCTATGAAGCAATATCAGTTGTCATCCCAATCAAGAGATAGTACTTATTCCACTGGAGCGTATCCAATATATTCACGTCATCGACCTCAGAATTGATTACAGGCTCAAAAAAGACGCCGCCATTTTACACGAAGAACAACGTCAAACACTACCGAGTCTCGTTGTCGTATGATTCCTATCGTTGAGCTCCTTCTCTTCTTGGCGCGACATAATTTCTAAGGATTCAAGAATAAACCCAATTGCTAATAAAACAATGACCTATACCAGAACAAGAAAAGCTATAAATGGTTTCAATCAGTTTAACCAAGCCAATTCGCACGCTTGATTGACAGTGCCTTTAAAAATATTCAAACTAGTTGTTCAAGTAGAAAAAGTGGAGACTCTCTGACCACTCGAGTATAATTTCAGACATTTTCTCTTGAATTCAACGATCCACGACATCCTCCTTCTCTCTTCATGGATTGCCGGCCAGAGGAGGATAAAACTTTCGAATTTTTTTTGGCTACACCCACAGTGACAACTCACGTCGCAACCCACCTAGTAGCGCTGCACTCGAAACCACTAGAGGAGATCACACACCAACAGCTCCTTCTCTCACATGCCAGTTCAATTACAAAGAAAAACGGCATCAACAACCAGCAACGACGACCCACACAACACTGAAGCAAAGGAAACGAGGAAAAAAAAACCTCTGTCAAAGATGAATAAACCCAACCTAGGACACCGGGAGACACATCCGTGCATCCATGTGATGCGATTAGTAATGGCACATGTAATGAAACATCGCCGTCATCAGCATCGGTCCGGTTTTACATTCGCTGCACTGGTGGCGAGCGTCTTTGGTCTGTAGCAGTGTTTTTTCCGGTAATTAAGTCCTAGTACCCACTTGGAGACCGGCGGCGAGTCTCCAGAGAGATGCAGCGAGCGTTGTTGTGTGCGAGTAGGATTCATGTGAGAGACAATTATAGAGTGAAATTAGCGCCGTCTACGGATGTGCCATACATACGGCCATCCACCCAGTCGTCGTTCAGCGGGCAACTTCGAGCCTTGCCCCGATGACGGTGTATGCTGGTCGGTGACCATGTTATCTTTGATGTTGTTTGCGGGTTTATTAATAGTTAATTAGCTTGAAAATCGCAAAAGGAGTGAAAGAACGATAGTGCAGCCGAAGTGAACGGTTTATGTTCTGAATGATATGCATCTTAGATTGGATGGCAAGCCACGTCGCATTGTGGAGTTCCTCTTGTGCGCTTGAGTAGGTGCACTCGGATGCATTCAGTGGCAGATGATTGGCACTGGAGGAAGTTGCCAGTGAAGTTTTGAACGGCTATTGCCGATGCGGACGATAGAGGCTGATCAGCTTTGAAAGGGCATTCATTTTCTGGAATATAACTTACACACACTAACCGTCTAACGGTGCTCGAGCCAATCGCCTGGGTAATTGAAATGATGTTATCCGCGAACGATGGGGAAAGCCATATTTAAACTAGTTTAGTTTATAACCAGCTGCTGCTTCATTTACTTGATCGTCTAGTGATTTAATGGAATGATCTGTTGATATTGAGTCATGTGTGGTCAACTGTCGCAATTTGTTGTAAACTTGTAGTATAAATATAGATCATTGGCTGAATACGTCTTATGAATCAGCTAACAACAGAGATTACATTAATGCTCGGAATTGCAGCGCATTTTGGAAAATTCAAGTGTTGCCCAACGCCACAGAACTCCTGCATCACGATCCGTCTGGATTCAATGAATATAGACGATAGGGACCGACAACTTTTGGTTTTTTTTGTATTATTGGTTTGAAGTGCAATTAAAATATTTATGTGTGGACTTGGACGTAGTTCATATGCCCACCACAGGCACGTTTGCAGCGATCGATTTGTTGAACACACTCTTCGAAGATTCGGCCACACACTTCGAAGGAAACGGCCGCTGTATCTTGTTCAAAATTGGCTCTGAGCTTCTTCAAAAAGGCTTTAAAGAGCCACATAAAAAAGGGTAGAGGTGTTAAATCACCAATCTAGGCGGCCATCGACATGACCGGTATAGCACTTTCATCTAATTTAGTTTTCAATAAGTCGATTGTTATACCCGCTGTGTGGCTTGTGGCACCGCCTTGTCGAAACCATGAATCAATAAAATCTAGTTCATGCAATTGACCAAAGAAATAACTTGATAAATTGATCGTTAATTACTTTAATAAATGGAAAAAAATAAAAGGAAAAATGTAAGAGGCATATATGACAATCTGGTGGAACCCGAAAGAATCTTAGAGTGATGGGTCATTCCAAAACAACTTTCATAGTTCACGGCTCCACCTCGCTCGAATCACTGACAATGCTCTTGGAGTGACTGAGCCTGAGCAATAGCTGCCTTCGATCGTTGACGGTCCTGGATATGGTGCTTCCACTCATCCAGACCATGCCGTCTTGCGATCCTCTCCTTCTCGAACAAGGGGTCTCGGATTGCAACACCCTCTTTGCTGGAGCATTTGCGTCGATGTTTGACGAATTTTGACGAATTTTTGATTTCCGGACAGTGTACATGATCTTGATCCTTCGAGTCAGGAGTTTCGACAAACCGAAGTAGGACCGGTTGTCAAGGGCGTGAAATGTCGTTGGTGTAGTTCACGTTAGCCCCGAAGTAGACAAACTCTTTCACTAACTCAGAATTCGGAGGGCATAAGTGGCTAGAAAAGGCTTCTCAAACATCTCTGTTCGGAGTCAGCATAACTTGTAGGTAGACTTCACCCAATCGTGAGAGAAGAAAACGCACGCACGACAAGAGTGATTGCTGTAGAGGCTGAGCCCAGGTTAATTTTTTTTCAACTTTATTATATCGTCTTCTACTCTGAGCCTGTGGTACAGTGCAACAAACGACGTTCAAGCAGCCAGTCGGCTTGGTGTGTGAAACTGGAGACTTGGCTATAGAGGCACGTTGGGTGAGGCCCACGTTCACCTCGGACAGTAGCGCCCTAAGGAATTTGCCTGGATACGTAAACATACAATTCTCAAGACTCTCAAGAATCCAATTCAGTATTTTCATCCACAAAAGGGGAATGACAGCTTTGTGGTGCCCTCGAGCGTAACCTCAGCCCTATTAGGCTATTTTTCCTTAAAATTTTCACTACCGAATGATGTGGATTAATTGTTTGAACTGCTAGTGTTAGTCAACAATGTTTATTTTTAACAGTACGGTGCCACATGTCACACAGATGGTGAAACAATGGCTCTATTGCGTGACACAGTTTTTCGGACGTGTCATTTCTCGAAAGAGAGTCATAAGCTGGTCGCTTTTTCTACTTTATTCTCCTTTTTCGTTTGTAGAAGATAAACTTGTGTCTTGCACGTTTTTATGGCCTACGAATACTCATTGGAAATGACGGAAATGATGACTCGGCATGACGTGAATTGAGCACATGAAAGGGAATCGTGGAGAGCTCCAAAATAATATTAAGATTTAAGCTAAAACTCTACATTTCTGCAGACAGACTTCAAAATATCCAACAAAAGCGCTGGATTCAAAGAGCATATACGACAAGTTAAGGAATCGAGCCACATGTCACACTGATGATGGTTCCATTGCTTGGCACAGTGCTCGGGCGTGTGATTTCTCGAAAGGGAGACATTAACTGGTAGTCTTATGTACATAATTTCACTTTTTCGGTTGTAAGAATCTACACAAATGTTCGGCTCGTTTTCTATACAGTTCTAGAATGTCCTCAGTATTATGCAAAAGTACACAGATGTGCACTCATAGAGTACTATAATACCCTGTCGAGAGGACAGTGGAAGCAAGGAAGAACATCAAGGTCTTACAATAGCAACGGAGTGTTAGGATCTTTTCCGATCGAGACTCCCAGAAGTCCCTCTAAGTTCGACGTCGCCTGCACAAGCAATAGAAGCCTGCATAAGCCACTAATGTGCTCGGTATTACAACACCACCAAAAGCCATGGTTTGACAATGAATACAGGCAGGCAGGCACATGCAGCGAATATGGATGCCTACAAAGCAAAAGCCCAACGAACAACTAGAGCTGCTCGGGAGCTCTACGAACAGAGACACTATCGGTTTCTCAGGATGAAAAATAATGTACATGACAAGGGAGCGATACAGGAGATGGAGAGGTGTTACGCCAGGAATGATGTCCGAAAGTTCTACCAAAGGTAAAAGCAGTTATTCAGAGGATATTAGGTTCGGACAGAAGCCTGGCGGTATGAAAATGGACATCTTTGTAGACTGTAGTAGAGTCGCAGTCAATACTGATAATCTGAAAAGGTCGCTTCTGCGGACTGTTAAACGGCGATCAGGACCTAAATGCAACTGTCAGGCAAAGTGCTACACTCAATATGGAGTCCGCCCCCCCGATCTAGACGAGGGCAAGAAAGCTATCAAAACTGCAGTCTAACAAGGCTTGAACTCTTTAAGGAAGCTGGAGATGATATTGTTGGTCGTATGCATCAGCTCATCTGTAAGAAATGGTTTGAGGAAAACATGCCCACGAGTGGAATCTCTCTCTCTATCATTCGTCCGACACAAGAAAGGAAATCCCTTTGACTACGCCAACTATAAAGGATATGTCTCCTTAACATTGTGTACACGATCTGCTCTCTGCAGTTTTGTATGCTCGTCTGAAGCCGTGACGTTAATTGGTGCCGCCAAAACTCATCGATTTTTAGTTTCCCATTTAATAGAACGAATATGAAGACGATGCAAATTACATTTTTAAGAACAAGACTTCGGATGTCACTATATTTTGGTACAGAAACAACTTCGAAACAGCGCAAGTCGGTGTAGTCAAATCAGCGTATGGCTGTAGATTTTTCACGGGAGTCCAATGAAATGTTGTATACATCAGAAATTGCAGACAAACAAACTGCAAAAATAGACTAGCTACAAAACTGACTCAAAGACTGGCGTCTGTCTAAAAGTAATGAAGTCAATATACTTACCGTCAATTACCTATCATTGAAATAATGACTGTATGAAATTTTCAGTCAATTAACTGCCGCATATTCCTCCGCATACACCTCAACTGAATGAATGTGACTCTCCCCAATCAAAGTGTTGAATTATTTACTGGCCATTGAAAAGTACTTGTTGCATAAACCATTACTTAAGTTGCCCGCATTTTTTTGCATGTAAACACAGCGAACAACAGCGATTAAACCATAACTTAGCAATTTGGTTGAATTAATTTAGAATCTTGGTGACGGTAGTGCCATTTGCATTATTCATGAGCATGAACTCACCGGTTGTTGAAAACGCAATTAACATCGCTATTCTTATACGCTTGAAATGTTTTCGCACATAAGCGAGCTTTTAAAATGATCAAATGGTCCATCAGTGCGGCCCTCTGTGGGTGTAATTAAAGTCCGACACTTCCATTAGTGGTGTAATGCGATGAGGTGTACTCATGTGAGATGAGAACCTCCTGCATTTGGGACTAATGATGTCTAATACTCTTGACAAATGCGTAAAGTGGATAGTTTTTGGTCAGAAATCGGTTTAGGGAACTTTGCGAAGAGTATTCGTAGTATTTAGTGGCAATGACAACAGTATGAAATGTGTGATGGAATTGCTTAGCTGTTGTACGCAAAAAATCCATAGACACTCATATATAATCCGACAGCATTGGAGATAAGTACTGAACACCTGGGAGGCTTTCTAAAGTTCGTGGGGTTAATTGAGCAGGTATTCATTGTACGAGGACTAACTTTGAAATTAAACACTTTTTCTTTCTTCTCAAAATTGGATTTATTTTTTGTATGAAGCTAAGGGGCTATCTCCCACAAAATTTCGCCAAGGGAGGTAGCAAAGGTCATGTCGTATGACAAGAGGGCTGGGCTGGGGGACTAGTGCCAACAACATCGGCACCCTCGGCTTCTTTACGAACCTGGATCGCCAAACGACGCTGGAAGGGCGTTGAATCGATTTAGGGCTGAGCTAGGTAGTTTTAAGTTAGATTAGGCTTAGGTTAGGTATGGATGTAAGGCAGGTAGGTTAGCTTAGATTTAGTTTAGGTTAGATAGCTTAGCTCCGCGAGCCCTCTTCCGGTCTCTTTTGGTGATAAAGACATAGGTTTTGAACGGCTTTCTTTTTCATCTTTCCTGTCTCTTCTTATTTTCTCTGTCCTATTGACTTGTTGTCTGCCTGTGGTCTGCAGTAGGGTATTAGGCTTTATTTCTCATTCTATCGTTTCCTCTCTTCTTCTATCATTAGCTAGCTACAGGCACGATTTTTTTTTTTGCAAATGGGTGGTGTACGAGGGACGGGACAATAACCAACCCGTTCGACGAGCTGAAGCTACGCGCTTAGCCTGCTACAACAAAATGACGAGGTGGAGGGAGATCAGCAGCCAAATGTCGGATCATAATGATAGCGCTCCCTAGCAGCGATACCCAAATATCAACAGACTAAAATATCAAGTATATTGACGCTAACTTCACGGAAAGGTTGAAGTTCAACAACCACTCGAAACTTATCATTAAGTAAATGAAAACTTCGAATTGTATTAAGCCAGAGGACAAAGATACAGCTCTACTAGCAGGTAATACCGGCGATCTTAACGTACGGCTTCCCGATATGATGTATGTGTACCATTTCTAAGACCAGCATGGAGAAGCTCGCAATTTTCGAAAGTAAAATACTGCGAATATGTGCCGGTCTCACAGGGATCGTCTAAAGCAACACAGCAACACGAAGCTGGTGACACTGTTCAGAAAGCAGCTTCTAGACATCAACAACCATCCTAACGAGACAGGAGCCTGAGAAACACAATCCCCTGAACGCTGACTCCACGCGCTAAATCTGCTAAGCGAACAGAACTTCCCCAGGAACTTCTAACAACGAGCTGCATGGCTTTTACCAGAGCAGAGACAGCTGTCCTCACCGAGGCTAAATCGGCTACCACACCATCACTCCTTCGCAAAGGGACCACCATGGACACACGGATTTGAACAACCCCGTGTAAGAAATGGACGATGTAAGATCATTAAGGTGGTGCCTCTAAATTCTAAAATTGGTGATAACATCATAATCAGCAACGCCTACCAAGAGTTTCGAAACACAAATGCATCATAGGCTAAATGGATCCGACACAAAATGGTTGTAGGGCACGAGTTGAGCTGAGCATGAACAGAATCAAAAAAGAAGGTACATCCCCTAGACAGGTTAAACATTAGTATATCAGTTAGTGTCATTCAAGAGCATGCAAGGTGAATTGGCGCCCGCCCGACTGACTACGGCAGCATTTGTACAGACAGGGAGGAGTGAGAGAGTGTCCTAGATCTGCCATGTTCCTGCCATAGACATAGACTCCTAGAAACCAAATTCTTTAATCATCTTAGCAAACTAAGCGATGTCTACATCGGCAATCTGGATCGCATTATCGGGAGCATCACTTCATGATAAATCTTTAAAATGTATTATTCATTGTTTATTTTTGCATGGAACGCACTGCTGAAACCAATCAAGCAAGAAGTAAGGAATGACAGTTCCTCACCGATTTTTCACTTGTTCGATTTTCTGAGTGTTATTCCAATAAATCAGATTTTTCAAACCAAAACATTTTTTTTGTGACCTACGATTGGACGTCCTTTTCAGACTAATGTACCCAAGGATGGTGCGAGTGTGAAGTGCATTCTAACCCTGATGGGAACGATGCGTCCCGTCAATAAGACCCAGATCTCATTATCGCTGTATAGTGCCTCGCCGAGGCGTTTCGGTATTTCTCTCCTTCTCGAAGCAGGAGTTGCGTATTCGAAGACTCTCTTAGCCGTAGCCATGCACTCGATGTAGCCTAATCAGTAAAGTCGACAGATATTCGCTTTCCTCACTGCATTTTCGTACAGCTCGCAGCTGTGTCTTATCCAACACTGACGCAGAATTTATCGGTCGATAGTACCAAGACTCCGCTCTGACGCTTGCAAATCGACAGCAATTAATATGGCTGGCAGAATTAGGTGCTTGTCCATCGGACTCCAGTCGTCTGGACAACACCACGTACCAACGGTTCCCCAAAGCTATTCTGGGTCGGATCTCCACCAGTAGGCATGTACGTATTCATGCACGACAACACAGTGACCCAAATCTTGGCCACATTTCAACTAAATCAATGACGAAACATGAATGCTGGCGGCTCCTTCGTAGCTCCTAAATGATTATTTATTATTGCCATCAGATAACGATAAGCAGTCCTTCACGGAGTGCGCGACGCTACGCAGCCATTAATTTCACCTTTCGATTTTTACAGCCTGCACGGATGTTCACAGCTCACACATACGCACACATTCGTCTGGTATCCTGTGTGTCCGCACGTATCCCTAAGGATGCGGGCTGATTTATATTTATGGCCCAACGCATTTATCACCGCTAACGATTAATTTTACAAAAGCATGTTGTTTCGCGTCGGGAAACTCACAACTTAGCGGTTTTGTGTAACAGGATACCCTTTCTCCGTAATTGTCAGGGCCACAGCTATTTTTTTTTCTTTTTGCAGTCACTCCCCTCGTTGTGGCTTACACATCCAAAGCGAAGCAGTCGCAAATAATGTAAAACATTTATGTGTACATGTATCTCGTTCAATAGATTTATGTGATTCTGCGATAAAAGCGGGGAGCACTTTCCCATAGAAAAATTGATATTATCGCAAAGACATAAAAAGATGAAATAAATAATCCATTCGCACGGAATGTGGCGCCAGAGATGCTTGTGCATGCGGCTTCGAGGCTTTCCTCGCACAATTTGCCTCCGACCGCACTGCTGTGCGAGGGAGGAGCGAATTTTGTAGGCGACCGAAACGAATACAGCGACGTGACAGAAGATCGGGTTATGTGACGCGGTAGAGTCGGTATGCCTTGGTGGAGAGCTTTCACTTGTAGACATTTTTTGAGGTTTGCCTCCCTGAGTGACGTGCGGCTTTATTGGTTTTTGTGATGTTTTACAATCTAAGCTTCTTGTAGCACCACATTAAGGTGACAGTCAGTAGTCAATAGGTTGAGTAAATTTCTAAGACGATTATCATCTGTGAGAGGTTTTGCTTCTACGAAAATCTGATAGTTTTGTAACGTTTTGTTTAGAAAGCTTTCAGAAGCGTTTTCGATATCAGAAAAGTGTATAAGTGCATGAGTAATTTACGCTTTTTATGTTCCAAGTCGAACGTTATGCTTTTCAATGACTCTTTAATGAAATAAAACGTCATGATTTATATGTCATCGATTGAATGTATGATCTTAAGCATTATCTAGTGAATCAATCGACCTCAAAAGGTTGGATAGGCAAACTGGAACACGTTTTATTGTATTTCAGTAATTTTCTCCTTACTGGTCTCTGTAACCGTGCACCGAAAAACTTTCCGATGTCATACACCCGGGCGTGGTCGTCTGAGTGTATATTTGGATGGTTCTTACGATTTTCTTTACAAATAGTGTGGCCGCCTTGTAGTAGTGGAAACGTGCTGTAGCTCTTACGCTGGATCAACATCATCATCATATAGCTCTACAACGCGGGTGGGTTTTGGTTTTCTCTACTAACGTCCACCAGTCTTCCTTGCTTTCCTTGCCAGGTTTCGCTAGCGTCCTCTTCTATCCCATGGTTTGTATTGTACCTGCGTTCTAGTGTTGTTCATTCTTAATACGTGCCCAATCCAACTAAGGAGTTGCGATTTTACAAACTATGTCTTCACCTTGCATGACATGTGGTAGGTCTGCATTAGTTCTAATTGTAAAATCACGACCTATTCGTAGGGTCTCTTTGTCTGCGCCAGTCATGCTCCATATTTCCGTAAGTAGCCACTGGTCTTATTAGGGTTTAGGAGGGTAGCCCTTGTTAGTGACCTAAACAAGGGCATAGTCAATTTTGTTCGCGACTAGTAGACTATTTTGGATGCACTCTCTTCCACTGTTGTCGTTTGTCATAAGTACACCCAGTTAGGTAAACTTATCTACACCCTCAAACGTGTGCTCTCCTATTCTAAGTGGGCGTGGTCGCCTTCGCTTTACACTTCTAGAGAGAGTCTTGTATTTGGTTGTATCTATGTTGACTACAAGGCCGTCTGACTTCGCTGCTGTCGTTATATTCAGGTACAATTCCTTGGTTGGTTTCTAGCAAAGATTGGAATATCATCTGCACCCCGATCACGCACAACAGCTTTACGCTGGACGTGGATATTTAATTCCTGAGCCTGACCTTACTACCACCAATTTGCATTATTCACCGTACAGACTCTCTGAAAGTCCAACTGTCTAGAAAACGTTCCCTAAACTTCGCCGTTCATTCGAGCCATAAGAATGTAAGTACCCTCGACAAAAGCATTAACACCGCGATTGGTTGCTGTAGACGCTAAGTCCAGGTCCACTCTGCCACCCATCCCCCCCAACGAAATTAAAGTGATGTCATTCTCTTCATCAACGTCTACACCACTACATTTCTCTCAATACAACATATTCTCAATACAACATATTCCACTAACATATTCTGTAGTGGCATACACAAGTGGCTGTAATTTCCAATCAGCAGTAGTGTGTACTTATGTTCTTTCTGTGGTTCTCTTAAAGTTGGTTGAAGATTCGACTTAATATTTAATCAAAAAACCTCTGGACTTATAATACAGTTCTTGTATTATATTAGTTTTTACATTGTCACTGTTTTCAACAGCTGTCTGTTTTAAACGTCCGGAGTTCAAGAAGCCACCAGAGAGAACAAGAAAACATACAAAGAATGAGTTGTCTTGAGGGAATCTGCTTCTCCTGACTGGTACACTGAGGCGCGAGTGGCAAATTGGCTGTATGAGCATTTAAATACCAGTCCTGGAAGGAGTGCTGTGAGAAGTTTAAAGAAGTAAAAACGAATATGGACCTGCGAAAAAGGTCTGGGCAACCATTCGCCGACTCAGAGGAAGGAAATTTAACATCATCAAAGGACCCAACTGTGAAGATGGTGTGTTGTTTTCCAATAGGGTGGACATTTTTCGCAGATGGAGCGAGTACTTTTCGGAGCCGCTCGATCCCGAACAGGGCACTGAGTATAAAGACCCGTAGCCTTGAGTGGGGCTAAATGAACTCAATCGGGGGAGGAAGTCGATTGAATCCTCCTTTTTAGATGGAATGCGGACAGAAATGCTTGCTGCAACGGGTTATGGAGGAGTTTTTTGGGTCTCTCGTGTCATTAAGGTGGCTTGGGAACACGGTGAGATAAGTAGGGGGACAAAAGCAATATGCCTCTTTAGTTAGAGCAATCTCTTAGTCTTAGTCTCCCCGTGAAAGTCTACACTAAAGTGTTGGAGTTGCGGTCGAGGGCTATGGTGGAGTCCAGGAAGGGGGATGCACAGTTAGGCTTTCGTTCCGGCAGAAGTAAAACCGACCAGCTTTTCAGTCTTGGAATTGTACTCGAGAAGGCTTGGGAGTATGCCAAACCGATCAACGGCTGTTTTGTAGATTTGAAAATGGCATACTACCAAGGGCCTCGAGGTAATCTCTGGAGTGCTCTGTAGAAATATGGGATTGAGGGTGCTCTTTCGTGTGTCATTGAGTCACTATACACAAACTGTAGCAGCTGTGTTTGGGCAAACGATGCTAAATCAACATCTTTCACCGTGGGCGTTGGACTTTGTCATGGGTGCGTTCTGTCACCTCTCCTTTCTATTGTACATGTATATGCCATATGGACCGGATGTTGTTGCAGCGCAACCGAGGCGAGAAAATGTTGATACTGTTAGAGTTGAGGGAAATGCATCTTCTTCTTGCAGATGACCTAGTTATCTTCTGTATCTGTGGTCTGTGGTGACATCGATCTAGCAATATGTCAGAGAGTCATCTACGAATAGACAACAGTTCAGAGTTCACTTAGAGAATCGAACTCAGCCTTCTGCAACTCCTGTCTTGGAACTCCGCTCAGTTGATGTGCTGAATTTAATTAGAAGGTAGAATCTTCTGGAATGCAGAATGAAAGAGCTATAGATTATTTTGATGAGGTTGGAGGGGAATCCCATCTGATTCAGCTTGTAGATAAGTCCCTCTATCCAGAACATGTCGGAGGCCTTTTCTTTTTGGACCAATCCCTTCAGGACCTAAGCCTGGTTCCGCTGACGCGGATGATCGCTTGGCCTAGAGAAATATAGTGAGAATGGGTGATGGTGTAAATTTGACTTTAAATGGTTGACTTCAACGGCACCTGATTGCAAAATCGCATTACCATCTCAGCGGATTAACAACTAAGCAATTAAACAATTCAATTATTGCGACGTTGTCTGCTCCATAATGAACTAACGACCACTGTCTGACTACTGTCTCCCCAACCGAAATGACAGACAAACAATGTCTTGTTCTTGTCCAAGCAATTCTTTCGGATATGTTCAACTTTCGTGTAATTGCAACAAGATGTCGTTTATATTTCCTAAAACATTTTTTCTTTCGTTGTACCACAAGCATCAAGATGCTGCAATTTGTATTCCCACAGTCCCACAGTCATTCGTTGTTGCTAGCGAAGTTCAGAGTTCACATGTAATGTCTGATGAAACCTTCAAACTCACCCTTCCACAAGCACTTAAAGTGAAGTCAACTTGTTTAAAATATTTCTGTACAAAGCGCACTGCCTTTTAATGAATTTAAATTCAGTTGAAATTACAAACTACGTGAAAAGCACGAACACTTTTTCTGCAATTAAGGAACTGGTGTTCAGTTCATCACCGGTATCAAAATAATTTAACAATTACACTTATGGCAACTGTCCATTTGCGTACGGTAACCTGGCAATCAGATAGCACAGCAGTGTCGTCTGCATCATTACAACGGCTTCAACTTACACGGCCGGCCTTTACAGTGCAAACACACGGTCATTAACCTAGGCCGTTTTTAATCTACCAAAGTGACTCAATCATTGTCCGTGCCCATCTGGCCGCCGACGGGCTATATTTCATAAGCCTCCAACAGATTCCTAGCATTTTCTTCTCAACGGTAAATTTCAGTCCGAATTACATCATTAAGCCAGCCATAACCGTCGCACAGCCTATTAATGAAATTAAAATTTAAATTATCTCCTCAAATGTACCAAGTACAGCGACCGACTCAGCTGGTGGGTACGAGTGCGTGCCAGCAGGCAGCAAGTCAATGGATTCCAGACTTTAATTCAAATTAATGATACACTATTGGCGAACTATCTCACGCATAATTTTATTCCAAGCACACTGCCAAACGTTCCTCCCAGTCCGTCTTTGGCTGGGCGGACGTGGCTGGCTGGAGGGAATGGCGAACGTGACGACCAGGGAACTTGGGCAGAGACACACTCACCGCCGAGCCAGCTCAAGGCGAGTGGCAGTCAGTGGAACGCAAATTCAATGGGATATCTCTGTTATCTATGCTTTTATTTTCATTTGGTAATCGTTAGCCGTTTTCGGATTCGGCTTCGAGTGTCTTCTTTCGCGAACGGAACTCGGCTCATTGGAATTCCGAAGAGCGCGTTCTGGGCGGTCAACCCAATCAATCAAACATCCTGTCTCTAATTGCGTTGCCATTTCACAGACCATTGACACTAGACATTTGCCGAGTGTCTTCCTGGCAAAAGGGTCAAGTTTGGTTGTAGATAAAGATCACAGTCACAGATTTTCTTTGTCGCGTCTAGGCCGTAATGACCATTGACACGGCAGCATAATCGTCATCGTGTGACAATGGGGCACTGTGAATAGGACGACGGTAATTGCGGTTGACATCAAGCACTTGGCGGTTTTTAGCATTGCCACAGTGTGTGCCACGCTGACAATTCATACTTCAATTAAATTTTGAAAGTGTCTTGTTGACGCAAGCCGAATGCAAACGTTGGTTTTGACCTATTTGGAACGTAGTGACCGTAGGGCTATTACGGTTCGGCGGTGATGTTAAGTGAATGAAATGCATTTGTGGCTGCGCTGTGCCGCAGTCAAAAGCAGACACGGGATTGCCGGTGCAGCCAGGTGTATTAATTAATCACTTTACTCTGGGAATAGTACTAGGTCAGGCTGACCGTGCACTGCGGTGAAAAAATAATTTTAAAATACATGTGTAAGCTGGATATTATAGCTGCTTACGCAATTTTTACTGAGAGTTGAATATTGCGTTTAATTTTTATTTAAATCTGTACAAACAGTGTTGATGCGTTTTATAGAGCGTGACAGGAATGACGTGAAATGTCTAAGAGGTATTGGGTGAACTTGGTGGTGTGGTTTCGAAAACAAATCGCGACTAGACTAACACGTGATTTGCAAAGAGTTAACTGCATATGCGTTAGACCACACTTCTTAACCTTTCTTCGCCAGATGCACATACATATTTAGACGACATTTGGTAGCCGGCACTGCAAGTCGTCTTCATTGAAAACTTCGAATGTAGAAGCGGGCGATGCGTCGTCTCACAGGTTCGGAATGGATGACTCGTCTGGCCGGAGCTAAGTTGACAATGCGCTCTACGTAGTCCAGTCATCTTAGGCGTTGGATCCGTAGATCCATGTCGCTGTATAGCCCGTGCAGTTCATGGTTGAATCTTCTCCTCTGGATCAATAAGGACCAAAGATCGCACGCAGAAGTGTGTATCGTCATCCTAGACTTAGTCATCCTAGAGCTAGTTTCTATGCACGCTGTCATATGCTGCCTTCAAATCGACGAATGGGTAAGGGTGTCGATTTGCACTTCTTGGTTCTTTGCCAGGATCTGCAGTAGTGTGAAGATCTGAATCTGGTCTACTGTGGACTTCCCTGGCCTGAACCATGTTTAATAGACTTATCCCTCTATCGCTTGCGCAGTTAAAGGGATCTCCTTTCTTGTGGATCGGGTCAAGTATACTGAGATTCCGCTTGTTGGGCATGCTTTCCTTCTCGAACGTATTTCCGATCAGATGTGCTAGTGCATGCGCCATACCAGATCATCTCCAGCTGCCTTAAAGATTGCAGCGAATCCGCACCGGCAGCCCTATTAGGCTGCAGTATTGACCTCGTCGGCAGACGGATCGCGTGTGGGGGTTGTCGTCCATTCGAAGGATTTTCGCATACACATGTGTATGTTTTCTAAAACTGCATTAGACTTGTGCATTTTAGTCCAGTCCAGAAAGCGCTCAGTTTTGTTCAAATCTGTTTATTGAACTAGTTCGTTCACCTAGTTCATTAAGTTCAATGTAGTTCACTGCTCAGGAAATTGAGTTTTGTGCGATTTTCGTCGGTTGGTCGTCATATTCTTTACCATTTATCGCGCACGATGCTCGATGTGATTGTGCTGCGGTAGTTACACAAAATCAACGCTGATGTGCACAATGCTCAAACGCACTCAAAGCCAAGCACTCTATTTATTCCGATTAAGTTCAGTTATTCTTACTGAATTACATGTCTATAGAGTAAGGAATACCTGAGTTTGTTGAACTAAATGAATTAAAATAAAATGACATTATGAACTAGTTCACTTAGTTCACTTGTTAGACCTCTTTTTTGAGCTAGTTCGTTAGTGAACTACACAAGCCCATACAGAATCATTGCTTCATCGAATTTTAGAAGCTATAAGTAATTTTCCATTCAAAGCTTCCAACTTATAGTAGTACTAGGACACTGTGCGATCCAAGGAATTTTGAAGCCCATAAATTCGTTCGACTTGGTGCCGGCATAGCTTATCTACTGACGACCTTTCGCTGCGAGTCGGTGAAACGTCTTACGATAAGGGACCATCATATTGTTCAGAGATATTTTAATGAAGATAATGTGGGTTGAATATAATTACATGAACTGCGACCATAGGACTCTATTGCGTCCCTTTAACTGTTTGTGGAATTGAGCACTGTTTTAAAGACCCCCCGTGATGGGATATTTTTGTCATTCCCAGCTAATGTGGATGCTGTCATTGACTGCTTTGCTTTTAATGCTGCTATGACACATTTCGTAGGGGGAGGTAGTTGCATGCCCCACACATTAGCTTTTGGGCTTATTGACTTTCCTGCATGAGAGCATTGATCGAATGCATTGCCTCCAGGTCAAAGCCAAAACCTTTACTCTGTCGTGTTTGCACACATATTTTATATTTTGCCAGCACGCAGTGAACTGTATTAATGACGACATTGTTTATTTGAATTGGCTTGTTATGCTAACCCTTCTATTGTGAGAATTGTTTCGTTCTTCGTACTGTTTAGCATTTACCTCGAATAGAGTACAATTATGCCTATGTTTATTTTTTTCATGTGTGAATGGAGTTTGTGGACTCAAGTGTAAAATTATTCTATTAACATATCTCTACGGAAACACAAATATATATGCATGGTTGAATACGTATTAATATCAGAAACCATGCCTCGCAGCTAGGATTCAAAAAATGGGAGAATGTTTTAAAAGGCTTTGTCTGGCAAACCGCATATGTAACATCCATATGGATGAATGTATATGATACATTACCGGCAGGAGAAGAGATTTCAAACCAAGATTGTTGGTACGTACCCATCGTTCAATTACTCTTCCCAATCTTTTTCGAAGGACCTGTCTCAGAACATGATTCTGTCTCGTTTAAGTGTTCTCCTAAGACGAAGTAATTTTGATTTGAAACAACGGCTTTAATAATTTATTATTTTGGATGTAGCCATAAACTGGGCCCTCTCCGGTGTGGCGTTGTCATGATGGAAATCAATGCCCTTTTATTTGCCAATTCTGGGCGTTTTACTTCCATTGAATCACTTGTATGGGAGAGCTGAGTGATCTCCCCTGCCGTCAAATGCCTGTCAATGGTAACTAACAACCAAGATTTGATGGTCGCCTGTGGTGGGTGGATGTCCAGAGCGAACAGCTTAACAAAGTCTGTATTTCCTGAATGAAACTGTGTAAGTCAACGTTGACAAATGCCAGTTTAGTCTCCATATCTCAAGTGTGAATCGCCCCGTTGCACATCTGTCGCATTGACATCTTTTTTAAAGAAAAAATCAACAAACATGTGTGCCGAAAACCCACTTTCTTATCTATATATAAGTATAAATAATATAATATATAAAAAAAAGTACACAAAATTATAAATTTTCCTTTTCTTTACTTCTATTGCAGATTTGGATATTATTTCGATTTTGGATGCTTCATGCGCCATCTCTATGACGTCGTAAGGATTGACTTGACTGAAAATGTAAGTTACAATAGCATTTATTTAAAAACAAAAACAGACTTATTCGAGGGGTCGACGGCAGTTCAAAGAGAACACATTTTTGACGTTTCCATCCCATGTGACTGTTCTTCACGATGACCCATAGGTAATTATAAAATAGCTTTAGAAAAGCAGGCGGACACGATTTTAAGATGTGGCGGTGTTTTAAAAAAAATAAGTTTATCGCGTGAAATTACGATATTGCAGAATGACTATTTGCGACCAGTTTGGTCGTAGATTCCGAAAAGAATAATAATCAAATAATGTGATGAAATATTCTCCACAACAGGGATAAACACAGTCGCTACTTTTTTGGTACAATAGTTTCTGTTTTGTATACAAGTACACATTCATCAAATACAGTACAATCATATTTTTATTTTGTTTGCTATCAAATGTACTTACATCAATCCAAAATGATATTTTCTCTGCCACGTCGATGACCATTCTCATCAAAGTGACTAGGAACTTGGTTGTGGACTGTGCGCGAAATTTCTGTTTGACTCGCAGACAGAAACCAGGCATGCGGTTGAACTTTCGCATTCCATTGCGTTTCTTCAAATCTGACTATTCGCGCAGTCGCCTGTGTAAGGACAGCTGAGTTTGAGCAGCCGGATGGATTCTTTACAGCTGCAGCCAATGAACTTTTTAAAAAGACGTTGCTCCATTTTTTTTAAATACAAATTAATCTGCGCTACATCCACGTCTCGTTACGGACATCATACGTCACTGCATTCAAAACATTTCCTAAGTACGGTAACACAAAAAAATCATTTTGAATTACTTGTTTACTAAGTAAAAAAAAATATTTGAGTGACGGAAATCTTTATTTGGACCTTTACATTTTTTTCTTTTAAGTGGAAAAGATGATGCACATTTGTATACGTTTCATTGCGTTCGCCATATCTTTCCGCAAGTTTTTCGGTGACAACTATTCGCATTCCTGTCGAATATTCTTCTTAAGGTCTGTGATTGTCTGAGGCCAGTCAAACTCTTCCTTCATAATATCCATTGTGGCTCTAGCTGTGTGTGCAGTTGCACCATCTTGTTGAAACCACATGTTCACCAAGCTCCGCTCATTCAATTCCGGCAGTAAGAAGTCGTTTATCATGGCCCTGTAGCGTTCGCCAGTAACAATGGCCAATGACGTCCTAAAGAAATACGGCCCAATCACTCTTCCGGCGTGAATACCGTATCACATAACTGCCCAGATACGATGATCCAACACGATTTGGAAATCGACGTTGAAATTTACGCTGCAATAACACCACCGACCGATTATTGGTCAAAAAATCTACGCAATTACGCAATTATAGCGCTCCATTGCTTGTCTGTTTCAAATGTCAAATACGATTAACGTACGACGCCATTTGCAAAAATTATAACATCTTCCGATAGGATGATTAGTTTTGCACCACCGTGTACAAAAGTCTTTGATGGAACTCTGTAAAGGCGGATTGTGAAATCATATCACTCCAGGAAGGAAGGCAGGAAGACTTGTGCTGCAGCTGGGGTTATTATTCTAATATATTGGACCATTGCAAGCAATAACAATTAAATATACGTTGTGCCACAAGATTCCAACTATAGCCGTATACTTCTTGCCCGATAACCCGAATATTAATACTACTTAAGCTACGTCGGTCCTTGTGACGGGCGAAGAACATCAATTTTCATGTATAGAGAGTAAATTTTTACGAGAATTTCCAAAACTTGTCCAGAGGCCACACACAACTGTAAGGCCAATCCACTCGCGGAAGAATACAGAAGACAAGAGAGAAGCTAGGCCCAAAAAAATACGTATGTCGGGCGAGTCAACGACACTGGCAGTTCTGAACTTTTGAAAGGCTATATGTTTTCCGTATTTTTCTGAAAGATAAAAACCGATTTCCCTAAACTACTCTTCAATTTTATGTTCCTTCGAAATTTCGGTTACAAATCGTTCTCCGAAAGCGACTGTACGTCCTGCAATTACTGAAACATCAAAAGCAATAACACCCCAAAGAAACTGTGACATATATTAGGTTTTACGATTAAGAACTGAGCAGATACATAAGTTTCGTTCCTTCCCAATGACAATGGGAAGCAATTCTCGCATTCTGTCGCCAACTTGAGCAGCTGACAATGCGAATAATACGACGGCTTCCTCCCAAGGGTCTTGTACATTCCGATTAGCACCATCGTCAGCCACAAAGGGGGAACTGAAAAGGAAAACAAACGAAAACAAATAAACCCAACAACGGGGGAAGTAACAATTTCATGTCATCACCCCATTACGTATACCTTCTGAGATCAAAAAAAAACACCTAAAAAAAACCGGGGTACACACCCTACCAGCCTCCACAGCATCGTACGCAGTCGACAAACACAGAGCTGGAAGCATAATTCCGGAAAATAAAATTTCATTTACCGATTCCGATTCCCAACCGTAATTCCATCAAGTGAAACAGAGGTTATGGCGACAACCCCGCAGCGATTTTCAGCTGGGGAGTCCATTCAAGTGGAAAACTTTTCGGGGTTGCTTAAGTTCACACCGCCCCTCGTGCTCCGTCACCTTCAGGCACCAACACACTGCAGCACCGAATTAAGGGAACGCGCTGAAAAATCGGAATCTACACTCAACTGTGAAGTCTTTAAGTCATTATGCAGTACTTGGCATATGCATGGTGTGTGCGAGTGTGAGTGTGCACAATCGGGAGCCCGGGGAAGTGTGTTCGGTATGAAGCCAAGAAACCCCAAGGCCGTAATTCGTTTTATTCGAAACGCTCTGTGCCAACCCAATCGCACAGGCAAACACCCCAAATCGAATCGCAGTTGATGGACAGGATGAGGGTTCTCCAGTGGGTGGGGGTGCTTTGAGTGTTATTTTAAGTTCGGAGACCTTGTGGCTGTCCGCCATTTGATGAGAAGACATATCACTGCTGCACACTGACACTGTCGCCAACCAAATTGGGACTCCCGACTATTGTCCCTCATTCTTCTCTGGAGGACCCAAAGTGATTTATCAAAATACACACTATTTCATAGATTCGATGGCAAATGTATCGTACAGGTCATCACCATTATCTTGTGAACCCGAATCCTATCCTCGCTGATATCTCTGTCCCGGAGGGAAACATGAATAGCGTGGGGTTGGCTCAATTCAAACCCCTGCCACTCCACGACTGGCAGCATCCTCATCATACCCACGATATGTAATCAGACGTCTTGTGAAAATCCTCCATGAAGAATGGCTGAGATTTCCACCGAGGACATCCCATCCTTTTCCTTTGGTTTTAGCCCGTCCTTACGTTTTCTATTACCGATTGACATTCGATTGGGAGAGTTCGGAGCAAGCTCGAAGATAGCTTCGCCTCTAATACAAATAATCAGATGGTATTCGATTTGGGCGAAACTACAACCGGCTGGCGGCAGGCAAGGGGAGATGACAGTAAAAAAAGGCTTAATGTTACACATGGATTTGGTGAGATGGCACATGGTCTTTATTGAAATTGTATGCGTGGGAAATGGTGGCGGTGGTGGTTGGAGCTTTTCAACATTAAATTGGGATCGAATTTTCTTATTGATGGCTCCATACAACGTCGAAGTGGATGCGTGAGATGAAGCGATATCAGATGGTAAGCATGAGTGAGGGATTTCTGCTTTTTTTTTTTTTGTGTGGTGAAGTTTATGATTTATATGAGCACGAACGGAGGATGAAGTCTCAAGTCTCCGATGTTTGCTTCTTAAAATGAGTGGATAAGGAAAGATCGTTAATGAGGAGCACTCTCCACGGTACTTGAAAGAGGGAGTAGGGCTTTGAGAAGACGTACACAGTTCAAGTGGCTTCAATTCAAAGAAGCCGGGCTGTGCTGTGGGTGGGTGAACGCATGTGGATGCTAATTGTGAGCCATTGTTGGCTTGGGAGACGGAGACCTTTGGAACGGCACAATCTGTAAGCACTGACGATAACGTAAGCGATATGCTGTAAGTTCCATCAAGTAACTTGTCACAGAGGGAACTGTAAGCACATTGGGTGATTTATTTTTCTGTTTGGCTGTCCAGTGATATATTTTTGATAGCTGACGCATGATTTGTGACATGTGTCAAAGTGAAACATGTTCAGTTTGCATTACCATTTCCCCATGGGACGACTTGCACCGGACAACCTATCCCGGCGACTAATTTTCTGTGAGTGGGCCTTAGAAAGGTTGGATGAACATCCGCCCTTACGTCGAAAAATTGTCTTCAGCGATGAAGTTGGTTTTTGGTTGAATGGGTGATGGGTATGTTAATAAACAAAGCTGATTTTTACGGGGATACGTCAAACCCTTCGCCTATGCCGATAAGACAGCGTAACTTGCAGCCTTGGAAGGCAACAAGAACATATAAATACCTACAATTGTGATGGAAATCATTTGAAGTTCAGAAAATCGGTATGTTTTAATGAAGGTTTTTCTGTAGCTTTTCCTTCTAAAGTCTTTTAAAATGTTAACAGTGATATATTTTACGTATGCAGTTTTTAGGTGTTTGGCGAAAGTGTAGCGTACTGTAAGTGGTCTGCAGTCTGATTTGTTACAGACCTTAAGGCCAATGCACTTGGTCTGTCTACATCCTGAATAGTCATGCCACATCCGGTTGTGTTCTCGAGAGGTCCAACCATCGATGGAAGGCCCAATCAAGGTCGCAGGCAGTCCCAACGCAGGTTCACGTTCTAAGAATACCTCCTTGTGATCCTGTGAATCCATGTCTAGAGATTAGTCCTTTATTTGAAAGAAAAATTAAGAGAATATGCATGTATGTACATACAGCTCTGAAAATAGAAAACTCTCTTGCAAATAGTCGATTTACCAATAATCAGGAATCACCCCAAAAATAGCAGTAGAAGCTGCGCCCAGTTCCCATTCGGATTGTATCCACTAGGTCTGACTAGACTCTAGCTGTAGCGGAGATGATCAAATTTCTTCATCCCTGTTCTGATGCAGAACTTCGTACACACGGCTAAAAGTAAAAGCACTTTAATCATCGGAACAGAAATGCACCAGTAGTTTTGTACCGCTCTGCAGATGCATACAAATGCTGTTGGAATAAATTTAATCACTTTGCCACCATTGTCATCGAGTTAAAAGCATCCTCTGTACGACATTGAACCGAATCCACTCACAGCGACGACGGACAACCACTGTGCCATGGCATTCAAAAATCTTGACCTACATGAGTGTTTTTTAACAGTTTCACACCACGTTAAACGGCAGCACTTAATCCTTTCTACGTCTCATATCTGCCTTCGTTCCGCTCCCCTTTCATTACTTCACATTTTTCATTTTCATTTATTCTATTTTATGCACGTCCTTTGCTACTGGGCTAGTGGCCTTGCCTTTGCGAACTTCCCTTTTTTGCGTTAACCGTTGGCTTCCTTTGGAGATTTTAATGTTTCTTTTTTTTGTTTTGCATGTTTTTGCTATCCCTTGGTATTTATAGCAATTTTTAATTAGTTTCAAGGCGAGGATTCGTGAAGCGATATCCTCTGTGGATTCGGTCAAATGTGATGACGAGGATCTTTTGTACTTTAATCAGAATTGTTTTGAATATTGCCAGTTTCGTTATTTAGGAAACCATTCAGTTTGAGTTAAATACTGTTGGGAACTCTATAAAATTCTAGATAAAAAATTAATGCGATACTTTCTATGAAGATAATGAAAATAGATTTTACTCATCGAATTAAAGTTCCAGCTTCTGCTAAAACGATGGTAAGCTGTAGCAATTGGCATAGAAGGTGGATCTGCTACTAGGTTGTACCACAGCTAGCGAGTTCATTGGCCCGGTACTCGCATGAGATGTACATATATTGAAATACCCAGCCATCTCTTTAGGAGACAGCCTGCATTTAAGGGATGTTTTTGAATTCAACATGACAATATCCATGCACATGCAATAGTTTCTTCCTCAAATACGCTACAGTGGTCAGGGAGCTTCAATGAGATACAAATATTGGGGCCATGGGAGTAGACACCTACACCCACTCCCGTGTCCTTTTGATCCGTCTGTGGATATTCGCAGGAGATCATCCAGCGTCTGATTGTCAAACACGCAATCCGAATGCTTAGTTGCAAAGTGAGTATGGGGTTTTTATCGTTCAGTGTGGGGTTCAAAGTGAGGGAGTTTGTATCTTCTCGTGAAGAATACAAGTTTCTTCAGCTTGACCAAGGCTTTCTATATTATGCCTCCTCGAGTGGAGACGAATTTACCATTTACCAATGACTTTACATCCAGGCTCTTCCAGTATTAATAGTTCACCACTACGTTCCAAAGAAGAGGTGTGTGTCTCCCAGATAAGAGTGGATTACCCTCTTGGTGAGTAGCTGATGAATGAAAACGTTAAGCGCAAGTGAGATTGCTACCATAATTAATCATCTTTTTCATTAGTAACAGCTTTTGTACGACTTATTGCAATGTTTTACTGTAGACATTCTTGTGTTGAAAGACTGTTCATTTTTCCTTCCATTTCCTGATAAACATACCTTTTCTGCGGGTTCTTCTGCATAATGTATATATCATTACCCTCGCGGTACAATTCAATTGTTCGGTTCTTGCAATTGTCGGACCAATTGTTGACTTCCAAATGGCAGACGTCGAGCCGGCTTTTTTAAAGTGTCAATTGACTTGTTTTGTTAGTTTATTGATCTCGTCTTCCTAGATGATCTCTGTGTTCAACGCGTTCTTTCCTTTGATTTGTTGTATCACTTGTTATTGTCTACATCTACATTGTCTACGTTTCTGAAGCACGAATTTCATTGCGCTTTTAACATTATGTAAATCTTCTTTGGTCAACAAAAAAGAAATTGCAAAAATTTTGTGAATTTGATTTGTTGTTCACAAAAAATACATGCGAACAAAAATTTAGATTTTGAAATGAACCTAACCTAAAACAAATATTTCCCAGAACCATCTGAACTGTTACATCACATTTGTTTTTAAAACAGAACTTCCTTGATGATTAAGTTTATATTAATGGTCCGTTGCCGTTAGCCAAAAACTCTTGTACTCTTCTCGAAGTCCATTCGTCGACAGACTATGAGATTCTTTCCAGGATACAATTTTGCGTTATAGAAGTTCGCATTCGGCATCGCACATACACAGGCATTGATAAGTATGGGTATGTCAACACCACAAACTTTAAAATTCAAACGTTAACTTAATTTGCTATCGAAGGGCATGCAGGTAACTTCTCGCATCCTTATCCCGAACTGGAGTTAATTTGTCGTGATCCAATTCTAACTACAAGTTGTTGCTCTAGAGTGAACAAGGTTTCCTTTTGCGGATCCAAACAAACGTTACATTTTTACAATTATGTACTACAACACAGCTCAATAGCCTTCAAGCCCAACTGCAGATTAGTTTCAACGTTGAAAGCCATTCAATCTGAAGAATAAATGACAATTTACGTCAACAAATGGTATCCTCTCAATAAGTTCAATTAAATCAATTGAAACGATACACCCTTCAAAATATCACTGCAATTAAGATGCGCCATGGCTTTGATTAATTTTCCCCAGCAACCAGACAGCGCACGTATCACGTAGGTCAAATATTATGAATACATCAAACAATGTTGTTCAATGGCTGGGCCACTTCAACATCCTGACGCACGGTCTACTTACATCACAAATCTCGAGCAGTTATGTAACCCATATCATATGACATTGATTAAGTAAAATACACGCATCCTTGTATCTGGAGGCAGATCCCTCGCACACGCACTAGCAATTACCACTGATGATGAATGTCATCTTTGTTGTGGGTTCGCATCCTTCTCATTCTCATCGTGCTGCACACGACTGCATCTAATTTTCGAACAGAATGACGGAAATCTTCAATCAGCAACCGCTGGCATCAGCATCAGCCTACCACCTCCGCTCTGCTTGTCACAAGTTGACGTTGCTGATTAAGGCCTACAATGCCTACAAGGAGTAGACACCGCATCGCAGCAGGTTCAAGGGCTTGCATGCCGGCCCGGAATGGATTCCTCTGCTGGCTGACTGCCATCGTAGGCACCAGGACAACCATGGGCACGCAATTTAATTGATCCATTTTGGTATTTACTCCCGCTACATGCATCTGACACCTACGCACTGCCAAAGTGTGAAGGAGATTATTTTCGAAAAACTATGCGGGCATTTGAGTTCGGCGGCGCGGCGTGCCATTTTCGCATCCAAATAAAGCCAATAAATGCGCTCGGTTTCTCGAAAGCCGATGAGGACTGCGATAACGATGCTCCCTCGTTGATAATGGGACTTTAAGGGGGCACGTTGCGCTGCTGCTTAAGCCTATATAGGCGTGAAAAGTGAATTATCCTTCTACCATAACTCAATTGATTGGTGATGGCCATGCTGATGCCGTAGCCGTGGTGGTGTCCGTGGTTGGCGGATCAGGACGAAGCGGTGATTGTAGTCTATTTGTGCACGAATGCGCACATGTCCTCCTTTCATCCATTTCTCCCATTCGACGTTCAATAGCATGCAATCGAAACTTTGCATTTGTTTTGAGAATGAATGGACTGCAACTAGAATCGGAGGCTATCCGTTCGATATCCTGTTCTGTGAATGCACTGTAGAGCTCTGTCACTAATTTAGTTGTACGGCTGTAAGAGGATACGGCTGGGGCTGCGCTGCGGTACGGTACGGCCGTAGGACGACATTACAACCCGGCCGTATGGGATTGCGATTTACCATGAAATCGCTAATACGCCATGGATTTTGTGAACCATTCCGGGGCTGATTTGGTGATTTGGTGAGGGAAATACGATTTTGGTTGCTCGAATGGATGGCTGGAGGGATTACCGGAGTTTCGCCATTCATTGCGGCTCATTCAAGAATATTAATTAGGTTTTTCGAATTTTTATTGCAATAGGCTGTGGCTCCATTCATAAGGAAACGTAGGAACGAGGGATGGATCGATGGAACTTTCAAAATCCTTAATGGCTGACAATGAAGTGGCTGCTAATGATAATGTGACTTTCAATGGTTGGGTAATTTGCGCGGCGGACTCGTACACGTAAGCTCCTTGGAGTTCGGAGAGTACACGCTTTTCGGATGATCTTGCAGACAAAGTGGGTAGGATGGAATTGCCTTCCATTTGAGACATGTAGGTAGCTTAATGCTAATGGACAGGATGTCCTCTAAGTTTGTACAATACGTTGATCATCCTTGGCTGGCGCTAATGACAATATCGAAAGCGGATGAAGAAGTCTTTTCGGGAGAAATGTTATGTGGCTGTCTTTCGTCTTTGAATTGAATTGGAGACTTCGTGTTCCGTATTCGACATCCTTATTAAAATCACATGCGACACACTGAGCCGATTTTTTGGTGGCCTCAAAACGGAGGTAAAAATTTTAAAGACATGTTGTCATCATCACATCTCACTCAACACAAGTCGTTTTGACTTAAAAATATACCTTGACGAGTTATTTCACGTCTTTGGTGACATAAACTGGCTACCGTTGAATTTTTTGTGGAGTCGTGGTTTTATGTGAGGTGGTGGTTCTATGAGAGCCAAATTAGCACTGAGTGCAGTTTTGAAGACACTACGTATTGTAGCATCATACGAAGGAGACAATCAACGAAATACAAAATATAGGCAATTTTATACAAAAATTGTTTCAAGCATATATACCATCTGATGTTTATTATATTTGGATTCATCTGGTTATGATAGATTTTGCACCAATGCGTCTCTATTTTATCTTATACAAGAAAAAGTTAATGGCGGCCATATTGTTGAAGCTACATCTGTCAAATTGGCCGTCATTTAATCAGCCTGTTTTACCAAATCACCATGGACGGACATAGGGCGCAACAATACGTGCAATGATAAAATTGTTTTATCAAAATGGGTGTTCTGTTGGGGTAATGTTCCGCGAGCTTCGCTTTGGAAGATCATCATCAGCTATGGGGCTCATTTCTGGATGAATTTGTACGTCAACAAACAAAGTTGCCGAATTTGGGACGATACCAATCCAAATACGATCCAAGAGTGTCCAATGCATCCCGAAAAAGTCACAGTTTGGTGTGGATTTTGGGCTGGCGGCGTCATCAGTCGATATTCCTTTGAGAACGACGTTGGTCAGGTTATCATAGACAACGCCGAGCGCCACAAATTGTTGATTACCAACTGCTTTGGCCAGAATTGGATGATATGGACACCAACGACATGTGGGTTCAACAGGACGGCGCTACGTGCCACACAGCTCAGCCACATTGGAAATTCTGCACGAGTGCTTCGAGAGAATGGTCATCTCACGTGGGGGTGATGTGAACTGGCCACCGCGATCGTGCGACTTGACCCCGTAAGACTCTTTCTTGGGGTTTTCTGAAGTCTCCGTTCTATGTGAATAGGCCACAAAAAACAGCGGCCCCCAAAGTCAATGTATGCCAGAGTCAATGTATGCCAGAGTCATGGAAAATTGAACAATTCGGATGTGCGGCATCCGCAGAAACCGCGGTGTACATTTGAACGATGTTATATTCCATAAATAATGGTATCGCTAAGCCTTTCCAATAAATAAAAAGTTTTAATGATATAAAATACATACACACTTGTGCCTACTTATCATCTTCAAAGGGTAAATACACCCAAAAAAGGAGCACAACTCCCACGTTGGCGATAGTGCACCAAAGACCACCTTGTATCTATTCTGAAAGTCATTTGACTCCTTAGAACGTCCAGGCAATGTCTGTTGTCATTCCGTGTTTCATCGATATTTCCACAAAGAAATAAAGCGTTCCACCTCTAAAAAGAGTTCAACTGCAGTCCTCCCACACGAAGGGATAGCTGATGAGTTCACCATCGAGCCCAATTTCGAACGTATCACGCTACATTGGAGTTCTTTCATTAGCAGAACTTCAGATATATGGAAGAGACTTCCATCTGCGTTCTTTCCTTCCCCATTTCAGTCCTCGACTCCTTGAAACCAAAGTGCACCAGACTCCCTCTTGACCCTCCTGTGACCGTTTTCGGTTGCATTTTGTTACATGGCTAGTCATAGACTCTTGAAAGGAAACACAATGTTTCATAAGGCAGACAGAAATACTTTTTTCTCTTCTCTTTCACTTGTTCTGTGACTTTTCTTTGCCAAATTCCCAAGCGAGAATGTGGATTAAAAGGCTTAGTTACCTCAAATGAATCGACACCTTTTGATAAATAGCAGCAGAGAGATTTTCAGTCTTGACGAGATTTCGTTACTATATTATATCGGTGTGTGCATGTGACTTTATTTTTAAAGATATATCGTTCTTCATATTTCGCTGAATTTAATATCGTAAATATAAACGTCACTCAAACGAATTTACCAGCAGAGGTTCTTTTGTCCATTCATGGCATTCTGTTTTGTTCGTTCCCAGCACAATATCCGATGTCCTTTATAAATTCATTTGCTCCGCCTCCGCCGGTGTCTCCGTCCCCCAAGCGGGTATACACAACTCCATTCAGCGAGAAGTCCCTCAGCACCATGACAGTGACAAAACATTGAAACCACACCGACACTGCGGTGCAACAGCAGTCCTCGCCTCGCCTCGCGTCATCCCTGCGTCCATATTCACGGAGATGTAATTTAATTTATTTTAACTTTCGCGAAAAACAGTGCGCAAAAAAGGTCCCAGCTATGTGTGAATATTCGTGTTTTGTTTGGAGGTCTTTGTTTTGGGGGCGCCCAAGCTCACTCCGTGACCACGTCCGATAAGGTTTCCTCGCCTTCCTGGAAAAATAATCTCACAGCAGAGTTGTAAATTTTTGTACTCCACCCTTCAATGGGGGAGGGGGAAATCTTGAATGTGCAAGTTGATTTAGAATCTGAGAGACAAGAAGTTTCTGCAAGTTTCGTAGATTTTCGGCTGGTGGTTGGTCACGTCCTGGTTCGAATGGCTTGTTTCCCCTCTTTTGGGGCTGCTGGCATAACAATGAATGCCTGAATGCAGTCATACACAAGGAATTCAAGCGCCAACCCCTGGCACTAAATCCTAAGTGTGCTTTTGACAGATGCAAACCGAGCGCACTGTAATCCGGTGAGCTGTGTGCATGTGAGAGGTCGAGGACCGTGTGCGTTCATTGCAGGAATTTAAAGACACGAGTAATTATATATTTTATTTCATTTATTTATTCATGAGTGGGTTAACAATAACGCCGCTGTTGTTCATTGCGGCAGACAGTGACACACAAGCTGTGAGGGCCGCTTCAGCGAGGGTGGATCTCTGCGAAGGATGACAGCACAGAAAGTGAAATCGTTAAGTGCACCGACGTGACGGATATTAATTGAGCACATGCATAACACATCTTTGAATGAGGCAATTCCACAACTTATCATCATTATAATTGCTGACTGGCGTGCGTGCTGAATAGATGGCACTGGAAATGGGATGGGGGATGCAGTCGTCTTGACGAGTGTGTGTGTGTGTGCATCAAATATCCACAGATGTGTAGCTGGAACTGTGCATTTGATCATAAGAGCTGCGGCTCTGATATAGCGAACGACCTCATTTAGACGATGCCAATTGAAGCAACATGCTCTCAATTCGTTCTCAGGCATGTGCTCAAATTGGGTCAATTTGTCACGTTTTCCATGCATTTGAATCGACGAGCCGCGCAGCGAAAAGCTTTGCGGTTTTTTTTCTCTTTCTTTTTGAAAATTTCGAAATTAATGGAAACGCTTAAAGGTGCAGGTGGATATGTTCAATAAGGGATTGTTGAGATATTTTTTCGGTGGAAGTGTATTAATTTGCAACGTGAGCGTTGTGTAAGAAATACTGATGCACGATATTGCATGGCTGCAATGCAATTCATTTATAGAAATGCTAACGTCCCCAGTTAGCCGCAAAGTGTTGTTCACGTTTGTACATGTCGAGGGCGTAATCTAAGCAAGCTCTAATTACGTCCGATTCGATCTTAGTGTACCAATTGGTGCTTGTAAAGGCTGATTTCGGGATTTTAGGTCAACTTTGTCTATGGTGCATGTGTATCTATGCACCAAATCTAGAGTCTTTCCTGCATGAATTTGATTCTCTCCTAGATAAGGTAGGATGGATTCCAATATCCTGATGGGTGACTTCAATGCTCACGTGGGTGTGGATGTAACGATATGGAGGAGTGATACTCATCAGAACGCGAACGGAAAGATTTGCTCTGCAAATGGCATGTCCATAATGAACACCTTTCCACGCAAAGGCATTCATAAAAGCAGTCGATATCGCTGATAGGTCTCTTTGTGGTACCATCCTGTATGCAACGGATGGTTTGTGACGTTAGTGTGATTAGTGGAGCTGAACTTTCAACTGATAATGAACTGGTGTTACGTTGGTGGTACGTTAAACCACACTGATAGAGTACCTCTTCTGCCAAGGCGGAAACTAAAAGTGGGAATACGCATACTATGAGAGAAACTGCAGGACACTGAGATCTAGCAACATTTTTGCACGGCAAATATCTGAAGGATTTGGGAGAATTCCAACTGTTCCATCGCATGTAAAGGAAGAATGATGACTGTTTTTAACAGCTGTTATTGTCTCTGTACTGGATGTTTGTGGAGTGAAGCGGCTTGGAGAGGCTTGTGGCGATGAGAAAAGAAATGCGTGGTTTAAAAACACCCCGCGTTCAAGAAGCCATCGACGAGAAGAAGAACACCTACAGAGACTTAGTTCTCTTGGGGGACTCTGCTTCTCGTGATCGGTACACTGAGGTGCGAAGAAGTTGCAAATAAGCTGTGCGAGCAGCTACGTCCTGGAAGGAGTTCGGCGAGAAGTTAGAAGGCGACCATAGATCTGCGAAAATCTGTTCTGGCAACATCATCGAAGAAGATGTGTGTTGGTTTCGAATGAGGTGGACGAGCACTTTTCGGCGTTGCTCAATTCCGAGCGGGGAATAGTCCAACGGCGGAGAAAGTCATTTTGGCGATTGAATCGCTACAAAGTTGGCAAATCCGTCGATGTGAATTAAATCCGGCCAGAAATGCTTAAGGCAATGGGTAAAGAGGGAGTTTTATGGGCCTCTAGTGTCATTACTGTGGCCTGGAAACGCGGTGAGGCACCTGCCGATTTGGCAAACTGGGATGATTGTCCCTTTTTTCAAAAAGGGACCAAAAAGATGGCTCCAACTACTTGGGTATATCTCTTTTAAGTCTCTCCGGGAAAGTCTACACTAAGGTGTTAGACGCGCGGTCTAGAGCTTTAGGATGGGGATGAACAGTGCGTTCTTTCGTCCTGGCAGAAGCACAATCGACCAGCTCTTCAATATAAGAATGGTATCGAGAAGCTTGGGAGTATGCCAAACCGATCAACATCTGTTTTGTATATCTGAAGGGGGCATACGACCGAGTTCCGCGAGGTAAATTCTGGTGTGTCGTCTTTTGAGGTCTATTCAGTTTCTATACACAAACTGTAGCAGCTGTGTTCGGGTAAACGATGCTAAATCAATACTTTTCATATTGGGCGTTGGATTTCCCCAAGGATGCGTCTTGTCATCTCTGCTTTTCATTATATAGGAGAAGGAATATTTCACATTGGGAGAGTTGAGGGTAAATCATCTTCTTTTTGTAGTAATTCACACAGAAATCTAGTGCTCGCTCGATAGGTTTGTTGCTGCTAGGATGAAGGTTAACGTGGACAAATCAGAGAGTATGGTAATTTCCAGAAGGCCAGTTTAATGCACTCTACATCTTAGTGCAGTCCCAGATGGAGAAGATGGAGAATTTTAAGTATTTCGTTTTTGTTCACGAATGATAGGAGACTACGCTGTTATGAGATAATTTCGGAAGACCTCTACCGAGCTTTCCCTGTTGGTGGATATTCGCAGAACAGATTTTGGACAGACTCTAGAACGGAAAGAGGGTGATAGACTTTGGGAACAGGGCCCTTGCAATTGTCATGCTCCAATCGGATGCGAGCAATTCAAGGGATCTTCAAAATACGATAGCCAAATAATTAGTTTATTCTAAAATTGAATAAAATCTTCTTGTGATTACATTCACAAAATTAAATGTTCCACCGAATTCATGAATTCTAGTCAGTCCCCTTTTCAGACTAATTGTCTTTTCTTACTTTCACGTTTGCACTGAATATGTGTATGCAAATGAAAAATAAAACTTTATTTGAATAATGCATGACTCTGAGATATAAACATAACTTTGATGCCAAATTGCGTAGATTCGGAAGTCAATCACTAGTGGGATCTTTCACCGCTTGAATTAAGTATTCATCGTATGCATACGAATGTATTTCGATATTTTCGACTTTTTGCAACCATGGGTGCTCGCATACGCACAGTCGAAGGCATGTGTAAATTTGTGATTGAAATTTAAGATGAATTTCAGTTCACTTTCATATTCCTAATTTTTACGACAGTTTTAAGTTTCACTCGAAAAATTGTGTGCTGTAACCACCTCGTGAGTCTACGTTTTTGTGTTTTCAGCAAAACAAAGTATGGTCATATAGGTAATAATCCCCATTTGGGACTAAGTACGATCTAGTGGATTCTGCTTTCAGTTTTCTTTGGTCTCCAAGATGACGCCTAAGAATTTTGCGTAATTTCTTGGACGAAAAATCTCAATACTTTTTCTTTAATTTTCTTAAAATTTTCAACCAAAGTCGATTTTCTACCCGACTTACATTTCCTGTTGTTGTCGTAACGAAGACCAGGCTCTGATGATAAAGGTTTAATTTTACCCAAACAAACTTCAGAAAGGGAGGGGCGCAGTTACCTCACCTTTTTCACATACTACTTGAGACGATTGTGCAAAACTCGCCAAAGGAGAATCTTCCAGAAGTCAACGTTAAACTGTTAGCATACGCGGATGACAATGGCAGGATTCGTCTAACACGAGCCGTCAATGAGGCTTTTGCTAGTTTTGAGACTGGTCTGGCGAAGTGAACTAGGCAAATACAACACCGATGCCTTGGTGAGAGTGTCATAATAAGAAAATATAGTTGGTCAAGGAATTTGTCTACCTCGGCTGCGCGCTTGATCAAACACAACCAAGCCTTGCCAATCGAAGTATCATTGGGATCAGGAGGCAACTGAGTAATAATATTCTCTGCTGAAGGACCGTGCTGAATACTTACAAGACATTGATCATCCGGTTCAACTCTGCGCGTATTTGATCCTATTTACAAAGATGGCAGCTGGAAATGAAGATTCTGGCTTAAACTCCATGAGTCGCTATTTTTTCCCATTGTTTTAATCTCGTCTTCAATTATCACTTGATCATTCCAGCAAATTCGGTTGAAGACTTCCTCTTCCCACAGCTTAAGCCGCTCATTCGCTTGCACTGCAATCCAAGCCGATATCTCTGATTTTCTATGATTGACAGTAGTTCCAATCAACGCTTGACGTGCAAAGGGCCCACAGACGAGGGATAACTCATTTGAATTTTGGAATGCAGCGGAGCTTACCAACCTTTCACGTAGATGCCTTAATTTTGCAACGAATGTACACACGGTAATGTATGTACAGACACGGATGCTGTTTTGAATTTCACTATCAAAAACATTACTCACTCGAAACTCATTTCTCCATTCCGACTGTGCGCTGCTGTTCAGTATTAAACAACAATTTGCCCATTTTCACTGCCGGAGGGATTTTCCTGTTTACGGAATTCATTTCCCCATTAAGTGCAAGGGATTATTCCCGCCTTTCAACTAAGCCCACTCACCCACCGCGCCCCCTCCCCTTACACACGTCCCGTGTTTTGTTTGGACGATCCATGCTTTAGTTTGTTTTTGCCTGACTCTGGACGAGAGTTGTTTGGTTAGAGTAAATCACTTGCAGGCAAAAAAGCTTTTACCGATGCCGTCAAAAATGAGAACAGTTAATTACTATTTATCTCGCTTGTATTTTTTCACCCCGATCCCATGCCAAGCACCCACGACTAACTATTTTACCAATGCTACCATTGCTGCAAAGAGGATTTCAGAGGAACTTGTTTGTCATGCCTTATGGGTGAGTGCCTCCGTGAACTCATCATGAGTCAGCTTGACTGCAGCATTGGCTGTGTTTGTTACAATTACCACAATCACGTGCATGCCGCGAGGCCACCTCCCGATGCGTGCCTAAAACCATATCTAACCGGATGAATGTTCCCCCTTGTAGGCAGTGTCAGAATGATGAACAGACTGCCAACTACCACTTTACTCGCGTCATCCTCAAACTGAAGCTTATTACAACTATCTTACCATTTTTCGTTTCAGTGCACGTCATCGAAGTTGGTACAACGCACACTCTACCACTGACACCATCAAGTCATTGCCACTTTCGTGGACCAACACTGCTGAAGGATGACAGCAAAATGTCACAATTGCGAAAATCAGCTTCTTTCCGTTCTAGGATACCAGTGAGACGAAGCCGTTTGCCACAGCGCCGTTGTTGTAGCCCACCCCCAGGCGGTGTTAGACTACGAGGCACCTCCAGCGGTTGTGGAAGACCCGGCGGCAGAGGGCTGCAAACAAATAGAAGTTTTGCATTCGAAGGAGGGCACATTGGTAACAACAAGAACCCCGGCGGCAACAACACCACCAACAGTATACAACACAAGCGATACTCCTCATCGTCGTCATTCTCCAGCAGCGATGAGAGCTATGAATCTGAAGCACCACACCAGGTGGATACTAATTTCTTTTGACACAAATTCCAAGATGCATGCTCGTATACATTTTGTTCCCCACTACCAGACCCACAGCCAGCCCCACAGTCAGCCCCATAGTCAGCCCCACCGTCAGCCGCCTCTCAGTAGCACGTGTTTCAAGTGAAATACTCGTGCCGTGATGTTTTTATTCGGCTACCTACTGCCGGTTGACTTGATAAGCGTTTGGGAAATTGACCGTTAAAATTTATTAAGTTGTAGCATTTGTCAGAAGAGGATGTGCGCAATAAGTTGGGCAACACAATCTGATGGAGTTAGTGAGGCTAAAAATATCAAAAAGGGACATATGTGTGTGCTCAGGCGAAAAGTTGCGTTGGGAAACTGAACCGATGAAGGACATATCGATTTGGATCTAAAAATACAAACGTCGCCGCCTGTCTCTATGGCTGAACAACTTTGTGTGTTAACTCGTGTCCCCGTTGTGTCTGCGTGCAGTGACATGCGTTTATAATTCATAACAATTTGTGTAGTGTCACAATGAATAGCACTTCAAATACTTAATTTTTCTCTCACGGCACAAACAAGTTTTCAAATCTTTTGACACTGGATTGGTTTTCCGACATCGGAAATTAGTGCCACATGGTGTTGCGATAGACATTCATAAATGACACTTGCGGTGTAAAATAGGTTGTGTAATTATTTGTTTCTAACAGGCGATCAGACAAACAAGTTTGTTTGATTGAAGCAGATTATTGCCGAAGGTCTCCCACTCGAACTGAGAAAATTCTTATGCAAGCAACTTTACAGCGACTTTGCCTCCGAGCCTGTTGGACAATGCAACAGAGGACATCCCAGTCTAAGATGGCGTACACAAGTGGGGAAGGTCCTCAACTCAAGATTTCATCGCGTTCATGTTTCTTTTTTCCCGGTCTATAGACGAGTGGCACTCAGTGGTATGTGACGTAATTTGTAGGTCCACTAGTTCAGAGCTCTTTTCTCCTTCAGTGCTTCTTCTTTCGCCTGAAACCTGAAACGGTTAATCAAACCAATCGTAGATGGCCTGATGGCACATGGTGCTTCACTTTGAAACAATAGGTAGGGAATTGGGTGCCCAGTCGGCCCTAAAGACTGACGTGTTGGGGCCATATTGGCCTTGCTCGGGAGTATTGTACTACCATGAGGCCTGTGGTCCTAAAACCAGTCAGATCCCCATATGAATCTTAGGAGGTTTTTCAGTTCACCACCGCTAAAGTCCCCCAACTCTTCGAAGAAGTTCTTTCCTAGGCGCTTCCTCCTTTTCCTTGCTAAGGCTGGGCAGTCACAGAGTAGATGTTGGATGTTTCTTCCTCATCTCTGCAGCTTTTGCAGAAGTCGTTATACGTTAAGTTCAGGCGCATTGCATGTGTGCGTATGAAACAGTGGCCGGTAAGGACTCCTACTATCATCTTCTTGTATGTATTTAATTCTCTGAGCCACAGAGCCCGTAAGTCTGCACTGTGGGAACTGGACCAGATTTGAAAACCTGATAAAAGTGTTGCTTTCACTGGGATTCCAATCTCAAACTAAACAAACTGCGCCATCCAGTACGTAAGATGGGTCTTACTAGCATGGTGTATAGACCTTCTCCTTTGTACGTGTCAAACGTCACGTACGCCTTCTGTACTCGGTGTTTTGTTCTTCCAAATGAATTTGGAATCGACTAGGTATTTGGCTGTCTTTGAGAGTTTGAGTTCAACTCCATTATTTTATACTTGTAATGTTCCACTGTTCACCCTGATCGACGTTCAGTCCTCGGGTACATTAGCCCATAACTGTGACGCCCGCTGAGCGTTGAAGGAAACTTCTCTGAAATGAGGATGGCCACATCGTCCGCGTATACTTTGAAACAATAATGTGCTACTCTCAATCCGAAACGATCACACAGACGTCTTTGGATTGGGTATGTTTTACAACGACTTCTGCAGATTCTGCCATCGTTGCAATTTCAGCGCCCTCTATTGCTGAAAAAAAAGTCACATACTTGACTTGACTTTTTCAATAATCTGACGGCACTAAGCAATGTTAGTGTCAGCCATTTTCAGAACTTTGTCAGAAGCAGCTTGTTGCGGAGTCTATCGACTAGGTCCGCATGGTAACACAACTGCGACTGATCCCTGCTGGCAGTCAGCCACTTTAGGCAAACCTAGGTTAGGTTAGGTTGGAGTGCTTTCTCCAGTCAGCATTATGCCTTCTAAACTCGGAACCAGTTGGTGCTTATGACAAAGCTGCTAATGCTGACGCCATTTAATTCGCTGAGCTAGTTGAAATAAGGCCCCTAGATGTGAGTACCTCCGACATGCCAGAGCGCTACACGAGCAGAGGAGGAGTGATTTGTGATTTCTAGCTTCTCTTCATCCATGCAGCTTCTGCAAAAATCATTGCATGGTATATCCATTATGCGAGCGTGTATGCCAAATGCGCAGTGTCTGCCGATGAGCATGTGCTGGCCATATTTTCTCGGTGTTAATGTAAGTCTATGCTCTAATTGTGTGTATGTATCTTAAGAAGATGGTAGGCTGCAGCTATCGGCATTGAAGATAAATCTCCTCCTAGGCGAGTTCATCGGTTTTGCAATTACCCGGTATGTCACATTGTTCCGCCACCCACATGAGGTGAAATACTCAGTCATCTCGTTATGAGACAGCCTGCAATTACGGCATGTTTTTGAATTGAACATGCCATTGTCCAAGGACTTAATTGCGGTCTGAACGTCTGAAGAGAAGGTGATGTCTCTTTTGGATAACACATTGTTCTTGCCTAGCCCAACCGTCAACAATTACTTCATTCTTACTTCTTGACTCGTTGATAGAGCCTTTGTACATAAAATTTGCTTGAAATGTTCACATTACTTATTAAATTGAATCATTTATAAAGAAATCAGGTGACAATGTTGCAGTTAACACAAAAGCTTTTGGACCATTTTCAAAATGTAATATCGTGCAGTAAATCACAATGTGTGCTGTTCACATACTGGCCGTGTGTGCACAGACTCGTGTCTGGCAGTCTGAACATGATGAAGTGCCGTAACACTGACAAAATCAAAAGGCTGTTCATTAATATGCACAGAAGCAATAAATAATTAATTCAAAATAAACACTGCCCTGATGCATCTGTCAGTTCGCATACACTGCGCTACATCATCATGCCCGAGTTGGTTTTGTCTCAGCTGCACGCATGAATAAATGAAATGCAAATGTTCACAATGCATGTACTCGTCAGTACGTGGAAGGTATCTCTGAAGTTTTACTGAATTTGATTGTCTATTATATGATGAACCTGGCATATGAAATGTATGTAGTACTTTTTTTTAAAATGAAATTGATTGGTTGTGAAATTATTACTCTGATAGCTGGTGAAAATAAACAAATGGAAAAATAACAGAAACAAATATTTAAAAATAATCAAAATATAGGCGTAGGTATGAAACGATGAAACCATGATGGCTTGTCATGCAGCAAATGGATGCCCATACTGGGTGTAGAAAATCAGTCTATATAAAGCGGTTTCCAATAGTGATGTATACTTTGTACGATTGAATATATGTAAAACGGTGTGGTAGTGAGATTGCAAAACGAGCTTTGTGGTTTGTTTATAAGGCGAGTCAATGACCGCACGATGCAGAGTACGATTGGAGTTCATCCAAAAAGCCTAACATTTAACTTCGACGAGTAGATCAGGCTATGCCACAGTTTAGGTTTTCGCATAGGTCTGGAATTAAAGGAACACCACAAAAAGAAGGCCAGCCGTTCAAATCGTTTGAAATCGATGTAAGAGATGTGAAAGATGTAAAAGAAACTGTTTATCATCGATTGCCAGCAATCTTTGTTGATGGTGAAGCGTAAAGCCATCGATGAAGCACGAACCAATAGACCGTGTACATCCCACAATCCACACTAAACAGTCATTTTCTAGCGAGGCATTGCCACTTGGTGGACCTTGAGTTGGATCGTAACTCCCAATTCTGGAAGTCAAGCATGTCACATCGCAAAAGATGATATTTTGCTTGGATCGGTCCAAAAACTCCAATAGCTATAAATTCCAATCAGACCAGAGGTCCTTGTTTATGGTGGCATAGGACTTGAGTTACTAATGGACGTAGTCCTTATTTAGACTTCTTCCGGTTCTGAGGGCGCTACAGTCCGGGATTGACCTGGGCCTCAACCAAGAAGTCTATGCAGCTGGCACGATCTTTAGTCATCTGCCACCAATTTCGCCTAGTTGTTTGAGGCCCTTCTCGACTTGTGTCATCAACGACTTCATGAGCGTCCTCTTTTATTAACAACGTCTACAGCGTCATTAAACTTGATCTTACATCCACTTTTCATTTCGCTTTACCAAAGGCGTTGTAGCTAAGTCGGCACCAAGTGTACAAGAATCCAATCATTTTAAATTTAGATTTTTCTGTCATTATAGAGAGCTCTGGTCACTGGTCAGATCCCGTGGCTGAGTCGGAAATCTCCAGTAATGTTTCCACAGACGGCTCTGAGCAGTATGAAAGCTTCTGTGCTGGTGTATTCAATTCAAGTCCTCAAAACCTGTTATAAACTGCAGAAAAGAAGCAGCATCTTTCAAGCTGAGCTGGCCATCCAGATATGAGTGGAAAGCCTGAAAAGCAGCGAATACAGCACTCACATTAATACTTACGTGGCAGCGCTTAAAGCACATAAAAGTTAAAAACAACACAATAAATTCCAAAGCGGTTGTCAAACTCTATAGTAACAAACACAGTCTCCTCCTGTGGGTGTAGACCTGTATTATCAGAATGCAAAGGCTGGATCCGACGACATCGAAATTTTCACCTAAAAAAATCCACAAATGTGTACAGTGTATAGTAAGGATTTTTCAGCCTTTCATGGCTCATCTTCCAACTGCCACAGCGGCCCAACTAAGCATACCAACGACCTCTGTGCACCAATACACTCTGTGCAACACAATGGCAAACTGACAAATTAAGCATCGCAACTCCGGTAAAATATTTCTTCAAAGAATTTGACACTGAACTTCTAATAACTGCAAACAATACGTGGAAGGGCACTAATTCATTCCTCAAAACCAAGGTTTTCTGGCCCGATTGTAACGTCACCAAAACTAAACTACTAATCTCGCTACCAAGAGTTAATTGAAATATATTAGTAGGGATCATTACAGGCCACCTCCTGGTATGTCATCATTATCCTAGTTGCAACTGACAGATGCAAACAAAATCAGCGATGGATGAATCTCTGGAGTATCTCCTTGATTTCTGCCCGGGCTGCTGCCAAAACTTGATATAAAACTCTAGACTAACCATTCTTCAAATCATTAAATGATGCGTATGTCGTGGAACCATACCGTCTCATAAATTTTGCAGTGGACTACAACTATTTTCTGTTGAGTTGTAGTACTATGCACAAATAAATCTATGTGAGATTAACCTGACCTATCTTTGCAAATGATGAAATACGTGCTCACTATAATATGTACATATATCCGCTCGAATATTAGTCAATGCCTGTGGCCAACTTATGCAGAATTTTCCATGCGTGAGGTGACCAAAAAGAGAAACCCGTCCGTGTTCCAAGATACACAGGTTTCCAACATATACAGCCATTTTCTCAATATCTTGTATTAAATCTTCTTGGTGCAGAAATATTCAGCCCAACTTGACAGGTGGTTAACTTAGAAGAGGTACCAACTTTCCAGGTGATGTCGTTAAAGAAGGACTCACACTATCGACAACTTGGCCACAATGTCCATACGGCCCTTTGAGTTAGTCATGAATTGCGTCTGCCTTGGCTCGCAAGTAGACAGTACTATCAAGTACTCGTGACTTCCAACCACAAACTCTATCTCTTTTCAAGAAAAACCTCTCAATCAGTATTCACTCCAGATCTGACTGGAAGTCTTCGATACGCTGGACGGTGCTCACAATATTTTCGCAGAACGATCGAAGCCAGGGCGAAGTGGTGGGAACATTATCTACTCCAAGGATCAGCATATGTATATCTTCGCCGAAAGAATTATTGAAGTTTCTTTCTTTCAGGCTGAAACCATAGTAATTAGGCAGGCTCTGTCTCTGTTTAAAAGCAATGTGATATCGAACAAGGATATCGTCATCTGTTGTTACAAACTGACTGCGATAAAATCCTTGAACAGCAATCATACGTTGCTGCTGCCGTCGTCCTTCAACACACGCAATTTAATGGCATTGAGCAAAATAAAGCGCCGTGGTACGTTTGTAAAAAGAAATGAGAGGATTGTAGTGAAACGTATAACATAAGACGAAAGGACTCATTTTCCAACATTTTTGATGTTTTTGAGAGGGAGCTACGTTCGATTGACAATTCTCCTAGCAATTCTGAGATTGTCTTGCAAAGTAAGAGGTTTTAGTGTCAACTGGCATTCGGGAGATTAATACAAGAAATAAAGTAGTATAGAGACAGCCGACTTCTACTTCTCTTGCTCCTTAACATTTTTTGACATCGTTTTTTATATCGTTTTCTCAAACATGAGTGACCAATCGGAGTGTGTCATTTACATTATTTCGTGAATAACCGTGAAAAATTCAAGAACAGCTGTCAAAAAGTTTGTCAAATTGGTCGATAAACCAGGAATGAATCAGTCTCTATAGTACATGATTTCTGCTGAACAAAAATCAATAGATGCAGTGAGGGCACATTACTTTTCATCTGGTATTCGAGAGATGATAAATTGAGTTATCATTTTAACCCATCCTTGATGCATTCCCTCCGTAACGCGAAGTCGGCTGTAGCAACTGAGAACTCTTCCCTGAGTTCTCATCTATCTCCTGACGTTACAGCCAAGTCATTCAAAATGTCAGCAAATCTGATGTGAGTGCCTGGATGCTTTGACATTGCAGATATTTGCGCAGTCGATAAACTTCTACAAACATTCGACACTTCAAAGCAATAAGTGCAAACGAGGATATAAATCAGTTGAAGGATCCCATAACAAAGTCGATCAGTTTAGCTTAGCTTAGCACATTTTATCTATAAATATTTATATAGAAACCGCCCTCCGCGAACTGAAAAACCCTTCCCGCCCGACTTAACTAAACGAACAGTCATTGTTTCTCTCAGCTCAGTTTTTTTTTTGTTATGTTGGCCCCCTTACATATTAATCGCAACGTACTCATATTTCACAGAAAAGTCATCAACTGTCAGAAGCACTTGTTCTCGGCTACCCTGTCCCGAACGATGGCCACGTCATATCGCGAGATATTTATTATGAAAATTCAACAGAAGGGAAATATTTATTTTCCATGATTTATGCATGAATATAAATTAAATTTGACCCACAAATGCAACAGCTTATGCATACACACATTCAAAAAGGAGAGATATACATATGTACGTACTACGTACTCCAGGCGTTCATAAGGCGACCCATTTTAGCCGAAATACATTCGCCAACTTTGCCACCGCACCGGCACCACACTCACAAGACGATATCAGATTTCAGTATTTTGCATAGTTTCTGTGAAATTCAGTGTGATTTGGGATGAAAATACATTTCGTAGTGATGAAAGCTTTAATAATTTGCAAATGCTTCTGCTTGCGGATTCCAGGAACAATCAGTTTAGTCGAGTGAAACAAATTAAATTCATGTGCGAGTAGGTATCGAAATATTGTTTCACATTGCTTGCTCGGAGTCTTGCAAATGCGCTCTATTTATAGGCGATGTACGTGCGTTGTTGTGTGGAATTTGGAAGTACTTCGACATGCACGATGGGAAATTTAAGTTTCGCCTGTTCACCGGCTGCGAAATGTTTCCGAAATTTTAAATCACAGGATATACGCAGATAATCACAGGATTGGAGCACACACACAACATTCTAACCCCGACTTTGGTATGTTCAACTAAGAAAATGATATCGCTTGTGGAGGTCGGTGTAGGAATTTCTGTTCTATTCATTTAAGGAAGACTATGGGAATTTCAGGGATTTTTCTCCAAAACCGAAACGTGTCTACGTGCACAGGTCTTCGTAGTGCATTACATTGCTCTTCGGTTTACCGAAAATGTTTTGCCAAATTGTATAGTAAACCGGCAATGGCCTTGTTCACGTGCCACAATAACCCAGCCTTCTGGATGAGTGAAAATACCTAGGCGACAATTCAAACCTCACAATGGAAGCAATGCTCTCTCATCTGTGACACATAAGTACTCCTCGCAAACTTTCACATCACCACAGCTTTCGAGACACCCCCCCTCACCCCATCCCTTGGCGACAATTCCTTTACCGCGACAGGAGAGAAAAAAAACTCTGTTGCGCTTCCACCAAAAAGGCAATACATCTTCACTATTCTCGTCCTCCGTGTCCTCACGGGAAACTCACTTCACCTACGGTTGAAGACATTTTATCTTGAAGCGCAGAGCACTCACCGAGTAGAGATACAAGGCCTGTTTGTTTGCGATGCTCCACCGTGTTCCGGGTGGGCGCGGGGTTCGCACTCTATTTTCTCTCCTGACTTTTTGGGGGGAATTTTTGAAGCGAAAGCGGTAAGCAAATTTCTACATGAATTGTTGAAATATAGGAGGAAATTAATTATTGCCATGGAGAAGTGCCAACTAGTCAACCCAGTCGGGCCAGCCACAGTGTTGAAAGTTGAAGTTGTCGCTGCCTTGCCATCCTCCTCCTCTGCTGTGTGTCGGGGTACAGAAGGGATAACCCATTGACTTGCATGAACGTTGCCATGATGGTTGTGATGGCGGAAATGAAGTCAGGAAGTGTGGGTTATTTATATTAAAAATTTGGAAACATTTGATATTTCGGATATGGGATATTTTGTCTTCCATCTCACGAGATGCGTTACACACATCCATACACCATAGCACATATTCATGGATGACTTTAACTTTTTGCTTCTGCTTTATGTTTCAGAAATTTATCAAACAGAGTCATAAAATTCCAGACGAGAATTCTATGTACATATCAACTGATGCGATAAGCTTGGACGGACTATTGGATTCAGTCAGCAGTGGAAGTTTTTCAAGTCCTCCATCACCAGTGCAATATCAAAGTAAGTATGTTTGTCACGAAGGACGATGTGCCAAAGAGCATATACACATCTACGGGTATATGTGTGTGTGTGTCTGTACATCAACATGTGCTGGATTCTGAAGAGAATTTAATGACGACTGATACAGGCAGTGGTGAGGTTGTGTGTTGTTCGAATTGAGTGCGGAACGGAGAGGAGTAAATAGAATATAATTCCGAGGGATAGAGATGCAAATTAATCAGATTTTCTCGTTTGATGAACTGGCTAGAGAGTTTTCGTTTTTGTAATAACTTGGGCCAGACAGAGTGGGATTGGGTTCTTCGTTGGCCAGCAGCTATGTATATAGCAATGACCACATTTTCCCTAGTTCTGCCGTCCAAGGCCAAATGGGACAATGAATTAGCTGAGTGTTTTGCAATTTTAGAAAATACGAGAAGAAAATGCTTAATATTCCAACAGTCTCGAGGTTGAACATAGAACAGGAGGCGGCCGAGCTAACATAAAACAGGAGAATCTTGAGTGCAAAAAATCGTAGTCCTTCAATTTAGGATATCTACAACACATAAGATGGTCATTTACTGGTTGTAGTTCTCGTTTGAGCAGCTGCTGAAGTAAATGATTTGAAGCTTTGCATACGCATTTTTCTTACATTTACAACCCGATCAGATCGAATGTAAAAAGGGTAAATGTGACCAAATTTACTTCATTACTTCATGTTTTCTTATAGTTTTTTTTTATATTTGGTAGCCATGTTCCCCGCATATACAAATCGAATTTTGGGAATATTCGCTCCTAGAGCTCATCTTCGTTGTAAAATGCACTACTGTTCATTTCATGCTTTTAGAGCCAACACTTTAGCCTCATCATTGTCTATCAGTGGACCTGTCGTTCAGATGATCTTAAGACAAATTTAACTAGTTCGAAAAATTAAAGCAAAAAATTATTTTAATAGCCAAACAACATCTAAATGTGGATTACCGGGATTCTCCCACTACAACTTTTTTTCCCGACTTCTAAATGTGAACAGCCGGCATTCCTCCAATAGACATTTCGATAATTTGTTCCGACTTTTACATTTTTTAGATCTTTTTTCTACCTATACGTGCTTTATTTAATGTTTCCTAATTTAATTTAATTTTTACATACTCAATTGAAAACTGACTCTCATTTATTCGCAAAAATCTCTCTAATTCGGAAAAGAATATTTTTCCAAATAAACGAGTTTTCCGAATTAAAGAGTTCCGAATTAAAGGGCTTTTACTTTATAGCCTTCCTAATCCAGAAAATAAACAATGTACGATTGTCGGTTGGCAAGTCAGAGGCCTTCAAAATACAACGATGGTCCAGTATAACGAATTATATAATGTCCAGGTGTAGTCGCTGAATCGAAAAATTCGTAATATAGAGTACATTTTACTTGTTCGAAATGTTAGATAAATGGACAAATATTGTTGTTCTTCTTGTTAAATTGAATGCCCAATCGCATCGGTATGCTTTACTTTCTGAACAGAGTTTGAGTCCATTTCTGAGAGGCTACCATCTTCATCATGATCAGTATCAAAAACATCGTTCTCTCGAACTACGACTAACTTCTGTAAGAAACATTTCAGCAGTGTTCCAAATACTCCAAATTCTCTTATAGCGAAAGACGTTTGCGAGTTAAAGACATTTGTCCAAAGCTTACTGAACGCTATATGTGCTATTTTCGCTGCAAGGATATGAATTTTCACTTGAAAAAAAAGACTCATTGAACATACGCCACTAGTTCTTACTCAAAACTTAGATTCAAAAAAAACCAAACAAAAATCCTGAACAGAACGAAACTTTCAAAATCGAAAACATTGCGAGTAGAAATTCATACATGTATAACAGTTAATGCACAGTAACAAACAGTTAAGGTTTCTCCTAGTTTTACAACAGGCCCATAAACATGCATACATCCAAAGTTAAGGGAGTAGCTTTGTGTCCTTCTCTAAGGTAAAGCCAGAGACACAAATGTAATTGAAAAAAGTATACGTATATCGTTCATTCGTTATACTGAACCACTACTATACGTTCGTTTCACTTTGCTCGTTTTCATTCTACCCAGATGAAAATTTCTCATTCATTTGTCATTCATCAAGTTGAGAGCAGAAAATAGTTGTAGAGGGCTAAATAATTATGGATTTTTGCCTCTGCTTTAAATCTTTGAAATGTCCACATGGTTGAGCCTATTGTCGAGTGTAAGCAGTCGTGTCACCTATCGCGTGGATAGGTCCAATACTCATTTTTAACTGATCACACAGTTGAGATGCCTCCGATCGCTGAGTTTCATTCCATGGATTTTATCGACGATTTCTGGTGTGACCACCCTTTTTGGCCGACGTGCGGCGGGGTATGACGTACCCACCCTCATATTTACATAACTGTAAATATTTTTAACTGATCACACGAACTCATTGTCGTTTCGTGTAGCTGGAGTCAAAATGATGCTAGTCGCTATGTCAGATGTCGTGATTGTCCAACCAAAAATGATCGGAAAACAAATTACGCATGTACAGCCTATAGAACGGCCATGTATCGAGCATGCAATATTTGTATGCAAGGACTGTTTCGATTTCGACAGCAGTTCTTAATGTTTCATTGCAACTAAAATTACATGTAGACCGTAATATAATAAATCACCATGTTTTATATGTTAATATTTATTATAACAATATTTACAGGTGATTTTGTATGGAGGTATGTCATACCCAGCCATATACTCTATGTTACATTTTGCCACTACACTCGCCGGGTTAAGATACACTAGGTTGTCTGCTTCCTGGATTGCTTATGTCGACTTAAGTAATCCAGGGAATAGACAGATATGATACACTGTGACCATAATAGCCCATTTGGTTAGTTTCGTTTAGTTTCGTTCACTCTTGCTTTACATAAATAAGAGCGATATCAATCGAATAAAAAAGAGTCGGTGTTGATATTTTGCGAAATTTCTCAAAAGTAATTACGGGCTTACTTACCTATTTCAATTACTCTGGAACAGGATTCGGACTTCAGAAATCGCATTTCGAAGCAGGTGAAAAGAAAAAGCGAAATTAAACCAAAATTGAATTTAAAATTAAAGATTATCAGTTTCATTTCGAATGGCTCCAAGACAAGGAAGGATCTGGCGCTGGTGCTTTCGCTTTCCTAGAAGCTGCACATCGTTATTGCAGTTTGTGTGCTCCAGTGCAGAGTTCAAAAAACCGCCCAAAAAACAAAAAAAAACTGTTTCAATTAACGAACCATTTTTTTGTGAACAACAATAGTAGCTATAAAAGTAGAACAAGTAGATATAACATAATAATTATAATAGTAGTTATGTGCACGATTGTTGAGTATCATAACACAGACTGCTCTGCTTGCATGGGAGGGTTTTTGTTTGCTATATATATGCTCTGTTTTAAGTGCAAAGTAGCTAACATCTATTTTCAAATGCAATTTTTGCTCGAAGTATATTATGAACAAAGAGGAATGATGGATAGATTTAAGAAGTTGCGTTGAATTGTGTTGATCAGAATTTAAATAAACTAATTCGTGCTTGAAATTTTCCTGAGGTGAATCCATCTACTGTTTATAATAGTATTATAGGCAGATATAGGAGTTTCCTTACTTGAATCAATGATTTGGTTTTTTGTGTCCTTAATAGGTAAAGCAATTTATCAACGTTTTGTTTCATTTCTGCAGTTTCTATAATAATCGATATGGGGTATGCTGTGCGCAACTGACTCCGGGTTAGGACACCATCTACCTGGCGAACATCATTGCGACTGACACCGACTGTTGCTAATCATCTCCATTGCTCCACTCGATGTGAAGCTTACTTTTATTGATGGTTTTCTTTTTTTTAAGTTTCGCCTTATAATTTCTTCTTCAAGAAAAGGTTTTCCGCGTGTATGTTCGGGGTGTGGCTAGAAACCGGAGTGGCATAGTAGGTGAGTGCCTGGAGCAGTGCACAGATGTCCATTACAATGTCAGTGTACCATGAAACTCAACTGCTACGCACACCTTTTTTGCTGGTGTACGACCACGGTGTTCTTACCGATTGCAGCTCCACTTTCTTTCTGTGTGGGATTCTTCGCAGCTGAGGGGCGTGGAAATACTTCGAAATACAGATTGTTGATGTTTGCTTATGCATATAGAAGCATAAGAACGGCTTTCGTTTCTTCTTTAATTTCGCAGTCATCTTCACCCTGCATTTCTTGATCCATTGGGCCAGCAAAGGTTCTCAAAAATACTTGGAAAATTAAGATTTATACCAAAGAGTAACGATCACTGGGCCACCTACTTCAAATCTCTGACTTCGGGCGAGAGTTTTGGGATAGAAATAACACTCCTTGCAATACATCCACATGTAGCTACACTGATGTCTCTACAATGGAGACTGGTGGAGGTAAGATGTCTTCACTAAAGTACCTGACATCCGTCTCTCAAAACAACTCGCCGATCAGCGTTTTCACGCGGGGATGATAGCAATTTGTGACTCTTCACTGTCATGGCTTAGATTTCCGAAAAGTTCAATATTCCCAATGTTCAGCATACCAGCCTAGGTAACTGCTAAGCTGATGAACTTGCCTGGCAAGCAACAACTTCGATCTCCCCTACTCCTTGCTGCTACATAGGACAAAAAAACCAATCTGGTTTCTGAAAGGCAGTACATGCTAAAATTATTCTCATGTAGTCAAGGCCTAAACATGATTGGACCCCTAGCAGTTCAGTCTGCGGCCATATCTTAACAGATGAATCATTAGTTATGTGGCTGGGGATATTTCAAAACACTGTCCTCAGACTTGGCGGTGTCACAAGCAATTTCTGCACATATGCCATGGATCGTAGATCGACTTCGTTTCATTGTAAACTTAAAATAGTTCCCCACCAGTCGGTAATGGATTAAATGGTCTAAATGGTCTAAAATAGGACTGAGCGTATATTTTAAGCCACCTTAACGTAGCTACTAGTGTTCTTGGTCTTACCCGGATAGTACCCGTTTCGACAATTACTCGATACACGGGTATGTGGGTATCATGAGCACTAATCCGCCTATGTAGGTAATTCTCTAAATACCACAAAAATGCTTCTTGTGGCCGTTTGTTAGACGTACCATACCATATGCAACGTGACGTAATAATCAAAGTGTCCTACGAAATGTAACCTGTTAGGTCAATTCCATACCAGAGTGTCAATATAGCAGTCTATATCGGACATGGTCTGCATTTAGGTTCAATGTATTGGGGTGTACCCCAGAGTTGCTTCCTCATAAACCTCAGTTGAGGTTCTCATGGCGCTATCGTAAGTATCACATTTCCTCTCCCGAACGATAAACTCACTTTAATTTCAGAACATATCAATCTAACGCACAGAAAAAAAATCATTTCCTGATGTGGGAAAGTATTCGCATTAAGGTTTCTCAACATTTCATTTCTTTGCAGATACCAAAATGCCTCTGTCACATAGCTCCAGCTATGAGTCATTAGACAAGTTCAACGTGGCACTGGAGAACTTCAAATTATCCGAGAACGTTCATCACATTCCATATCCCATGGCACCGTCAAACTACTGTAAGTGCTTCATCCACCGAAACCTCCTCCCACTTATCCCGTCACGAAATCACAAAACTTCTTCCATTTCCTTTCCATTAAACTTGCCTTCTTCCCTTCCTCCCCCCCCTCCCCACCATCCCCCATCCTTCTACTCATTCTCCTTTCCCTCCTTCGACACTGCTCTCGAAGCGCAAAAATAAACACGTCTTGTCTATTTGCAGACAACCTTGACAGCAAGCACAATAATAATTCGACAACGAAAATTGACGCGATTAGGGATGACATTAAAAAATCCTATTACAACGAGAAACAGAAGCAGCTCAGCGACTGGTACTACATTAAAAACGTACCGAGGGGCGAGACGGAGGAGCTAACGTCGCCGACAGCGATGGCGGAAGGAGCAGCTGAACATAAACAACAAACCCAGCAGCAGCAACAACGTAATGGCCCAATTGGCATTGAACATCATCGCCAGAGTAATAACGATGCAGCAGTGGCGGCATTGGCAGTTCCTTCAACAGGACCTAGTCAGCGTGAGGCACAGTCGAAGTTGTTGGCTTCAACAGAGGCCGCCGCAGCCACCGTTGGCCAGCCGATGAAAACAATGAACTGGAATAATTTCGATTGTCAGGACGCCCTGGGGCCTAATGATGTTGGCTACGGTGATGTTGTTCGAGAGGCCGATAATGGGGATTCTAATGATGCCAATGTTGATGCCAGTCGCTGTTGCCGCGTCGACGAAAAGCGAAATGACCAGCAGGATTGGCGACGAAATCGCGGTGACTTCAGCGCAAATAGGGAGAACAGGCCAATCGAAAATGCCAGCGAGCGGCCCTACGAGGAGGACATCCATCAGTACGACAATGTAGCCAGGGGTAATTGCGCCTCGAATCAACTGAGCGGCTACTCTACTCCGTACTCGGGCAATTACAATCAGCAGAATTGCTTTGAGCCGGGCTGCAGCTGCACCAACGGTCACGGCAGAAATCGCTTCGAAAACGACTTCTCAAGGACAAAATTCAATTCGACATCGGACATTGGGGCGGCAAGTGTCAGTGTAAATCTGTTGAAACAACACTATCAGCAGCAGCAACATCACAACAACTACCGAGCACATAATCCCGTCCCGGCTGGAAGCAACGAGTACGTGAACGCCAGCTTCAGACGAAGGGCATGCGGAAGCAATCATATCAACGCCAGGACCAATGGCTACACGGAGGCTTATAAAAACAATTACGCCAGCAACGATTCGTCGAACAGCATCGGCAAAAACAATGTCGAAATGCAGCTGGAACATTGGGAAAATATTAGTAACATTAACAAAAGTGGTTGTAGCATGAAGCGCAGTGGGAGTGGCTGTGCTGAGAGCTCGAAACAAACATCGCCCTATCAAAACAATAGCACCAACAATGGTAACCCAACGAATAGCAACAGCAGTTGCAGCAGTCGTGGGAGCACCGGCAGCAACAACAAGCATACAACGATGACGACGACTACGACGCCGAACATCGGCTATCGAGGTCATCATCAGAAACAGCAACAAACTCCTGGCCCCTGCGACTCAGGACAACAGCAGCAAACGCTTTTAGAGAAAAAACAACGGCAATTGATGGTTGATGCAAGCAAGTTGTACCACCCCCATGCCCAGGCCCACTCGCATCATCACTATCATCACCATAATCAGCAGCAGCAGCAACAACATCCCTTGATGGTGGCAGAAACCAACCCTCCTGCGATATCAGGCTGTAGCATGCAACAGCAATTACCCCACGACCGAAATCGAATAAGACACCCACAGCCGCTACAGCAGCAGGCTGCCACTGGTGTACATTCAGGGACAAACAATAACATCACCACCCCCAGTGTTAGTGCCGCTGTGACGCCGGTCCTTTCTGCCCGTCTGACCGTCGTAGCTACACCAAGAGCAGCATTGAGGTCAAGACTCATACAAAAGCGTTCCGATGAGACAAGCTGCAATAGTAGTTTCGAGCAATTAAACGTCATCGGAATACCGACCACACCGAGCATGGCGCTGCCACCAGAACAGGACTACAAGCAGATCCAGTACCAGTACCAGTCTGCTCAATATCAACAGCCTTACAACGCCCGCCAGGAGGCCGTCCGTGCCCTCGCCCATCCCCAGCAACTTCAACATCACCATCAGAGTTTTGATATCAAGGAGATTTACGACGAGGACTCGGGTCAGATATTAGGCACAGCAAGGATGCCACAACAAAAAGAAGGTGACATGCCTGATCCTAAGAACGACGAGATGGATAATGGTTCCCCTTGTATCGAGACAAAACGCAGGCCACTGCCAGAGATCCCGCACGAAGAAGTTCAAGCCAAGGTAAGTGACTATTGTTGTTTTGAATTTATGGCCAAGGAATCTTAATGCATTTTTGGCCTGCCGGAGGCTGCCCGGCAAAGAGAGGAGTTAATTTACGAGGCGGAGCCGACCAGGCGGGAGATTTATTAAATTTGCGAGCCACCAACCCGTAACCGGTTGTGGTCTGTTTTTTTTCTTTTCGAGAGTTAAGAGCGTATTCAAGACTGAATGGGCCTAGATCCACCAGAATGGGGTTGTAATATTGTGGCCTTTTATGGATCGCTGTATCTGTTCATCGTTGCTTTTTTATTTTAATTTATATCCCCGGGAAGGCAGATACTGCTTATAATGCGAAGGTACTTGGATTTAATGTGCTAATCACGGTGAAAAATGTGACCTCACCCTTTACTGCCTGTTTGCCAGCGGAGCCAGGAAGATTTACCTCTTCCTAGGGTTACGCCTACGTCTAGAGATGAAGTCGTGGCGAACTCATATACATTTTGAATTGCTGTACTTAAGGCTGTTTGAATGAAATGAACCATCCAGGGGAAAGTGTCGCATTATTTGAATGCAAATGCGGGAGCGAAATTTGGTCTGGGGATACATTTGCTTTTGTGAATGATGGCTTTCGTGCCGTGATCGACGTTGTGTCATCGCGCGTAAAATGGAAATGATTGGTTGCATATGAGTACTCATTCAGCGGAGCGGATATTGTAGCTCAGGGCTCAGTAGGCGTTGCGGCATGAAATTCACGATAAATCTCTGAATTCGCATCCATAAAAGTGGAATACCGCTAGGAAGTGCTCTTGGTCCCTCCTTTATATGCTTCGGACTATGCACCAGCCCACTCTGTGAACTTCTTTTCCTCCTAAAGGGTGATTTTTTAGCTATTATCTTTTTGGCAACACCGGTTTAAACAGCTGACGCACGTTTCGTGTCTTGTTTCACTGCCAAACATCTTCAGTTTGGTCTATAATTTAACCACGAATCGTCTTACAAACGAACAACGCTTGCAAATTATTGAATTTTATTATCAAAATGCGTGCTCTGTTAAGAAAGTTCATCGCGCGCTTCATCGCGTTCAGCGACCAATGCATCCACAAAAAGTCACAGTTTGGTGCGGTTTATGAGCTGGTGGCATCATTGGACCGTACATCTTCAAAGATGATGCAAATCGTAACGTAACTGTATGGTGAGCGCTACCGTGAGATGATATCCAACTTTTTTTTGCCCAAAATGCAAGAGCTTGACTTGCATGACATATGGTTTCAACAAGACGGTGCCACATGCCATACAGCAAGCGCAACAATTGACTTATGGAGGGGCGAGTTCGGTGAATATTTTATTTCACGTTCGAGACCGGTCAATTGGCCGCCTAGATCGTGCGATTTAACGCCTTTAGACTATTTTTTGTGGGGCTGTGTTAAAGCTCATGTCTATACAGACAAGCCCGCTTCAATTGACGCATTGGAAGACAACATTGAAGCATTTATTCGTGAGATACCGGCCGAAATGTTGGAAAGAGTATGCCAAAATTGGACTAAGCGGATGGACCATTTGAGGCGCAGTCAAGGTCAACATTTGCATGAAATAATCTTCAAACATTAAATTATATGGACCGTACTATCGATTCAAATAAAGATTTCATGCATTTTTCTGAATCTTATGTGTTTTTTTTGAAAAACTTTCCTATAGCTTTAAAACCATCCAGATTCGTATATGAATTTCTTTGTGTCAAGCACTCACTAGTCAGTTACGCGCATTTTCATATATTTTCGATCCCGATAAGAGCGTGTAGGTTTACAGTACGTTCTGAAAGCTCTTTCACTTCTTCCTTTAGCGTTTGGGGATATTTTGAATCCCACGTACATGCGAATAAGCCCCAAATAATTGATACGGCGAAAGTCAACGTAACGACACTATCCAATAAATTCAGACGGATTTGTACTGTAAAGGCTTGGAAAATGGGGACCTCCCAATTATGGGTAGCGGAGGATCTCGGCCTACAGCGAGGGACATTGAAACGATTTTAAATGGAAAAATGCACAGGAGTTGCTTTCAAGAGTAGACGGTCAGTTTTTTTTTGGAGGTCCCTTTACGTACATATCCATAATCAGATTGAAGTTGCAGTTTATGTCGTTTAAAAAGGTTGTGCATTTACATAAATAAAATGTCATCAGAAGTCTTTATTTCTTTATTTATATATTTATTTATTTTGTATAGCATTTGATAAAAATAAAATTAAATAATAAATTATATGGCAGTATTGTCATACCACATTCAAGAAGCACAGTCAATCGAAGTCAGAATTTGGTCCAGCCAACACGCACATCATCCAATGTTTCATTAACTCCTGGCTTATTATTTTCTATGAAATTTGTCTGACTTCAAATACGCAGTGACTTCGAAAATAATTAGTTTTCATTCATCGCTAGACACCATGTGGCAGTAGAATTATGATTCGAATTGTTTTCTCCAATTAATTGACAGCTGGCAATTTGTTTTTGTTTGGTTCCCCCATTTGACCCTGCGTCGTTAAATCATCTGCTGTGAGATCATTAAATGTTGGACGTCTCCAAAAATCATCGCTGAAGCAATCGAACGACTCAATGTTTTGACAGACGTCAATGAACAAAAAAAAAAACAATTCATTGGCCTAATTACAAGAGTACTGACAGTTTTTGTGCTGCTCAACGTACACGCTATAAAATCAAACAAAACAAGTTTGTCACTAGATTAATCAGCAGATATTTTTATTGGGCAATTTTTTGCACACAAAATAGGTCTGAATGTCTATGGATAAATTGACAATGAGGCAGGCAATTTGTTTCTGTTTAGTTTTTCAACAGGTCTCCGCCTTCTGCAGCCATTGGCGTAGTTCATCTCGTCTTTAGAGGAATTAGTTGCCTAATTGGGTTGAGCACGTTTTAGGCCGCCTGATTAATTGAAATTAGTGAGGGCCTGCACAGCCCTCTGTAATCAGGTGGCAGAAACTTCCCCGAGCATGCTCATTAACGCCTTCTGCATTCCGCATTAACAAAGCCATTATCAATAAACAGAGTGAACAAATTATTTCCAATTAACATTCACAGAATGAAAATATTCGTAATTATGCACCTACCACATCGTAGATTCCGACAGACATAAAAATGAACGTTAATTAGTCGACATTTTTTTTCCCACACGCAATTATGAATGTATCTTTGCGAGCCACATCATTTGTTATAATTCTTCATAACGTTCATGTTATCAAAATGCACTTTGAATGTTCGGTGCTGTGTGTGTTTGTGTGAGTTTTGATGTGCCTCTGTACATGGTCACAGCCGATAAAGTTAACCCACCCACTGGCCCGTTACTACTGGCAACCATGACATCCATTTTGCTCTCGCCCATTTCACATCCCCCTAACCTCTAACAGCTGCTACAAAAAAGGCGCTGTTGCTGCTAACCGAAAATGATGGGAAAAAAGGACACCAAAAAAATATGGAAAAAAACGAAAACGAAAAAATCTGATTCAAATAACCATAACAACGAGGTCAGTTCATACACATCCACACACGTATGCAGCCCATTTGGACCACTTGCCGATTGAGCATACTCTGAACACGAGCATCGTACGCGTAGCCCAACACACTGCACTACTCTGAATCACTTGTGTACGTATCCTTTGTTGCGATTGTGTGACAAGAGAGTAATCTATCAATATTCCCCAAGCTTGCGAGAGACGGAGAGAGAGAGAGAGTGGGAGATGTCTTGTAAATAGAAAGTAAATAGCCGCGGCGTTGAACCTCTTCGGAACGTCAGTGTCCGTGATGTATTCCGTATTATTGCCGGTATCAAGAAGTTGCAGGGCATGGTCTGCAGACGAGAACTTGACGAAAATTCTGTCTCAAACTTGAATAACTTTTCGAGTCGCACCCGCAGACCGATGGACATATGGAACCTAGTCCTGATTTGAGGCTTGCCTCATTTTTTTGTCCGATGTTCACCGACGACTTTCAACAGGCGATTAAAAGTTGTCACCACAAACTGGTTACATTTAAATGAGGCGACGCTTGCACATAATTCTTCGTCACGTCTACAACACCCATATTCAGAAGGAGAAATCTCAGTTCTCAAAGAGAAGATGAAAAAAAAAAAGAAAACTGAACGAACACTTGCGGGACACCGAGTCCCCAAGGGGCATGCGCACAGAGAGCCACAGAGCAGCCACATCGACAACGTTTGCTGAATTCAGCCAAAAACAAATGTCCTTATCAGTGCAGGCACACCAATGTTTATTGGTGGGAGTACAAAATACCGGCTGTTGTACGACTGTAATGCGATACATTCAGCACACTGTCGTCATCGTCATCGGTGGTAAGCAACTCCACTCTGGGATCTCCCATTCAGGGTGGTGTTCTGTGCTGTGTGCTCGGTCGGTATCGCTCAGAGATTCTATGGTACTTCGTCGAATCTGTCTCGTCCGAATCAGTTGAATCTCGGAGTTCTATCACAGATGTTCGGTTCGCGGGCTCTCTAGTCGGTTGTCGCTAAACCCCTCTTAATCGAGGTACATTACCTACCCCAAAGGATTTCATCCTGCCCCCTCCCCTTACCTTCTCTCTTGTGTGTGTGCGCTGTATTCTGGTTCTCACTTTATTTCTGATTTATTGACATTAACTTTCGTTTTTTTGGTTTTAAACTGCATTTTTATTTTCACATTTTGTCCAAATATTTCACTTCCGTCTGAAAAAATTCTGCCAAAAAAAGAAGTGCGGAGGAACTGAACCGGGAAATATTTTCCAGTGAATTCTTGGCCAAATTATGTGTCAATATTGTTGGGCGAAAGCGATTTCGTATATTGGATTTTTTGTGCGGTGCAAAAGGGGTTCCTCGCTGCACGTGCTGTGTAATCAGTTGTGAAGATTAAAGCAAATAAAAAAAAAAAAAACGAAACGCTGCAGGATGTGAGTTGAAAAGTGCAGACGAAATACAAAAAAACGACGACCTCGAGTGTGATTGCAGAAAATAACATATTTGATGTATTTTTTTTTTCTTTGAGCAAAAATAGTTGCAGGATCAAAGTCAACGTAAGTGACACGATAATCGGATTATAATCACACTGAAAGGATACGCTCAGGATCGGGATACAAATTTTTCATCTCTTCGCCTGTCGCTGCTGGCGTGAGGCAGCGCCATATGGATGGACGCCTTGGGTGCGGAGAATGTGCGACGAATGTTGTCTTACGATAGGAATTTCAAAATGTTAAGGGTGCTCGAGCTGGTGCTGGTGAACTCTTTGTAAATTGTGAATGCTTTCGGTTCGTCTCATTGGTTGCACAAATAAAATTAAATTCCAATTACGTGTTCTGTTTTCATAATCCGGATTTCTGTCGTTTTCTTTTTTTCTCCTTTTTTTTCAAATATGATTTTGAAGCTGTTGCCGTTTTCGGAGGGGGGGCAGTCGGTTATTGTTTGTGTGTTTTGACTCGGGTTATATTTTGTGGCATATGGAATTGGCAATATTGTGGTTTCATTATATTTGAGATTAAGGCGATAAATTACTGTCCACTGCTTGCCAAAATTGGAAAATCGGATTGGGTTGTGCTTAGAGGATGTGGTCCAATTAACATTCAAATTGATGATGTCTTCCTTTTTTATTTTGGTTGCCTGCAATGGTTTCCAATCAAAGATGACCAAATCCAAACAGAAATCAAATTATGTAGATTTCGTTTAATTCAAATAGATCACTTTCATGTGTACAAGCACATATGTATGTACATACATTTTGATTGGTAAATCCCAACTGAGGTGCATGTGACATGCTCCTCATAAAAGTGTGTATCAATTACTGGTGAATTGTTTTTCGATGCACCAGTGGGTATGTGTTCTTATTTATTTGGCACTTTATTTTCAAATAAACCCATGCAAGGAAACCGGAATATCCCATAACGAAGGAATTCAACGCTTAGTTAGTATGCATGGTACAGGAGGGGCTGAAAGTATGAACCGATAATTTAGAAAATGCTTTCCTTCTGCAAACTGGTCAGCTGGGCTACTCTCCTTTGAAACGTTTTGCTACAGACCGTCTTAGAAAAAAATACATTTTCTGAGAACTTCGAATTACAGTACACGCCTGGTAGAGGAAACAGATACGAACCTGGCCTATTCATAGGAGCGAGATTACCGAGCGTCCACTATTGAAGGCACTCTATAGTAAAGGTAGTCAAAAAAGTATGTTTTTATTGCTTCATCTTGTTTTTGTTCATGTTGTCCAGGAGCAGTTTTCTCAAGTAGTGCCACATACGGTAGAAGCTTCAAAATCCGACTCATCAGTGTCACCATCATTAGATTTAGAATTCTTCTTTAATTTTTCTCTGAAACGGATACACCAGTTCTGGTTGTGAAGACAAATTTCTCCGCAAATATTTTGAGACACCGAACTCCAACCCACTTTTCTTAATTTTTACAACAAACCGTCAGTCGTTGCAGCATAGGATTCTATTTATGGCAATGGTCTTTAAGTCACTAATGGTTAAATTCTTCTTCCGCTCTTCTAAGAAACATTAACGAAGCGCCTTTTCCATCTCAGTTAGTTCAGACGTTTTCAGCGTCTGCCTCTGTCTTCGTTTTGCTAATAGCACATACGTCGATTTGGCTATTCCATATTTTTTTCCAGTACTGTATCTACAGTTAAGAAGCTAACATTTTTTGTTTCGTAAAATTCTACGCTCGAACTGGATAGAATAATTCTACATTTTTTGCAGCTGGCTTATTCGTGTTTAATTGTGTTAAACATATGGGTTCAGTTTATTTGTATACAATTTTGTGTGTTTACTCTATTGGACTATTCCCTTAACTGATATACACCTACCGAGAGTGCACTGCATTTTCATTTTTGTTTAGGCGTAGGAGATATTGGGATTATCGGCCTAAGACTGACTACTCTCTACAGTTAGCCACTACAATAAAAGGTCTAGGCTTACTTAAGTCTTTAACTTTAAGTTATAAGTAACGATATCGTGCTTATGCTTATGTTGTGGTAACAAAAAGTAGTCTACACACCATCAGTTTTGAGATGCCATTTCTGTAGTATCATTTCATTCAGAAATGCCTTTTTTCCAAAGATTTCACAATTTTTCTTGTTCATTGTTCAGTTTTATGGTGTAAAAAGAATAACGTGCGCTGGACAAACCCTTTTTGTTGTGACTTCACTCAAGGTGCGTTTTTGGCACTGGATAGCTGCGCCTCTTAGGCTTCGACCGCAATTTACATCTCTTGGTTAAAACAGACAGTTCTATATGAGAATATTTTCCAAAAAATTAACAAACAAGAAATGTTCACTAAGAACGTGTATTTGGCTTACCACATATGTAAGTCCTTCGAGAAATATTATAATTATATATAATATTTTATAAGTATAGAAAAAATGGTAGAATAAGGCATTATAACAAATCAATTAGATGGGAAAAGCACTTAAAAAGGAAAATAATTTCAAACAAAAACAATTTCATTTCAGTTGATTCCGCTTTTAAATTTCTGTTGACATTCAAATTTCGGCCATCACGCCACGCAGGGCTTCCATAAATCTACCCAGAATACCTTATTTTCCTAAAACCACGGTTCGGTTTATATTCTTTGTTCGTGTGTTGCAGTCTCATTTGAGAGAGATTCGGTAAATAGAAACACAAGATCATCAACATTCTTTTAAAATGAGGTGACAATTGCGATTATTTATTAAGCCTAGTTGCTCCTTTTGTAACAGAAGAGTGTGCACATTTATGGAGTGCAATGACGCTTAATCAGAGATTACCAATAACAGTAAGGTTTCTCGCCGCAGGAGGGAACTTTTCTTTTCACATCAAGCTAACTGGTATTTTCGGAAAACTTTCGACCCGATACTCACTAGACTTTCGAAAAATGTCGAATACTGAATTTTACTACGCTTCTTATGCATCACTCTCCATCATTCCCGCCATCATTTCTGTCGCCATGTTAAAGAATCTACAAACTGTCATTTTCCTAGCATTCCAGCAAGAATGTCATTCATCATCAATGTGTAGCCTACTTAACACTTGCTTCATTCATAACACCCCTCCCCCCCCCCCAGCGTTAGTTTACATTTGATTTAGTTAAGAAATGTTTATGTTTACATCCATATTCATTTGAGAAGAGTCAGTGGCCAGCCTCTGCCTCAATATAAATTAATGCAGATACGTCCTTCTGTCAAGTCAAACTTGAAACCCTGCTTACTCTTAACTGTTACACCACTTTGCGTTCAAAATTAAACTCAAAAAGGTGAAATAAAAATTCCCGATTCCATTCTCCTTGCAAAGTGGGCCACATCATCGCGGTTGAAATTCGCAACAAGTCTTATTGCTTCAACTCAGCGAAGTTTAATGTCTTTTCAACGGGCATGAAGGAATTCACGAAAAGTAATCAGTGGATGTTCAAGTCAAGATTTTGTGGTTATGTTGTGCTTAGTTCATGTTATCAGCCTTCTCAATTGTCCTCTTTGCACTTCAGTCATTATTTGAAATTATCACTTGGGCTAAATTGAATCATTTCATAATTTTTGAATTTATTGATATTAAACGTCCTTTTCTAATTACCTTCATTTCAAGCCACTACATTCTCGCAAGAATTCTGCCTGTTATTTTACATTTGTTGATTTTAATTAATTTTTGCAATCTATCGGCTGAACTGGGACTTTTCTGAACATAATGGTAAATGGCTTAAATTTGATTATGATGAAACTCGTAATAATTGTCAGAGGCAAGAATTTTTGTTTCAGAAGTTTTGAAAAATGACTTGATCACATGAGTTTTTTTCCCAAAATAGGGCTAGATGGTGATGTAGAATAAATATCTCTAAATGTACATGAATATAGAGAGCTAATAATAATAATATGGGTGGCGCGCTAGAGCCTGTTGAGGGCCAGGGCCTATTTTCTACAGCAACCACTCGTTTTATACGTGCTATTGTTCTTTCACGAGTGGAAGGGACCATCAGCTTTATGACTCCACACGGCCAAGCTTGGAAGCTTTTTCTAGACAGGCAGTAGTTGAGCATTGTTGTTTGTCAGTGACCGTCGGTGGGGCTATTGGACTTAGATACCGTTGGTTCAATTGCTTAAGAGCTGACGCACAGACTCAAAATGCCACTTCTGCTACGGCATTTAGAAAACTAAGGTCAACTAAAAATCAATTGTAAACTAAGCTGTTACCACTTGCTTTCGCACATCATTAGGACCTTACACCATCAATACATTATGATGATAATATTCGGTTATTGGGAAATCGATATATATGTCAAGTTGCGTTCAACCCTCTCATGACGACCTTAACTGGGATTCTGCTATACAATTTGGGTCCGAGGACAGTCCGAGGTGGACCTGAAGCGATTCCGAACGGCGAAGATGGAGAAGATGTTTTCTAGAACGAAATCATCTTTGAGCATTGTCAATTACTCGAAAGTGGCGGAGCTGTGAATTATAAAAGTTGTTAAGTTCGGGGATTGAACCTAAAACCTCCAGCGTTCACCCAAAAAGCCAAAAGGTTGTTGGTATGGGGAATTGAAACTCGGCGTCTAATCGGTATGCCAAGGCGAGGGACTTAGTGGTTAATAAAATCGGTTAAGACTCGTCTCACGTAGGGTGAACCCATTCTGATAGATCCTGGAGAACATGACCTCTTAACTCCTACTTCGTGTTTGTCAAGTTGTCGTTGCGGTGTTGTTCATCCATCCAGATACCATTACAAACCTGAAAAGAGATTTCAGAGGACTATTTGTTAGATCTTGAAAGTCCTGGAAGAAATATTCTCCCAGTGTTCTATGCCTCAACTGGCAGAGTCTGGGACAGCGACAGAGGTAGTGAGGAGTGAGGAGTGTCCTCTTCTTCCTTCAGGTCACCGCAACCTCTGCATATAGGGTTTTTTTTATGACACATTTTCGTTTCATGGTACTTCAGACGATTACGTCCAGTTAGTGCTTCAACTACCATCGATAGCAACTTTTTGTCGCATCGAAAGAGTTTGTCGGTTTTTGCACGTCTTTGGCCATAGTCTCACAGGTGGTTAGTGAGTTCCATATTTTATTCGCTTTCTCTATTATGGTGCCATGCTCTTTTTTCTTAATGTCTACAAGAGGTGGTTTGATACATAGGATTGCCATTGGACGGGTATTTCTTTCCTGGAAAGTTAATCTGCTGTTTCATTGCCGTATAGCACGTATAACTCTTATAATAATCAATTTGGTTATATATTAAATACATTTTATGGAAATTTTTGTGCATCATGTAGGAAATATGGCATTAGACAAATGTCCACGATTTTGCTCGACCGGCCAGATTCCACGTCACTTTTCATGGCCACAACCCCGTTCCTCAAAACGGCCAATCAACCTCCTAATTATGAAGTCTATTTGACCTGAGCTTAAGTTTAAATATTGACGATAATTGTGCTGCGTTATGTGAATTGATTGTTGACAATAATATCAAAAATCAATACTTTTAACCAAGAATTCAATTATAACCTTGACAATGAAAAAACAAAGGCAATTAAATTGGAAAAAAAGTAGTTCGTGAGTAACAGTGGTTGATCTTAATTGGCCAACCTCATTACTGTCAGTCCGTTCTGTATTTTCATCTTCTGAAATTGTCTTCAACAGTGAAAAACAGCCACAGTTGGAAAATTACTTTCTTCCTTGCTGCAATTTTACTGACCCACTGCCTTTAAGAAGATTGCGGATGAGTAGATGTTGGCAGCTAGATGCCTTTATTTTTTAGTGTATTCCAAGGTAATACCTAATTTCACAACCTGAACGAAATATCCCATCCATAAGGAATTCACTTATTTTATTTTACAAAGATTTGTGCGAGCAAATCATCAAAATCGTTTTTTTCTCAACGGAAACAAATTTCATTTCGCTGTTTGGTGTTCTCGCAAAAGTTCTGCCCTAATTGCTCTCAATGGAGACAGCTTATCGTTTTCCCGTCACCAACACCTACTCACATTTCTTCCCTCCAGTTTCTCACAGAATATCTGCACACATATACATACACTCTTCTACAGTTTTGTATAATCCAAAGGTAAATGAGGTGGATTTGATTTTTTCGAGAATTAAAATTCAGATGCAAGTTACGCTCGGCTGATGTATGGATTTAAACTGCAATTAATATTGAAGCGGCGGCTTCGAATGAAGTCAGGCCTGGTGGCCTATTGTCTCCTCTGTCCTTTGTTTGCAAGGACTTTCAAGGTTTCGCGTTGTGTATAGTTTGTTGCTTGACCACTTTCTGTTATTAACAAATTGCCAGTGTATTCACATTAAGATGCAGACAAATGTTTCCATCAAAGGATGCAGTTCTCTTTGATCGGGTATGTTTTCCATTTTTCTCTTGTTGTACCTTAGTCAGTTATGGAAGGGGTTAGCAAAGTAAATGAATAAAAAAGTCCATATATTCCAAAAAGTATATCCTTGTAAACGCCGGCGTGTGCATTTAACCGATTCAATCGTTTAGCCTCACCTTCAATGTGTTCGTTCTCACACCTTGGCAAGGGCAAATTTCAAACAATGCAATTTTTTTTCAACCAAGAATTGCGGTTTTTGCGCACCGCACGTTAAGTCAAATCCACCCCTGTGGCTGCAGCTCCCCTCATAAATACCACAAACACTGTAGTCCCACCCGCATATTGTGAAACACGAGTCCCATTGTTGGTTGCCTACGACAGCTCAATATGCGGGGATGCCGGTAGGGAGTGGTGTTAGCCTTTAATGAGGCAGTTGCACACTGAATGCAAAAACTGCAACCACACATACTCCCAGTCCCATTAACCGAACAGTGAGACAGCTAGAGAGAAAGAGAGAGAGGGAGATAGAGTGAAGGGGGTAGCCGGGTTCTCTAGGTACACCCTAATTATACTACTGTACGTGCATACCTCTGTAGCCACATGCATTCTCGTGGTATTCATCGAATTTTCGTGCGTCCACATGAAAGCCCTTTCGGATGCTGAGTGAGAAAAGTTATGAACAAAATAAAAGAAAATAATGAAGAAAATTCATGTCACACGTAAATAGTGAGCACGGCCACTACTACATCAGCCGCGTCGCTCGCTCGGTGTTGAAGGGCACAATTTTTCGCCCATTATTTCGTTTCCTTTCCCACCTACTACGGCCACACTTCATGGCACCCGCACTTGATGTATGAATGCGCTACAATTCCTCGTGCCACACGAGGAATTCGGTCATATCACCTTACAGCGTTGCCCTGGCAACTGATGTCCTCAAGAGAATTCCATTAAGGCCTAAGGGTGGTGGTGTAGGTGGTGCATGTTCCCTGGCTGGAGTTGTGCCAGTAGTTGTGGCAGTAGTTGGCACGGTAAGACTCGTAGTATTCGAATGCAATGCTAATTAAAAACGCTTTTGATTTGCACCATTATATAATAACTACACGTACCAAGTGCCGAGGGGTGGTGCCTTATGTTCCTGCGAGTCCTGAAAGTTTATTATGTTTTATGGATGAAATGGCCAACTTGAACTTTTAGTCAGGTGTGTAATTGTTTCTAATTGCAGTCGGGCGGTAATTTACTCTTTGTTTATGAAGTTCCACGTTAGACGGATAACCATTGGAGAGTGGTCGTGTAGTCAACCATTGTAATTATTGTTCTTTTTGTTTTCGACGACGCTGTTAATGTTAATTACAATTAATTCAATGTATTTAATGTGTGTTAATGTTTTTTAACATCTGAGTTTAGAATGAATGCAGATAATAATCACTTGATCAAAATCCACGCAATAAGTCGTTTTTTTTATAGAAAGAATAAGTAAAATATTATGTACAAATGGCAAATGGTACATTTGGCCGAATCTGCGCAGAGTTATAACTGGTTTCTGCTCATTTTTGCTGTTGCTGAATGGCAGTCAGTGCTTGCATTCGTAACGGCTGCGTTTTCGATTGGAGCTTTTACGAGGGTTTTACGAGTATCAAGCACCGATTTGTTGTTTTTGGAAAACAAAACGAAAACGATTCCATAAAAAAACTGAAGGACTCTAACAGCTTGAGCCATGAAATCACTATTTCCACATGAATGAATTGTTCGTTAAGTACTGCTTGGTTAAGTACTTTTGGGTGATCAATGTCGATGCTGGTTTAGTGGGGTGTTAAACTTCTGTGAAATGAATCCTTTTTCTCCAGTTTATGATATCGATTATTGCCATGAACTGGATGGGTGACCTTCGGGCAGAGTATTTGTACTTATTGGCGCATACAAATATTACAACTTGATGAATTTTTAAGGCGCTCTGCTGGTTTATTTATGATTACTGGTATCGTCGCATTCAACTTGTGATTCGGAATACACATCCTTGTTTTGTAGTGCATCTTTTGTCAACATTTTCGTTGACACTGAGCTTCACTTGTTCTTTCAATTTGTAGTTTGACACGTATGACCTAAGCAGGCAATTCCTATCACGATACAACTCGCTGAGTAGCTCAATTACTTCTTGAAAAGAAGATGTGTTCTTGCTGAACACCGCATAACATCACAATCGCATCGCTCTAAACGCTTTGCTCATCTATTGGTACAGCGAAATGCACGAGACATTCAATCGATAGCTAAAAGTCGGTGTATATCTAATGATAATCTTGTCAAGTGGTTCCGCCAAAAATTATATCTTTCGGTGTGTCAAAAATGTTTGGATAATTGCTTTTCTGGGATTTACATCGGCTTTATATGCGCTCATGACAGCATTTGAAATTTCATTTTCACTCGTTTTCGTCTAATGTGGCACACCCAAGTGGAGAAGGAGCTCATCCAGCAAGGCGCGCGAAACTGGAGACTAAGGCTAACCAAAGATCGCGCTAGTTGGAGAGCTTCGTTGTTGAGGACCAGGTCCAGCCCGAAAGAAATGGCAAAAAAAACTCATAAATTCTCAAAAACCATTGAACACACCCAATTGGACTTGGCTGCTATATGTCAAGTTTCCGCTTCAAATCTGTTAACCCCATTTGTCTGGAATCATGAAATGGAACAATCTTAATCTACACGAAAAATTGTCACAGCAAAATCCTTTTTATTGATGAAAAATATACCTATTTAGCGAACAGAATGATATGACTTAGCTCTGTCATAACTACATGCGTCTGTGCTCATTCTGAGAGTTCAATGTGGACACTATTCAGTTTCGATGATGGTTTGCTAGAAAGTTCGCTCATGATGGTGTTATAACGGAAAGGTGTTATAACCTCAGCGAAAGTTTACGAAACGCGTTTTTTAGAGTAAGTGTTTCAGACCCTTAACACAATACAATTTGAATAAATACATAAACCGTTGGCCTTCCAAAAAGACTCCGCTGGGAATAGTGCAAAAACGTCACAATCATGGCTACAAATAATGTTCCAAATGTTATTTCAACTGATAAATCGCCAGACCTCTAGAAGACCAGACTTCAATCCTTGGGACTACAAACTGCACAAAACAGAGAAATTTGGTCAGCACTTGATCTCAAACGATTACTCTCCCTGTTCAGATTAAACAGATCTACACTCTGCGCACTGTGACTCATCGCAATTGGCACATACGCCCGCAGGTATAAAGATTTCTGCATGGATGAAGACGAGGTAGAGCTAGAGACCACACATCACCTCCTCTTGTCGTGTAATGCTCTGGCTAGCCGTAGGTACTCAAACCTAGGGCCTAATATTTCAACAACATCAGCGAATTAAATTGCGGCAATATAAGCCACCGCTTTGTCACAAGCAGCAATTGATTACAAGCTTAGGAGTTAGACAATCCGCGTCTTATCAATGGACTTGCACTGGCCTAAGTGTGACTTCTATCTACATCCAACCACTCTTAGCTAACCTATCCTACAATTGTCATTAAGTGAAGAAATAGAGAACAATAGTTTCGTATTAATTTTATTGGATAAAAACAAGTATACCAAAATATTTGCTAGCATACATAGTACTTGGTAGAAAACTATACAGTTCGGTGATGTTCTTGGGTTAAGCTGCTCAGTAATATATTGAAGCGAGTATAGTTTGTATTGTAAATCATGATTTTACTCAAGTTTCTAATTTTTCAGTGATCTGAAATAACTGACGTCAATGGACAGAATGCGGTATCCTAATACCACTTGTTTAATCTTCTATTTGCTTCTAATTTACATAAAATTTGTGAAATGTTTAAGCAACTCGTGAAAACTCTCGCACAGACTGTTGTGTGCTGCAATTTCACGGTATAAGCATTCAAACTATTGCAAAATTAAGTATACGCCCCAATGTGCTGCGGGCAAATTGTCTACAGTGGAAAAGTTTTCATATAATCCCGACATTAGAAGTCGCCTGTGGTGTGGTTAGTTTCGGTAGTTTTTTTGAGCGAAGGATTAACGCTCGCAGTGGTAGTGGGAATAATAATTTTACTGGCGAAGTTAAAAGTTTAAGACAATTGTATCACAATTCACAATCCATGGACGTTACTTAAATAGTGTATTCGAAGGGATTATGGTGGAACAATGAAATAGTGGGAATTCGAAACAAATTCGAAGGTCGCTCAACAGTTTGGTTACATGGACACTTTGTTGAGGGCCTTTCTTATTCTCTATGGAATTGACTCTTGCATGTTTCGTTAGCAGGTAAATTTGAATACCATGCCGTTTTCGGAAATATGTAAAGTAGATTGCACGGGTCGGTCGGCGATTTTTCCTACACTGCTCCTATTCAAGTACATGTACACTTATAATAGCGAGGGTAATATAATTTAAAGGGGCATTAAATTAAACTGACTTACTTTTCACACATGTACGCTTCTTCTTCTATTTCTATTTGAACCTCAGTTTCTCTGAAACCGATCAATGAGTTGGAAATGGACCCTCCACTGCATTTGAAAAGATGAATCGATTGATATACAATTTGACGCAGAGATGTTTCAAGATATAGCCCACCTTCAACCTTGTGGAATCAATACCACCATTTTTACGTCCTCAAACAAATCTAAAAATGCAGCATTTCTTAAAAAAATACCGATCCCCCCATATTTGTGGAGTGTGAACGTGTGAAAAGCAGTTGGGCATACGGACACACCGGAGATTATAAATATTTTGTTTTCCATGGCTGAACCTTGAAAAGCGCGTTTTATGTTCGAAATCAATTTTGTTTAGCTGCTATTTCAATTCGGATAGCATGTGTTGGTCACCATTTGGCATCGTTTAGATCAATCAGTGACGGGTAAGACATACCTTTAGCTCTCGATTTGCACACTGAAGTAAACTTCCGTTTCATAGAATAATGCATTTGAGCCGACTGCATGATTGGGCCATATACTGCTGTAGGTCGTAAGCATTAATCTCATCTCATCTTATCTTCAGTGGCCCGTATGATCAACTTAGGGGATCGCGGGAGAAGCACGCACGACAGATCTCCAAATCCAACTTATCCAGAGTAATGCCCAAATGCAACCAAACGAGTTTCACGACTTGGCTGAACCACCTCGTACTAGGTCTGCCAAGCGGCCGCCTACCTTATTCCCTCGGAATAACAACTGAGTCGAAGTCTGTAAACTTCTCCACCAAGCTCGGCCTTCCTGTTTACAGATATTCCATGCCGTTTCAAAATTGACCCAGCTTCGCCAATACTACAGGAAAGCTCAACATTACTCCTCCCTTCACTCGTGAAAAAGACTGCGAGATACATAAATATCACGACCTGCTTTAATGGGACTCCACTAACATGTAGAGTGCATGTTAATGTTACCATATTTCTAATTTGTCCACGTTAGCCTTCATCCCAGCATCAGTACATGCGGCCAAAAATCTGTCTAGTGCCCGCTAGAGTAAGGCTAGGATAAGAGGAAAACTAAGTCTTCTTCAAAAAGGAGATGTCTCACTCTCAACTCTCCTAATGTGAAACATTCCTCGCCTCGGCTGCGCTGCAACATACAGTCCATATACACAATAAAAAAAGAAATGTGACAAGACGAAGTCCAACTCTGCACTCCACGATGCCCAGACTTACCTCTATTCTTTCTATTGGGATATAGGCACACCATGGTGCCACAGCTCTGTTACCCTAGTTGTAAGGCGTATTTTTGAGAAGTCTCTAAATGCAACCTGATGCATTCAAGAAACACATTAGTTCCTTAATATCCTTCGCAGATTTCGAAGTGAGTACTAGAGTGGTCTGTCAAGTGCTCGCTGCCTGGCTCTAGCAAAAGCCGGGCAGTCACAAGTGAAACGTGTCAAGGTCTCACTCTCAGCTGCGTTGTGTGTGGTTGGACGACATGATCTCCTATCAGCCAGTGTCCTCTATAGACAGCTACTAATCTACCGATATTATGACCAGTTCGTCAGAGCAGATCTCTTGTTTTATAGCGGTTGTACTAAGGCCATATTTTTCTTGATGCTGCGCAGTTTGTCAGTCGGGCCCATCTGAAGTTTGCTGCTTCAAAGATGTGAGTAGAGATATAGGCCTTGACTGCTTGTAGTGGGATGAACACTGAAGGGTAGATCCCTGCATATCCATTTCATCGGTCTTCCATTTTCTGGGGTGTAACTGTGAGCTGGCAGACAGGCATTTCAGAAATTTATTATCAATACATAATGGTCCAAGTTACCGTGAAAGCACAAAGAAAATAATCGAAAAGCCTCACGGAAGAAAGTCATTGTGAGACTGCATAAATTAAATCCTTTCATATTTTGACTACAAAGGATTGTCTCACTTTTTTGTTTTATCCCATTTTAACACATGAAATTAAATTGCGATGAAAGCTTAAGAAACACGTGTCAAGAATTCGCACCGCATAGGGGCATAGAACGTTGTGATTTTGACAGAATTTTTTGCTTTCCCTTCACTGTGATTATTTGCTGGCTGGGTCATGGTTCACCTATTTTTTTCATATTATTCTCCCAAAATCGACCTCTGATGCATGGAAGCAAATACCCGCATACGTCAGTTGCACCCACAGTCCGAAATGGCCAGTGAAGCAAACACTCTTCTGAAGCTATTGCAATGTCGATACACTACCAGGTTTCCACCCAATTGCATACATCGGTGTATGTCGCTTGTACGTGACTTCACAGACTCACACAGTCACTCTAGGCTGTTAATTGCTTTTTTGACAAGCTGTCAGTGGCATATTGATTTAATGCACCGCATTATCCGCCGATTGTACAATTATTATCCTTTCTCAGAGCAGATAAAACTACCCAGAACACATAATAATTTCAGCAAAAGCCGTAACATCACAAATTAATCCTCACGTGGTACATTTAATATTTTTTTTAAAAACTTTAATAATTGCATTTTATTCCGCAAATATTGAATACTTCATCGTGCAGAAACGACCCTCTTTCTTTCAGTAATTCTCTCGCAAAACGTGTAAGCGGAAATGTCGATTTGGGGTTCCGTTACAATAAGAGAAAGGAAGTAAACAACGAATAAAAAAAAAAACGCCCATATTAAATACAAAGGAAGGATGAGAATGTATAGTACATCTGGCCGAGTCTGCGAAGAGTTATGTCGGTTTCTGCTCACTTTTGCCGTTGCTGACTGGCCAAATATTTGTGGTTGCATTCGTAACATGTGGCTGGCGATACGTTCTCGGTTGGAACTGAAGTTTGGTGGTAAAAATAACAGTCAAATACGGTTGTATCATAAATATCGGTTACACAGCGTTCAAAGCATGCTGTGCGGGGTTTTACGAGTATCAAGCGCCGATTTGTTGTTTTGGGAAAACAAAACGAAAATGATTCCATAAAAAAAACTAAAGGACCCTAACAGCTTGAGCCATGAAATCACTATTTCCACATGAATGAATTGTTCGTTAAGTACTGCTTGGCTAAGTACTTTTTAGTGATAAATTTCAGTGCTGGGTTAGTGAGGTGTTAAACTTCTGTGAAATGAATAATTTTTCTTCATTTTATGACATTGATTGGTGACCTTAAATGGATGCGATAAATGTGTGGCCTTCAGAGTATTTGTACTTGTTGGCGCATAAAATATTATAACATGATGAATTTTTGAGGCTCCTCCCGGCATGGTTTTTATGGTCACTGATTACTGTCATCCAATTCGTTGTCCAGATTTGACATTCCTGTTTCAATCAGAGACATTAGGGGTATTAGTGTAATTAAAACCCTTTACAACGGACCACCTCTATACTAGGTACGGATCTGAATTTCACCGTCTATTGAGTATGTGTAAGCTTACCGTCTTGTGTAAGCGCTTGAAAGTCTACGTCAACAGCCTTAAGCCCTCGTTTTTCGCTTTATGCCTGAATTGCTTTCTAAGCCCAAACACGTAGTGATTGTCAAGGGTGATCTTCTCGATTTAGCTTCGTGCTAATGTCATTGTATGTTTGTGTTCACTTTGCCTAGGTAACAATTTCATCAAGGTTAAGGCTGCCTATGTTGACGCTTTGTCCAAGACGTCGGCATAGGTGGAACGTTTTTAGTCAGCATATAGTTTGTCATACCCTAATTCACGTTTTACCCTCTAAGCTGTTTCCTTCTCGATACTCAGAAAAGGCCGACTGACAGCTAGCTTCCGACGATGTCCGTGACATCGACATATGCTAGCTGTTGTACAAATTTGTATTAGATTAATCGAATGTTGTTGACGTTTGAGTTACCCACGATCTTTCCGGCAATAATGCTAACAAAATTCGCATGACATCGCGTCGCCATGTTTGAATCCGTTTTCGACATCAAAGGTTTCGCCTAAGTCTGTACGAAACATAACGGAGAACGGGATTCTCCGTAGACAATCCGCAAGGACGGACGAGTTATGCAGGTGTGCCAAAAATAGAAAATTCGCTGTATAGCTTCTGTTACATGCGGCCTTAAAGTAGAGATGTATAAAATAGATATGTAGAATATATCGACGTAATGTGAATATTTGGTCGATGGTGAATTTCACTGGCCTGGTATTGATATTGACCAATCTAGTAAACAAGGCGGTATGCTTACACATAAGCCCGCTCAATAGACGGTCAAATTCAATTCCGTCCGTCCCATATATTGGAGAGGTGTACGGCAAGAGAAGTTTCATTGTTTTAGTGAAGGCTTGAACAATATAGTAAATCTCGTTTTGATGATGTGAACTGGTTATCAGCACAGTGTGAATTGTCTCACTTGGATTTATTCATGTGGAGTTATGAAAAACACTCTGTTTATACGTACAATCCACATACGAATGGCGCTTTGAAAACGAGTATTTGTCAAAGTATGGCCGAGTTATTGCTCGATACGTTTCGAATTCTTCAACAATCCTTTTCAGACCATTTGAGAACCTAATCCCGCAGAAGCATCCGAACAATTTCCATTCCGATCGAAATCTTCATCAGAAATTTTCTTTATTGAAATAGTTTGCTTTTTGAATCACAAAATGAAGGACGTTGCACATGCGATTGCTTGTTCATAGTAATCTCCAAATGTATGACACTAATTGCTAATTCTTGACTAAGAGTATTATCAAAATCCTTCCATGAAATACTCAAAGAATCTCTTCCGAAGAAAGCATCTCAGAGCACACTGCAGTCCATTCATGCCAGAAGTAAAAAAAGTTTTTTCATCTTCAGACTAATGCAGCAACACACTAAATGTCATCCCTCTGATCCGCATCATCATTTGTGCATTTTTCGAAGAAAAAAATTCAACCGAAACGGATAAAGCTTCCAGTTGTGTACATCAAAAGACGATTTCCCATAGCTGCCATCCGTGTCCCTTATCATCGTTATCATCTTTGTAGTTGCCGTCTCCTCTCAATGAACAGATTCTGGATCTTCATAATTTCTCTATTACTTTCCTCCTCCATTTCGTTGCCTCTACAAATCTCACATAAATAACCTTACAACATATGGAATTTGTCAGTCGCTCCTGGTGTGCATGAGGGCACAATCCGACACAGGACGACGAAACAACAAGCCAACGCTCAGCGTGTGCTTTGTCGTCAATGTCATATCAGATTCCTATTTGGTGATTTTTCTTGGCTTTCATCTCTTTGCCGGAATCCCATTGAAATTCTATGATATTCATCCATACTGCATAGCTCCGTACACGTACTGAACGCTTCGTAGATGGGAAAATATTTCCAGTTTTACCTTTGCGTTGGCACAAATATTGAATTCCAAGGCTCAACGAAGGACATAAAGAGGGGAACAAATGAGAACACATGCATATGCAATGTAAATGCAAATTCTGATAAAGCGAAGCGAGGTGAGGATGGGTAAGGTATGAGCGTATGCAGGCGTCTACTGGGGAATCAAAACACCTTCTTCGGGTGTGGTGCACAGCGAGAATGGGGAATAGCATTTGCAAGTTTCGCTTCTCCAAATATCTAACCGAAATTCGTCCAATGTAAAGGCGCATTGAATGCCGGTCACAGTTGTATTAACTGACTTCTTTGTCGAAGTACGAGGAAAAGGAGATTTATTTTATTTTCGGCCAGGAGCATGGAATTAATTTATCAAATCTGTTTTCTGTTCCTGTCTCTGGGAAAAGCAATGGCTGGCAAGCAACTCACACTGAATTTATGGATTCTGTTGCTTCTCTGACTTAATGTCTGTTAACTGCAAGGGGGTTGTGTTGATGTGCGCGTAGCTGTGCACTGAAATTGAAATACAGAACGATTCTGGAGTGTATAATTGTTTAGCGAATTCTAGGAATCCAACGTGAATTTTATTTTGAAAATAGAGGTAGAGTGCCATTTTACAGACATTTCGTCGGAAAACGAAGGGAATTCAGTGGCAGCTACTGAACACCTGCTTACTGAAATGAATTTGTTTTTTTTTCTTGACAGTTGAGTTCTGCATACAGTGGGGGACACCTAATTTGGACATAATCAGAAATAATTGATTTTCAGGACGAGTATTCACAATTTATTTAGATTATATTTAAAGAACTGAAACAATTTCAGGCATTTTTGAAAAGTTAAGCACTTTAATTTGGAACGCAGATTGGCAACTCTTAGGAAGACTGGCGACTAGTTTCTGAAAACGATCGACTGGAATATTCTGCCATCCGAAATTTTGGTAGTTTTCTTCTTCAAACCTTTATCAACATCTGTCCAAAGATTTTCGATAGGGTTTGGGTCAGGACACTGGTCTAGCCAATCGAAAATGTTGCCATTTTCTGCGTGAAACCATTCTTTAACATTCTTAGCATTGTGGTTCGGATCGTTATTCTGCATAAAAATGTTCATATTCTCATCTGCAAGTGACTTCATCGTGTTTTCCATGACGCCTTTATACAATCAGTGTCCCGTGGCGTTGTGGGTATGTGCGTCGACTCCTACGCACTTGGACCTACCTGTCTGGGTTCGACAAGAAATACGTTTCACGGCCCCACCTCTCTCGAGTCACTGATAATGCTCAAAGAGTATAACTGTCTAGAAAAAGCTTCTCAAACTTGGCCGTTCGGAGTCGGCATAAAACTGTAGGTCCCTTCCACTCGTGATAGAACAATAGCACGCACAACACGAGTGATTGCGGAGAAGCTAGGCCCTGGCCCGCTACGGGCTGTAGCGCCACCCATATTATTATTATATATTATTATATTATACTTTATACAATACCAGATCCTTTCGCTGTGTTATACGGTGAATAGGGCACACTTCTTCTTCTTTGTTTTACAGTCCGCGGTGGACCTGGGCCTCAACCAACAAGCGTCTCCAGCCAGCACGATATTTCGCCAGCTGCCTCCAGTTGTGCACACCAAGTTGGTTGAGGTCCTTCTCCACTTGTGTGCGCCATCTCGTTCTAGGATGACCTCTGTTGCGTTGTCCCAATGGCACGGAATCGAAGACTCTTCGGTCAATCGCTCTACGTGACCTAGCCATCTAAAGCGTTGGATCCGGAGACGCTTAACTAGCTGCATGCCGCTGTACAGCCCGTACAGTTCGTGGTTGAATCACCTCCTCCAGACGCCATCAATACAAACAGGACCAAAGATCGCACGCCAAAGTTTTCTCTCAAAACGACCAAGAGCTTCTTCATCCGCTATCAATAGCGTCCATGTCTCTGCGCCATAGAGCAGGACATTGATGATTAGTGTGTTATATAAAGTCTCTGTTACTCAACTGCATCTTGAGCCCAAAAAAACAGCGATTGGCAAGAATAATTCTACGCTTGATCTCGGTACTGGTTTTATTGTCCCTGTTTACTGCAGAGCCGAGGTAGACGAAGTCCTTGACTAACTCAAAGTTTCTGCTGCCTATTATGACGCTCTGTCCGAGACGTCGATGTTGTGCGTCCTTTCGTGATGACAGCATGTACTTGGTTTTGTCCTGATTCACTGCCAAACCCATTTTAGGCGCTTCCGCTTCAATGCCAGCAAAAGCCTCATTGACAGCTCGCTGTGTTCATCCAATCACGGCAATGTCGTCCGCGTAGGCAAGCAGTTGAACGGACTTTTATAATAGGACCCACTCCAAACTATAATACTTCATCTACCATGCTTTACAGTCTTTTAGGTATAACGAGTTCTCTGTTTGAAAGACGCTTTATATATTTTGTACGTCCTACCCGAGGAAGTGAAACTGAGACTTGTCTCCAAAGTATTTTTTTCCAAAACTCTGTTCGCGCCTTTGCGAACTGAATTCAGCTTTTTAAATTTTTATTTATTTTTATTCTATATATATTCTTAGCAGCGCATCCACGGAACCCCGCTTCGAGTAGTCGAAGTCTAACTGTTCGTAGACCTCGCATAGCTGTGGTGTTATTTCGCTAATTTGGGTGGAAGTCAAAAAATGATTCGCTTTGCTGATTTTGCAAATAAAGCGATCTTCCTCTGAAGACGTTTTCTTTCTGATGGTTCCTAATGATTAATAGCTTTATATTTACCATCGACAAAAGCTCTTTAGCAATGCTTGGAGTTGCTAATTAGATGCCCACCACTGTACAATTGTTTTTTTTTGGCTTCAAAAGGACTGGGATTTTCTGAATTTGAATCACCTCCAAATCAGTGTCATTGTGAGGCATTGTGTACTACGAAAACAATCAATATAATCTGTCAACTCGCATATTTTCGTCCCCATAACGAGTTGTGCCACCGAATGAAAAAGGTTATAAATCTAAAAAAAATGTCATGTGACACTTTTTTTTCCTGCCATCCTCGTTTCACAAAAAGCACATCAAATCAACCTTCACTCAAAGACTCCGAATATATTTGCGAAATAATTTATTAGGTGAAGCAATCACTTTTCGCAGGTTCTATGATTGATTATTTCATTAATTAGACCGTCAGCGGGAGTACAATGAATTATTGCAAGAGCCTTGCCAACGACCCTTGAAAGACGTGTGACACATCTCATTTTTCACATAAATCAAATCAATCCGGAAAAAAGCAACCAAGTCAACCGTGTCAAATGTTGACGAATGAACCCAAATCACTTATTCTAGATATTTGGGATACCGTTCTGCTGAACATTTTTGTTTTTTTTTTTTGTCTTTTTCCTTTTTGCACAAAATCAATATGCACCAAATGACATGCTCATCTAAATTGAAACAAAAGAACGAGAGGGATTACAAATATCCTTTCTACAGGTATCAATTTATTCGGCTGGCATTAGTCCATTGGATTCACTTGAGAATATGAAAAATGTATGTCAAGGACTGTGTGGTCTCCTCTCACCTCGGTCGCATTTGTTGGGACTTAGCTCTCGGTCACATTGTGAACAACGGATGCCTCGTCCTTCGTAATATTTTTCATATAAAGTTCAACTTTTTTTTGCAGTTTGCTCCCTCTCTCTCTCGTTCTGGCTCCATTGTTTTTTTCCACCCATCTGGGGACATACACCAGAATCGAGAGGAGATGTGCTACAGCCCGGAATGCCGGATATGAGGAATATCAACAGTGCAATCCGTTAAAATAGAAAACCAAAAAAAAAAAAACAAAAACCAAGCTGAAGAGGGAAGCAATGTCAGAAAATTCGTTACCGCAAATTGACTTGTCTAGCCCTCAGGTTATTACCATAATTAATCCCATTTAGGTAATGGTATCTTTGTGCAGGGTAAGGTGATGGTAAATTGGTCACCTTTGGTTCTTGGGGACGCTGGGGTGCGATTTTTTAAAACAATTTTTCTCAATCATATTTGTGGTTCGAGGCGGGCTGGGGATGGCTAGATTCGTTAAGATATGAATCAGAAATGCAGATTTAACTTTTTTCTCTCTTGTTACAGAGATATGGCATATTACGTAATTATAGGTGGTGGTTGGTTCGCTTTGTGGTTGAAGGCACAAGGCTACCTTTTTCAATGAAATTAGCTCCCCGTGTACTGTGGCGTTAATTAAATTTGTAGCTGTTTGTAAGATTCATTCTTTCGTGTATTTTTTTTTCTGCGAAGGGACAATGAAGAATGTGTTTTTAACTGGTGGAAGAACGTTTTAATGATCCAGCGCAGAAAGTTCTGAGTGGGTGCGAAGTTTTGATTAATGACCGGGGTTTGTTGTGTATTTTTAATGTGCAATTAAAATTTCATAAGTGTTATTAAGTCAGTTTTGTCTTATTTTAACAACTTTAAGATTATTTTATTAATTTAACTTACTCCTTTCTTTATAATTATACCGCGCATTGTCCATTAGAGTCCATTAAAGATGTCGGGACGATGTCAGCCGATTTAGTTCAAGCTTTCGACTGTCACCCCGGCCCAATAAGCCCTATCGTTGACTTCTGTACACCTTTGGCAATGTTTTCTAATGTGTATTAATCGAATCAGAAACATTGGAAAACATTTGTGGATATCGGAATTTTCACGTAGAAAATTCGTCCAGGTAACGAAAGTTTTACTGTCAAAGTAATTGTTCAAATTAAAAGATTTGTCTGTATTAAGACTGATCCAAAGACTGAGATGGCTAGGTCATGTAGAGCGGATGGAAACCAATACTCCGGCCCGAAAAGTCTTCGAATCCACCCCCGAGGGACGGCGCAGTAGAGGAAGACCGCGACTCAGGTGGCGCACGCAAGTGGAAAGGGACCTCAACCAACTATGCGTGCGAAACTGGAGACAGCTAGCAAAAGATCGAGCTGGCTGGAGACGCTTGTTGGTTGAGGCCCAGGTCCACCCCGGACTGTAGCGCCACCTTAAGTAAGTCTGTATTATTTACTTGCCACGTTGGAACGTTTTGCCTACAGAAGTTCAATTTTGTTGTTTTTACTTTCGTTTGTGATTTCGAAGGGTCAGCGAGAAACACTAATAATTATTGGATTATGCTTTGGGATTAAAATCTAAGGCCGATAAAGATTATTGGTTTGGTTGGTTGGTGGCTATCCGATTTGTCACAAATCGGATTCGACCAACCCCAGCATATGAAAAACTCCTATGCTCCAACTCCAGAATTTTTTTTACATACGCTCTACTATCAGATCCAAATAAATGTATCTTGATTTTGTCGAAACTAAAGACGCACATTTTTTTGCAATTCTTCGACGCAAGTTTCCTTCTTGCGATAAGATCATCAAAAGATAAGTCCATTTTAATAGAGGCGTAGGTTGAAAATTTTTCTTTAAGTAATTCTCTGACAATTCGTTTAACAATCAAAATTGTTGTTTGGCGTCCTGTCGTTTCATCCAGTTTTCGTCCCAATTTTTGCTCCTTCAATACTCTAGTTAGGACACATAGAGAACGATGAAGAGCAACCACGATAAACTTCGAAATAATATGGGATCCGTTACAGTCCGAGGAGGACTAGGACTTAGCTTACACAGCAACCACCCGTTTTGTGCGTTCTAGTTCTCTTACGAGTGGAATGTACCAACAGTGGTATGCCGGCTTCGAACGTCGAAGTTTGAGAAGCTTTTTCTAGACAGACTCTTTTGTTTTTTGTTTTGTTACGCCCAAAGATATGGCTATCTTCGTAAGATACTAATAGCCCGGGTATGCACGATTGGCAAACCCAAATAATCGATTCTGGGAATACGCCCACGTATTATCCCACACCCTGTACTCTTCTACTAGACGAGCTCTTTAAGCATCCATTCGTGAGAGATCGTACGAAATGAAAATGTAGTTGCTAGGGCATCCAGGCATGTGTCCCTTCTCTGACTGTAGCGTCACACAAAGCTCTTGGAAAGCTTCCTTTTTTGAAACATTTACACATGGAAAGCGGTATGACACCGGCAATACCTCACCATACACATACGTACATACTGTCCCAAATAAAGCAGACAATTAATGGAGAAATATTCATCGGAGGATCAGGACAAAGATTACCTTCGGGCAGTATGATATGGAATGCAAATACATAGATCGTTTGTTTTTGTCATGATACCCCAAGCATTCCCAAAATTTGGAATGATCCCCTCAGTAACCCGAGTAAATTGCATACAGAATTTTTGAAGGGGATTCAATAGTAATGTTTGCAGACGTCAAGCCCCGATTTTGGAATAGGTATTTGAATGAATTCGTTTGTCCATCTCAATCAAAAAATCCCAAGATCCCTTCAAGAGAATGCAAAGCCTTATGAGAGGAATAAATAAATAATTTAATTACATCATGCCACTAGCAGAATAAATTCATTTCAAAATAATAGTTTTCACCCTTTGATGTATACGTACTGCACTTTTCCGGACAAACTCATTTACATTAAAAAATTGAGTTGATTATGTTCCAATGAAAATTGTGCGGCCAAACTTTTAATAATGTCCGGTCTACATATCACCCGTGTGGAACGCAAACATCATGCAATTCCTGGAACCAGATGTACGCGACTGAACTCATAAATGTGTGCCAAAAAATTAACAAGAACTCCACCAACCTTTGTCACGTTTCTAGAGTGCAGTAATTTGATACAGAAAAAACTGGAAAATATGCAACAAAATTCCTTCGTACTCACGAATGTGTTCCTTTCAATATATTGGATGCACATTCCACTTAGACGAAATTAAATATTCCAGTTTCGTTGTGCCCGTCCTCGCAGTTGTTACCCTACATTAAGCAGGAGCCAGTGCATGTATAGTTTAAAGAAGTAAATACTAAATAAGAGGAAAACACAACAAAATCCTGCCTCAGCGCTAAGGACGTACAAATTTACTAAAATTAAAGTTTTTTTTTTTGTTTTTCTTAGTTTTCTGTCCTTTTGATTTTGTGGTGGTGTGCCTGTGTATGGGTGTGTATGCGCGCCTGAATATTTAGGGTAAATGTAACGCGGGCATAATTACGACCTCGATAATATATTATGTGCTTTCCTCGTTCTTGATCGCGCTGTGTAGCCGAGCTTAGGAATACTCGTATAAAAACGAAGCAGGACCTGAATTCACAATGCTTTTGGAAATACACACGCACGGATGTGTGCATGTAAAGAGGTGTACAAAATAAAAGGATCCAGAAAATGTGTTTACCAACCGCTGGTATACGAGAAAAAAATGTGACGTGCTTACATAAAAGTGTTTCAGTGGGTTGCTCTGTTGTTGTTGTTATCCCTGGTCGCCTTTGCTGCGATAGTTTATGGCATCTGAAATCCAATGCAGAATAAAAAGAAGGGAAAAGCAGTGAAAAATAGTGTAAAAAACTGAGTTTGTTTAGCAAGCACGGCATCGCATCGCATCGCTTCGTGCACAAGTTTCTGCAGTTAAAATAATATTAACTCAACAGAAAAATACCTTTATGTGCAGTGTTGTGATTGTTTACGCGTTACCTACCTATTCGCTGGTCTCTGTGACTCGGTCGCCAATCTTATCGACAAGCAAATTATAGTAACAGCGAATTCAAATGAGACCGCTGCGGCGAGCAAATTAAAAGTTCCAGCAACAGCAGCGGAAATATGTAAGGCACTGTGTGGGCATCCTGCCACTTGCTAATACAGTCGGTGTGTTCCCGCATGCTAGAAGGGTTAAACACCACCAACCGAGCAATCATTCAACCTCTATAGATATCGTAGAGGGGAAATAATTTCGTGTGGAAAAACAAAACAACAAGAAACCAGTCAACATAGGTTGCCCGCAGTCAGTGCTGGGTTGCCCCCGTGGGGAGCCGTCAACTCCAGGACCACTAAAGCCACCCGTTTGGCCACCAGAACCGGAACTTCCACTGGAATCGCAATGGGCAGACGGCATTACGGAGGGATATTGGGATCAGGGCGGACCATGGGTATGTTTTCTAGTCTTTCATTCAATTTTTCTTCCATTTTTCTGTCATTTCTTTTGTTTTCCCCCGCCCCACCATGGATTGGTGTTTGTGATTTTTTTATTTGATATAAAGGTATGCGGTTGGTTGGCGTGATTGGGCAGTGTGAGAAATGAACACGTCCCCACTTGAAGTTCACATTGTTTAGCTTGTATTCGCTTCGGTGCAAGTGGATCGTCATCGTGTCCATTTCTGCATGTGCTTTGAAAAGGTTGAAATAAAGGCGTCTGAATAGAATGTTTCGATGTCCAACAAACTGGGTTTCTGTCTTCTGCGGGTTGGACGGTTAAATAAATAGCAACGATTTCCGATGTCCCTGCTGTGCTTGGTAACAAGTTTATTTGTCTGGATCTGTTTGTGCCGTGTTGATGATTGATTGGTTTTCGGGGAAGATTGGAATTTGAAAAGAAAACTTGACACGTCATACCGATTGTGATTGCTTGAAACACTATCTACTGTGTAGAAGTTCTTAATTTCAATCGGTACAGTTAATTAATTTTTAAACAAATTAATTTATGAAATAATTTGATGTTTATTTTAAGCAAAATAAAATAATGTTGAATAAATGTATAATCGTACGATATGGCTTTTAACATCATTTGAGGTGTTTAAGGTTAAAATTTACGCAAAGCATGTGTGCTGTTACAGGTGTTACTTCAGCGATTTCGTTTCAAATGCTGTCTCTGGACATGAATGTTGTGATTGTCAAATCAGATCGAATGGGATACAATAAGACAACAAAGCCAGGGAATATGGCTGGTGTTACGCGGTTTGTTTCACTGTATGTCAATCTGACAATCAAGGTCGTGAGACTCTTCGTATGGATTAGTTGTGATGAAAAAGATCGTGTTTGTACACACAGTCCACAAACTCTTGACTCATTGAAAATAAACACAGTAGTCCCTCGATAATGTGAACTAATTAAAGCAAGGCGTTTTCGGATTTTAGAGGGATTCACATTACTGGAACTTTTCTTCAGTATGTACTTAATAAACTGACGATTTTCAAATCCATTAAAAACTGCTGAAACTGGAATGTGGTTCTCTCTTTGCTTTTGGAGCTACTTAATTTTATTACAGTGGTGGCCTGTGGCGTTGTGGGTATGTGCGTCGACTCCTACGCACTTGGACCTACCAGTCTAGGTTCGATTCATGGTACGACAAGAAATACTTTTCACGACCCCACCTCTTTCGAGTCGCTGACAATGCTCAAAGAGTATAACTGTCTAGAAAAAGCTTCTCAAACTTGGCCGTTCGGAGTCGGCATAAAACTGTAGGTCCCTTCCACTCGTGATAGAACTATAGCACGCACAACACAAGTGGTTGCTGAGAAGCTAGGCCTTGGCCCTCTACGAGCTGTAGCGCCACCCATATTATTATTATTATAATTTTATTGCTGCAATTGTTGACTATGATACACCATACTTTTCAGCTAATGCAAATCAAGGATGTTCAGCAACTAGTTCGCGTACAATTTTTGACTTATATTTAATCGATAAAAATGCAATTTTTGTTTAGACAAACAAAACACAAACAAAACACCAAACAAGACACAACTAACTCACAAAATATAACCTCGAACTGACCACTATATCATCCATACCTACACAAATGGCAGTGTAACCTGCAGCTGGATTTACAACTTGAAGGCAAATGACAGCTATAAGTCCCTAATATCACACGCAAAACGAGCAAGAGGAACAAGAGAAATATACAAAATTTTACAAACATTTTAGAGGTTGAAAATTTCTGTAGTTCGCATTATAGAGCAAGTTTTGCCGATTCACATTTTAGAGAAATTTACATTATCAGTAATTCACATAATCGAGGTACTACTGTATTCGTCAAGTTATGGCCGAGTTATTGACCAGTATGTGTAGACAAGCAACGGCAAACTACATCTTCAAATTGCTTAAATATCAACCAACACGTAATCTTGTCCAAACCAATCGTGCAACTTATCCTGCAAAAATCGCGAAACTCTGAAAAACTCCTTTCAGTCGTTGTGTTGCAATCGATTTCTGAAACCTATTTGCTGTGGACCACCTCCAAGGAGGACATATCGTCTATTTTTTGATAGAACAAATTGCACAGCCCAGGCCCAACGCCACATTGAGCATAAAAAGTATTGTCATTTTCGACATTTGTATCTGTCAACCTAGTTTGCATGCTCCGCTCACTTTCATTACCCATGAACCACGTACAATAAATCCCCGACCCATTCAACCATTATACATCATCCCGATGACCGTCGGCACGAAACACTTCGATCTCTGCCGCTGTGTCCATTTCGTAATTATAATTCGAGACCCACGCTCGGCCACACTGCGATTACAGAATGCTGAGCACATTCAGATGCAAGCAGAACCCATAAATCCGTTTCGATTGTCAGTGTCGCTCCATCGAATGCGAAAAGAAAGTTAAAAAAAATACACACAACGCATAAATACTGTCACGATGAAATGAAGAGGGCGGCACAGAGCCTCTGTTGCCATGTGAAGACGAAATTTACACCAAGTCATCTCATAAAATTCAGCAAAAGTTATTGCCCCCCTCTCTCTGTCGATTTTGATGATCGAAATGGGGATGCAAACACAACCAACAAAACAGCACAATGGAAAAAAAAAGACGAAAAAACCAAACTTGGCAGAAGTTGTTCGGGTGGATAGCATCCTTCTCAATTCGTAAACCGGAATCGTCCCAAGATAGCAACTAACTTTTATGAGATTGCTGTTTGTTCTAACTTCGATTTATTGCTTAAGACTCAATGGCAGGCCGATGAGCGTTTACAGTATGCACACACACACACTTACATCACAAGGACAATGCATAATGAAGAACGTCTACAGATCAGAGATATCAACGACAGCCCACTACCTCAACAGTCGACAACGCTGTCATCATCAATGTCGTAATAATGAGGTTTGTCGGAATTGTCGTTACTCGTATTATGATGGCTCTTGTTGTTGTTTTACTGTCGCCCTGAGTCCGCTTTCAATTTAAAATCCTCAGATGGTAGAAAATGAAAAAGTTTTCTTCTTGTCGCGCGGAAGCAAACCCATAAACAAGTCATCACACTCCCTCGTGGCAATAAGATAACACAATATCCCAGACAATGTGCTCCTTATTAAACCAGGAGGTTTTTGGCAAATACCCATGTGCATCGTATTGGAACCTTATTCACTGAGTTTCAATATGCCCGGTTGAATAAAAGCAGAACTAAACAACATTGCAGTTAATGATGAAATGCTCGTGGGGGGCAAGTAGTGCCCATGTGCTTCCGTATCTTTATCGATCAACGATACATACTTTGGAAGTATACTTTGCCATTCCAATTGAGATTCCTGATGAAAATGCTTTAAATTCTGCAGAATCTTATTTACTTTAACGCTTTGATGTGTGATTACTCTTTGGAGATTCTTTTCGCTTTGGTGCTTAAGTCCGGGGTGAACTTGTGCCTCAACCAACGAAGCTATCCAGCTGACCTGACTTCTGTCTGTCTCAAACTACGCTTAGAGAGTAGCTTGAGTACATTTTCACTTTTCGACTAAAAGCAGACGTCGTCTGTTGTACTATAATACTGGCTTGCAGTCGAAGACCCTTCAGAAGCCAAGTTGTCATGCCACATTAGACGGATCCATTGCATGGCTGGATAGACTATCCACGAAACAGACAGTCCACGAAATCCTGTATTCTAGATGCCCCCAAGACAAACAGGACTCAGAGGGAGGCAGTACTTTTCTCTCTCGAAAATACTAAAGAATTCATGTCTCGATGTCGCAGAGTAGAACTGGGTTAATCAATGTTTTGTATAAACTGAGCTTGGTTCTTCGAGAGAGTGGTCTGTTGGTTGGTAAGAGTTGTGTCCATGACTATCAAGAAGCTACAGCTCCAGAATGTGGCGTTCAGTTTCGTTCTATGTTTCTTGAAGGCAGCATTTTGGTAGGTGGGTAGATGAGCATAAGGCACTTCTCACATAGGTCCTGCTAGACCCATTTTGATGCCTGATTGGGGGAGGAATATTCTTAGCCAAGCCACAGCCATATTGATAACATGATGAATCTGCAGATCATGAAGTTCTTTGAAGAAAAATCCTCCCAGTGTCCTATGTTTCAACTGGCAGAGACTGGGTCAGTGCAAAGGAAGTGAGGAAGTGACTGAGCTCTGATGTTCTTGTTTATCGTACAGCTTTCGGTTCTCTCTATAATAGGACTGGCAGAATAAGTGCTTTGTAAGGCATGTTTTTGTACGTCGAAGAGGTATGTTCAGACACCCCTAAGAAACCAGTCACTGTCAAGTCCGTAGATCCTCCACTAGGAGCTACCCGATTTAGGATGTGATTTTATTGTTGACTCTTCGTACGTATGAAGTTGTGCAAGTTTTGTATCGCAAGTAAAGAAAAGTTCCACTTACGAGACTCTGGCGCTAATGGATTTGAAGACTATATTCGATATCATGCTTAACGCTAAAAGGGCATATCAGAGATAGAGATAGTTCTGTGAAATCCTGGGAGACAGAGAATATTGTATTTTAAGGCTTGGGGAATGTCAAGAAATCAGGTTGAACAAACATATTTCTGACGTTTTTTCCCACTATTCAAGTTATGCGATAGCTCCGTCGACTCCTACGCTGGGGGGCAACGGCTCCACTTCTTTCTAGTCACCGATATTGCTTAAGGAGTTCGTCTCATTTGCTAATTTAGTATTTCACTCATTTCCATTGAATTGTGCATTTTGAAAGACGACGGCCACATATATTGTGTTTCAGCCATATTTCATCAGAGTAGGGTTTTTTCATCAGACAATTCGCTATGTCCAGTCCGTTGAATAAGGGTGGCGCTACAGCCCGCTGAGGGCCAGGGCCAAGCTTATCAGCTACCAACCGTGTTGTGGGTGCTATTGTTCTCTTACGATTAGAAGGAAGTTTTAAAAAGCCCTTCCTTTCTAAGGAAAAATATTGTTTTTATACGAAACCGAATATTTGTATCACGTCCCGCCCACAGATAAAATTCACACGACGCGTAGTGGTCAAGGTTGGTTATTTTCTTTATAAAAAGTTGCAGTTTTATATTTTTCAATGATTGTTGTTTAATTGAAAAAAACGTACCCATTAGTTATTCGTCCATGCAAATGAGTGCCTCTCTTGGCAGTATGCCATGCTGTTTTAGTACATTTTCGATGCTAATGGCCATGAACATGATGAATGGCTATGCACAACCATCCCTGGGCTGTTCGCACATCATCGATCTTTAGTAGTTCTCCACAGAAAACAATGTCAAACGGCGTCAAATAGCAGCTCGGTTCCAAATGGATGACCCCTCATATCCAATTCACATTTCGATTTGTGGAAAAATATGAAGCACCCGAACCGTGAATACTTCAAATTTGATCCCAAATCAATCCCGTGTCTCATATAAAAATGCGACACCCAAATATTGGACACAAACGCACTACGTTTTCAAAGCACGTTCACGTAAATGTACACGTGTGTGTATACTCATCACTCATAGCCTTCATTTATCCCAAAATGACTTCAAATCTCCGGTCTTACATGCCAGACACAGGGCCGCCGTACACCTTATTAACTGGCCTCATTCAATTTCACAGACAACTTACACCTCGAAACACTCATCCGTCCACTTCCCCTCCAACTTAAGTGTGACAAATTATGTGGAGGGAAACAACGACTACTCCCCCTTGGAATGGTTTATTTCAACAGCACCGAGAGCGGTTCTGCCCTTGTTCGGGTGTATCCTGACGAGAGAAAACCTCTATATCTCAAATGTCTCTGCTTTAAAATTCTATCCCCGTTGTCACGCATTCCTCATTGTCGACAATGTTGTTGAACCCCCAAAAGGGGAGTCATCCTATCTAGCTGATGGGACTTCAGAAAACGCTGCAAGTAAAGGGACGAAGAATGATTTTTATTGAGCAGCATCTTTATGACTATGTCGCCCACTCAAGGTTAAAGCATTTTTCATTAGAATGTGGGGTCCTTCGTAATGCCCCGCCGCCCAGCGGGAAGAAAAATTATATACCAAAAATAAAAATGAATGTATATTCCCTTATCATATTGTTCTTCCTTTTTTCATTTTCATTTTCATTTTTAACCGCCTCCTTCCGTTATTTCTGCGATAAAATGGTAAGATTAATCCCTGTTTTTTGTTGTGACTTCCTTCATTTTTCTTATTTTACTTTTGCCGATGAAAAATAATGTGGCTCGTGCGATAGAACTTTTATTTCGCCCTGAAAAGGGGGCGATTCGAGCGACGATGATTTATTTGTGCTGGACCCGACCCCCAGTGCAAAGTGAAAATCTCACGAAATCCTCTTAGCGATTAACGTTGTCCAGAGGCGGCTCCGATTCAAGAGGTCCGTTTTGATATTTTAATTAGAACAGTAGATAGGAGGCTTAATGTTGAGAAACCTCTTTTTGTTATTTTCAGCTTTGCTTCGTGAGATGGGCCGAAGGCCTGATTAGAAATAATTGCCAATGCTTAACCACATTTTTCTTGCAGCACATGCACTCCGGCAAGACCCAGAGACCAAAACATGTCCCGTCCATGGCCACGAAACTATTCGGTGTGGCAAGATAGTCACCTGTGGTGACAGCTTCGGTGAGACCGGAAATTAGACTTTGCATCTATCCTTCAGAACGAGGACTGAGTTTGAATGAAGTGGCTGTGGGGGAAGCAATAAGTCAGTCAGCCAGGCCACACCGGAGATTTTAGTCTCCTTACAGAGGTGGTGTACATAAGTGTCGGTCCGCATGTGTTGGGTGCTGGGAAAGTTAAGCATTTCGTATGTATGTCTATTTGTCATGGGTCGATGTGTGCACAAGAAGAAAAAGGTAATGTTTTTTCTTATTGGACGGGACTGTGCAAAGGATGTTGGCGTTGATTTGGAAATGAGTAGGAAATTAAAATAAATTATGCACTTCGTGGTGAGGCTGATGGCTGCGGGTGTGGGTGATGTTGATGGGGTTGTGTTAAAATGATTGGTAATGTTGTGAAGTGGGTCAAATTTCGGGACAAACATGAGAAACCTCAGTATTCTGCCATACAGGGAAACACAGGGACATGGACACTATGCGGTTAATCATAAAATAGTAAAAATGTCCACAAAACCTGTTTGGCTAAACGATTCTTAACGTGCAGTGAACACTAATACTTTTGGACAAGCACAAGCACTGAGAAATGCCTCAACTCAAGATGAGATGATGAAAAGAACTTGGATTTAGCTTATGGATATATACAAAAACATTTAGGTTGGATAAGTGAACATTTGTTCAGTTATGCGAAGTCCGCTTAGGAGGAAATGCCACTTGGTTAAATAACATGTAATTGCGAGCAATTGGGGTTTCAGTTTAGAGCAGTCTGATGTACTAATTTTTTAATAACCAACTGGTTTTTTCAATTCTCTGAGAAGTCACAGTGTCTCGGCACCCACATAAGTTGGATGCTAAACTACTTGGCCATCTCGTTGATTGTTGTCTGTCATGATGAAAGCTGTCAACCAGGACAGAGCATCCTTAATCGTTATAGTTTCTGCGCGGCACCTTATAGTAGTATGGACCTGATTATAGATATAAATACCCATTGGACATCCAGCACCCTAAGGCTATCTATTTTACAACAATAGAATCCGGGGGCATTTTTGATGCGTTCATGGATTTTAAGCTGCCAGCTTAATTCCCTGTCTAGACTGAGACCTAAGAACTTTGCACTGTTATTTAGTTTTGAAGGGATTCCGCTTATACGGGGAGGATGCAACTATGCAACATCGTCTGCATAGGCAGTAACCTTGCACCCTGCCTTTTCTAGGGTCAGTAGAAACTCATTCACTTCTACTTTCCATAGGAGAAGCTCAATTTGACCACATAGATAGCAGATACTACTTTGCGCTATATTTTAGGTGTGATCCCTTAATGTTGATTCGTTGTTAGCCAACATTGAAATGAATCGATATGACATACAGTCCTAGATGGGTCTCGGTCCTACATCGGCCATTCGTATTGTGTGTTATATTGTTCTATTATGAGTGGAGGTGACATAGAATTTTGTACCGACTCTGCTAAATCTGAGCTGACAGCGACAGTGATATTATATAAAAATATTTGGAGGATAATTATTAAGTTCAACCACCTTCAAACGAGTTGGTTGCAAGTTCGTTAAGCATTTTGCGTTTATATTGAAGGACTAATAAAAAAAAACAACCAATTCAATTGAAGATATTTTCGAAAAACAAAATAAAAAACCGCTATTTAGTCATGTACAACCGACTATTTTAAATAATAGTTATGTTCTTGCACATTTCTTGTGTTACATGTGTTCGCAAATAAATACATACACATTTATATCAAATTTGTATTTTACTTGATAATTCGAAGTTTTGATAACTCGAAACTTTTTTCGTGGCAAGTGGTGGTTCGTGTTGTCCAAGTTTGCTTGCACTTCTTATGGACATTTTTATGCACTATATCCGAAATCTTGCTCAATACTGACATTGACTCTATTTGGCCTGTAACTTTGTGCAACGTGTTCATTTTATAGGTCATGATGGACAGGTTGCCCATGCATTTTTGCAGCCCCACACTTTTGCTTGTTGCAGACCAGACTCATAACATGAAGGCTGCGAATTATGCCTGACAAGAATAGCTAAAGGCAATCATTTCAATGCGTTGTTGTTTACTGTGGACGCGTATTTAAAAGAACTCAATTATAATCTGACAAAAGAAAAACAAAAACGCATTTATATTAGAAAATAAAAAAAAAGTTATTTGTGTCTTGTTTGATTTGTCCCACCCTATATACATATACCACATGCATGACCAAATCCTCTTCCGTGAAACAGTCACCCAGTCTTCATACCCTTGTTGGTACGCACACACTTAATGTCACTTAATCACAATCAGCTTACGTGTCTCAAAGTATAAAATATACGCCTGAAGTCATTTATAACTGCTTTGTCCCATGTGTTGAGTAATTATGCATAATCCCTTAATCTTCAAGTACTACATCACTCATAATCACTTTACCCCTAAATAGGTCGATAAAAATACGGCGAGTACCACCCCATACGTGAAGCTTCGCCAAAGGCCCTTCCTTACGCAAAAAAAAAAAAAATTAATGCTACAACTTTACATTGACAGGCGTTACGAATGTCATATTAATCCCCCAATAAAACATCCTGCATATCCATGAACTCACAGAAGGCACAGTACGCTCCCTTCATTCGTATTCCTGCGAACCTACTTGCCATTCTTTTCAGACATTCACGAAAACTTCACCGTAAAGTATGTCAAATGTCACTTTAAATTTCGATTCAAACGCCATGTTAGAGCAACACACGCACGTGTAGCCCTTAAACAAAAAGAAAATATAAAACCCACCCGTGATGTGGGCCTTGAAGCAAATTCCCTTTGACACAATTCCATCACACAAGTGTGTGTTATTCATCTCGGCAGCTACTCACACATCGTGACGGTTGACGTCGCTCAAAATATTCATACGTTTGCTTGAAACATGTTAAAGGAAAGGCATTCCCATATCTGTACGATGTCTAATTTGGAAACAAACACCCATCCCAGCCAGCAGGATAATAAAACCTAATAACCCCACACATGCACGCGCGAAGCACGCTTCCCAAGGACACGAAACTCAGAGCAAATTGCTTCTGTCAGAAAAAGTAAACGCCTAGGCACAAACAGTAAATAAAATAAACATCAATAATCAGAAACCGAAAATAATATTTCACGCAAAATAAAAGGGCACACCCATCAAAAAGCAACCGCAAAAGCACAGGACCCCCCCACACGCCCCTCACACAGAAACACATGTGAAATAAAAATATGAGATGGCAGTAAAAATGTTGTCTTGCTGGAGCTGGACTATCACCCAGTCGATATTCGTTTGTGTGTGACTCCGTGTCCATTGGCTGTCATACATGTTAAGAGGAGATAAAAATTCGCCTGCTGGTCTTGACAATGATGTGCACACTCGCTCTCGAGGACAACTTGGCGAAGTGAGTTCCTGGCAATAATATTGCACACGAATGGACGTCCTTATGTGTATATGTCCTAAGTCCGTGCCTTGGAAAAAATGTGTGAAAACAGCCACCCACAGGCGTACATAAGAAACGGAAATATTAGGACCTCGAAGGATTCATTTGGACTCACCATCACGTGTCGGATGCGGAACTCCCCGCAGGAACGTTTCCCCTGCGAATCCTTTTGAAACTCCAGATCTGTGCCGTGGGGATTAGGCCTAGATGGTCGCCACTGCTGATGTTAATGGAGCGCATGTAAGCGAGCCTAGCGCGAACTTTTATGATGATCCAACGTGGTATTCGGTTGCGACTTAGCCCAATTCCATTTCGTGAGCTTTATCCGCATCCGAAAGTCTATGGACACGGCCGAACTGTACATAATCACAATTTCATGATCAAACTATAAAATGGAACGAGTAAGACGAATGCTGGCAGCAGCGATGCCTGCAGGGAGTGTGGGGTGCGCGGCAAATAAGTAGATATACATCGTGCTCAGTGTAAAGTCTGTGCAGAAGGGAAAGGACGTTTGTTCTCGCATTTTACGACACACACTCTTTTATGGGGGGGGGGGGGGATATACAGGATTTAATTTGACTTTCTTGGGGGCCGGTGCTCAACTATTGTATTGGGTTGATATTTATGACTGTTAACATATTAAGCACAAATTTTAACTACCGTAAGGGTTGAGTTGAAGAGTGGCTCATTCACATTTAACTTCCGGCATAGTTTGCAAAGTCTCTGTCGCCTTCTCGTTCTCTTTGCCCACTGGTGAAAGTTTCTGTGCACAATTTTAATGTTCACGTGGACGTCAACGATAAACAAGTTTTGGGAACCGCCTGCGTCGACATTTTAGACAGAAAATTACTTCTTCCAATTGAGTGGGGTGAACGAATTTTGATAGCATGGCGAATGGTGTAGACTCGAGAAGAAAATAAAACATCAACCCACTCCCCTACCATGGTCTGCTTCTTCTTCTGCTTCTGCTTCTGAATCTTGATTTTATATTATCCCTTGGAAGGGGGTAGACGACAAAGTGTCACGGGGTTCACTTCTAATTATGCTCGGTCTGCTTCTTTTTCAAACTGAGTTTGAGTAAATGATTGTGTGGATTTGGGTTTTATTTCTAGACTGTCGCATTATTCTTGACTTGGAAATATTTATTTGAAATGTTGAAAAAGATAAACAGAAACCATTAATTATCTTCGCTCCAACTCCTGCAGACAGCGGCAGAGTGAGTGCGAAAGTATGGATGCTTTCTTATGAACATTTTGTTTTTTTGCGATTATTTAATTGGGAAGTAAGCGATTTAATCCAAATGTAATATCTTATGATTTACCATAAACATGCCGACATTGACAAATAGTTTTTAGGGATCATCGCTTATACAGGTTCTTTGACCACAGCTTCAAATCGCTAAACATGCTGTTTGATGTTTTCAAGTTGATCCAGTTTTAATCATGCGATTAATATGTTGTCTAGACTCAACGTAGATTGGCACTATATATATTTCCTTTATATATATACTATTGTCCAGCATACAAACACAGACCATAGAAGTACGTTCAGGGTAATAAGCTTGATGTAGAGGCCAAGAAGCAGCACCTTATTTCCGAAACGGTGTACTAAAGAAATTGGTCAAAGTTGGATTCAGACCATACCCGCAGTCCTCTGTATCTTTTCTTACTACTCTTTTAGCCTACTGACACATAATCAACGTTCAAATTTTGAAAAAGCATACGAACGAGTTCCCCTATGTCAGCTCTGGAGTATCAGAATTAGGGAATTGATGGGACTCCTCTGGTAGCATATGTGTACGGGTTACCAGTGCTAAATCAACACCTTTCTACTGGGCGAAGGATGCGTCTTGTCAGCTCTCCTTTAGAATTACTTCCAGAACGCCTGTTCAATGCAGGCTACATGTGAGTAGAGTCCTGTACGATTGGCCAGGCTGGGTCAATGCTGAAACAGCTTAGAACATCTGTAGTGGCGGTTGTAGAGCTGGTACAAAAACTCGCTTGGATTCGCTTAGATATAGCTCGAGATGGCGAAGGATCGAGTGTCCTGGAGATGTTTTTTGTTTGTTGATGTTGTCTTTCCCTCGCGAAGTTGATGATGATGACTTATTTATTTTCAAAGAGATGAGATGCCATTCATCGAACGCGTGTTCAGAAATGTCTTACATTAGAACTCTGGAGTTTGTAGAGGTTAGTTAACTTTGAGTTCCCTCTATTAATTTTCTATTTTTCAATTGTGTGTAATTATATTTCCAAGAATTCGTACATATTTTCCTTTCGTCATCATGTCATCAATAATGACAATGGCAAGATATAATGTCGAATCTAAGAGCTCCCAATTGCCTGTCTGATTTGCAAAGAATTATTTTTAATGCCAACGACCTCGACCAATCGGCTGAAGTACAAGTAATGTAACATCATGTTTCTGAAAACAAACTAATTGGCAAATATAAAGGAAATACATTTTGCACATACATACACCTCATTATCTTATTTGTCAGCATCTAAAGCGAGTCCTTATAAATACCACCAGACTGTGGCATTCACTCCCCGTCACAGTCTATTTTCGATTACAAAGAAAATTCATACACAAAAACAGATGTTAAGAAATCAAATGCTCACTCAGTTGCCGCGTGTTTCCACTTCTGATTCCTCGCAACTGCTCACCCAATACGCCCGTGGGAAATTCGATTCGCAGCGACAAGCTTTTCTCAAAACAACGTCAAGATCCTTGTGTTGTATACAAATATGTATATCATTCCGAGAAATTAGATGAACGAAAGAAAAACCATACCTGCTATGCATTGTAAATCCATTGGCATTCATTTATGTACCTTAATAGATTGAATGGATTCAACTCTCGGCATAAGGCGCAGCGCAAAGAACTTTACAATTACAATGGCAATAAGCAAACATTTCACAGACAGTTAAAATGTTAACATTAACTTGTCTCGAACAGGATAAATATTTTCGTATGTTAATGTAAGGATTTCGGAATTTCATTACATTCACCAATGACAAAGGAGATGCTGGGACGGCAGGAACGCAAGGCGAGGGAGACGGATTTGATTATTCTGCCAGAGAACGTGTAGGACCTTTAACAACTGCCACCTATTTTCCATTTGTTTGTGTACACATTCGCCGACACACAATCACACACTCATTCGCATGGACGCATAAAATGCCTCAAGCATGGAAAACCGAATCAAATTTAAATAAAAGCCCATTCGCAAGGAAATAACCAAAAATAGGACGAAATATAAAAGAATCAGAAAAAGAAAACGAAAACGAAAACAACAACTGCGGAGGCGGAATCATTGCAGAAGAAAATCTATGCAAAGTGATTGGTTCAATGTGGTGTGACTATATCATACCCTATTCTATAAATCAGGATACCCACATGAAGTCTTGCCAATGCCCTTGGATCGAAATTACAAATACAAGCTGATTGAAAGTGAGTTTGAGGCAAGCAGGATTGCATTTTTATTCCCTATTCAGGACAGCAAAGGCCCGTAAGAATGTATCAAGGCTCCTGAAACAGCTTCTTGCTGAATTTTGTTAATTATGAGGAAGAGTCTGACGATGGTCTACAATTTGTCTATTAGCTTTTGATACACGGGATAGTGATTAATAAATACGCATTGTTGGAGACACATTTCGTGCTGAAGTTATAATATAAAAATATCAACAACATCATTTAAAAATCGTACAGTTCACATAACTCTCAACTACTTGGGCAGTCATGGTCAATTAGCACTATGCTTTACAACACGACAGTCAACAATGACCTCAGAATGCAGCAATGGCATTCAGGGATACTGATCAAGTGTTACCTGGAATCTTTACGGAATTAGTTGACACGCTTGGATAGAATTTAGACTAATTCTTCAAGTGGGACGACAGTCTGGGTGGACGTGGATCCGAATAACAGATCCACGTCTCCAATAAAAAAAAAAATCTCCAATTGTAAACTTCAACATAGTTTCGGTTCTTCTTCATTTGTTCACTTTCTTGCTTATGAGACTTGCCACCTTGAAATTGAGCTATAGCTGCTCTCCGGTCCGATGTACGTTGCTTCCAGTCTTTCGGCCCATCTGTCGCCAAATGTCCTTTGTAGTCTGCTCTTGTTTCAGATGATTTTCTTCACTTCATATCATTTGTCTTTTAGACACAAGTTAGATGCTTCGGATAGAGCGCTAGAATAAATTAGATCAATGGAAATACGAAAAAGAACAAAGAAAGAGCGAGTAAGCACTAGGCTCATGTACCCAGCCGACATGCACTTATTGCCTCCGTTGCCTACACACTTCGTATTCGGGCCGACAGAATTTAAACGTGTGAATGGGCTCCAGGCTGTCATACGTCCGCAATGTTCTGTTTAAGTGATTAAGTCTTTGTATCCATCTCGAACGAGGAGGCTCTTAGCCACAGCATTAATTCTCAGGCGCTTCGAGCATGCATTTCTTTAAAATTCTTTGTTTTTTTGCTCTCCCGGCTACATATAGCACTTTCTTACTTGTCAGGCTATACTTGTCAGTGCCTATAGCTTATAACTGCCTTCCATCGCTGATGGTCCTGGACGCGCTGCTTCCGTCGTCGATAATGAGTCTAGAGGCTCGTATTGGAAGACCCTTTTTGCTGGAGCATTGATGTCCACGCGCTTCAAGTGGGCGAGCCAGAGTAGCCGACGAATTTTATTTTTGACTTTGAGACTGCACCCACATCTTTGTACAGCACATTGTATCTCCTCTTCCACTCACTTTCCTTCCAGACGGGACCATAAACATATCTGGCGTAGAATTTTTCTTTCGAAAGCAGCAAGAAATCAGTTAGATTCTTGTTCGACAGCATGTATCGTATTTTTCCTCATTAACCTTAAGACCACCTCGTTTCGCCTCTTCTTCAATCGCCGTAAAAGCTTCCACTACGTCAGTATTAATATTATTTCTCTAGCGAGTTAGTCTTCTCCAGGATTTGGCCCGGAAGACGCATTTGTACGTGGTTATTAGTGCGGTGCAAAACGTCCTTCGACGTTCACACAGCGCTCTTTAGGCGACCTTCGTAAAGGCAACCTTGAGCAGGGAGTTGTTGATGTGTGATCACCCAGACTAGTGGCGCAACAGTCCGGATGGATTTGACTCCTGAGTCTCAACGAACGTTTATCTCCGGTAGCACGTTGCTTCGTTATGTGTATCCAATTGTGCACATAAAGTCGGTTGAAGCTCATTTCAACTTGTGGGGGCATAAACGCAGCTTCGACCCGGTATTAAGTTCTGCATGGCAAGTCTTACACCCTCAAAGATGTTGCTGCTCATTGTGACATTCTGTGTCGTCTCTAGACAACGGCAATATACTTCGCCTTGCTCTCATTCACCACCCAGGTGAATTTTGGCTTCGCCTTAGAAGACACGTCCTTTGTTTTGGCTTCGTTTACCATTCCGGAGGCATTCTAACCTCCCGCCGGCTTGTCGCGTTCGATCAGTCACATCAAGGGCATACATCGGTAATTTCTCTAAGAGCACTTGCTGACTGCTAACACATTGGATGGCATATGAAGAACATCAGTTAAGTTCCACATTTCCATCTGGCTTGATATCTAACGGATCTGCTCCAAAAGAATCAGCTCCTTAAAGTTGCGGGAGTGTACACTTACCTACACAACACTATCGTTGGGTTTAAAGATAGTTCTTTCATAAATCGTTCGATTTCATTTCATAACCCCTCAGCGATATCCGATTGGATTGACACCGTTCCCACCGTCCCTCCACAGAATCCAGCACTTTGCAACGTTTCACAGTGTCTGCAGATTTTGCTATGTCAGGAACTAAAAATTAAAAGTCGCTTTACCCTATGGAAATGCCAAAGGAAGGAAGGGAAATAATAAAAATCTCCCACAGCTTGTGTCCTCATTAACATTTCCTTTGCCACATAAACTTAAATTTGATTAAAAAGAGAACGACTCTCGCTCTTCCCCCCTTCCGCAACCTGCCCACAAAAATGCTGAAGGACTTTTTCACAGAGCCGAACACGAGACATGGGTTAAATTCAAAAGAAAAATGTAGAACGAGACAGTGAGTGAGGAGATAAAAGTAACAATTTCCCATTAACAGGATTAAAATACAAAATAAAACGAAATGCCAGAGAAAAAGGAAAACATTGACTGAGGCAGAAGGAGAGAAAACAAAATACAATCTATATAAAAAAGGGCACAACAAAAACTGCAAGGATAACACAATCGCATAGCGTTCATCCTTCTGAGAACGGGATTACGTAAAGCTGTAATGATTAAATTATCTCTGGATAATGATACGCGCACGCACTCTCATTCAGTCTCCTTTCAGCCAGACGGTGAAGGACGCATTTACATTTACAAGTTAACACAACACTGACTGACTCACCACCAGCACCGCCACTGACTGTGTGCCCTATTCTTCGTCTCGGTGAACTGAATATCTTATTTGACTGATTTCCTTGCACTATGAGCTCCACTCACATCCCCGATTGTATTCGGCAAATGCGTTTGAGTCTCGCTACAACAAAGCGAGGATCCCCCTTTATCACAGCTCTCATCTCAGGCTCTAGATAGAGTAATTCGATTTAAAGCTCCGCAGTGCAAACCGGAAATACAAACGAACAAAGGACGGTGAATAATTTGATGCTCAACTTTCAGATCGAAATGTGCGTATATTTCAGTTGAAGTGGGGTAGCGAGGTACACCCACACATCTGTCATGAATAAGGATAATAAATGCTTGTCATTTGTTGATGCTTTTTTCCCGGGAACTAGTTAGTTATTTAGGCGCCCTAAATCTGCATAATCCTTGACTGCTTTAGGATTGACGCAATGACCCCGAAATAATAAATTTCACAAGAGGATGAGAATGTATAAAGAGTCACATTAAATTCTGTTTATCGTTCAGAGTGTGTCATAAAAAAGGGGAAGTGTATCCTTGATGTGATTTCTTCGCCCCCCACTTAAGACATGGGCTGTGCGAAGATTTCGCCTGTCTATTGTGTTGGTTCAGGTTTCTTTCTTTTATTTTTGTTGAGCGTTTCTTTTTTTATGACTTCATCATGGAATCGTGATTAGTTCCGTTTCAAATCCTCCCCCAAGGTCTCGTTTTGAACATCAATTGAAATTATATATCCCTTAGCGCATTGCTTCGGTCGTAAAACTTCACATGTGGTTGAGCGCATTTATACGAAATTGGGATGCTTTGAAAAACTTTACCATTTCCGTTGATCTATGGATATAAAATATACAAATTTATGAAGTGTAACGTTGAGACTTAGACAACGTTTAAAGAATATGAATTCATAAAGCGTCAGCTGATTGAGATTAGGCGAGGTAAATGTTTACAATACAGTCCTAACCACGGTATCGCGCTTAAAAACAGGGTCAAGCACTTTACAGAAATGAATCAAAGCAAATGTTGCATCAATTAATAGAACATCTTCTCTGGCATGTGGTGAGTTTCATGAACATCAAACTACTTTTCCGGTTTCGTTTACGTCCTATACTGCTTTGTCCCACTGCTGTCGAAGACTCTTCGGGCGGGAGCATCTTAGGCGTTGGATCCGTAGACGCCTGGTTAGACTAATGCCCTTACTGTTCATGGTTGAATCTTCTCCTGCAGATGCCGTCAACGCAGGATCGAAAATATCAGGAAGCTTCTTCATCTGCTCTTTAGATTGTCCATACCTCTGTTCCGTAAAGCAGTACCCGGAGCGGGACCGGTACCATGTTTTATAAACTGCGCGCGTTTCCTCGAGACAATTCTCTACCTCTTGACTCTTGAGCCCAAAGAAAAAGCGATAACAAGAGTTATTCTGCCATTAAGCTCATTACTGGATACTGCCGTCATTCGTACTGATTACTTAGGCACCGAGATAGACCTATGTAAGGTAACCTATGGTGACTTTGTGGCCTAGACGAAGATGGTGTGTATCATTCCATGACGATAACATACGCTTCTTTTTGCAATCATGCTAGCAATTGTAGTGACTTCTAGAAAATCGTGCGTCTTGTGTTCACAAAAAAATCAAATTGATTAGTCGATCACTTACAAGCTCAAGTGAGTGTTTGCATTTTCGGGTCTCCTGCCATCATACAACGAGGACTATTCACCTTGGGGTCCTGTTCGCTGAACTAATACACAGTTGGGTATTTGACTGCAACTTTTTTGATAGATATAGTAAAAAAATGTGGACTTCAAATAAAATACCGTCTATCAGCAAAACACAATCTGTCATACCAATTGTCAACAGCGACATTACAAAGTTTAGTCCTTTTACTAGTTCACGTATGCACTTTGAATCATTTGGAAAATATCGTACAACATTTTGTACTTTTGTAAAGTTAATTGGACAATTTTTTAATTGGAATCGGTGTGTGAAGTTCTGTGCTGGATGAAAAAATAATAAAATGTTGTTGTGTTTTATTGTGTTTTGGCTAACAAAAGTTATGACAACTCTCCAGTAGTTGGTTTTCTCTTTAACCGCTAATTAAAATGGAAGATGTATTTGTATTCCGAAGCAGTATTTTTTACAAGTCTGTCGGGCGAAAAATCAGCTGCAGTTATTTGCAGCATGCAAAAATATATCTCAAAAGATTTCTATAAAAGTTATCGATGTGCTGTGTCCACCGGAAATGAGAGATTTAGGTGAAGGAACTGTAACGGTAGCTCGAGTGTCGAAGAATTGAATTGAATTGAAGAGATCGGGTGAGTGTGTCATAAAAGACATTAGTACTTTGACCATACAGATCTTTTATACTCCTTCTGTTGATCTAGAATTTGAGTAGCGGGTTCAGAAATTTTACAACATCTCTAGATAGGATTTCTTGAAAGTCTTTGCCCGTTACGTATGTTCTGTTTTTTGTTTTGAATCTTTCTCTGCCAAGCCTTGGGTTGTCTATTAGTACGTGTTCCATCATTTCTATTTGCTATTGACTGACTTCAGACGATTAAATGCTGATTATTGCGTGTATCATCAAATGAATGATCAATAATTGTATTGACTTAGGCACGATGAATTCGAATAGCTTCTCACCTAATCTAGGCTAAATGGATGGGCATATAATACGTGTGGTGCGTCAGTCGAAAAAAACGACTGCTAATCCTTGCCTGGCACACTGTCAATTGACGGAGTCTTAATGAATTAAAAAAAAATGTACATATGCTGTAGACAGTCACTGGCACCATCAGCATTTCATAGCTAATTAACATATGGATCTATTGCTTCGAACGAATGGTTTTTTTAATCAAAGCCTTGTATGGTAATGCAAAATCCTCATCGTGTACTCAGTTCGTCCTGGGGACTTAATTAAATTCGCTTTCCGATCAAAGCTCCTCTTCCAATTTCGACGAACTGCAGTAACACAAAGGATGCGTGACTTGGCATCAACGAATCACAGAGCTCATTCAAATGATGTTCGAACAAAAAGAAAGATAACCAAAACCAGTGCACATTTTCCATGAAACAAACGTCGATGTGGTTGTTTATCTCGTCCGTTTGGAACCGAACTGCACACTTGATAATGAAGAGATACATTCATTATTCAGGCAATTCTATTGAACGGGATACCGGGGCAGTATGAATGAAACTGAAATGAAAAGTTAATTATAAAAACAAAAGGGATATCGCCAAAGGGGACCAAAGCCGTACAAGCGTACTTGGTCACATTGGCTTTCTCAATTTTCTGCGGACAAAATTGAATTGCGTTCATATATACATTCATTCTGATTTAGGAGAAACTCGACTGAGGAAATTGAATTTTGTTGTGTTGGTGATGATGACATTTTCGGTGATGACGTGCAATATGAAAATGAAAATGAGTTCTCTGAGGAAGTCATCAAAGAAAGGGTGTTCTTGACTTAATTGTAACGCGAGAGTGGGTCAGTAAGCAGACGTGTTTGGAAATTGGTGGCGATGCTGGTGGATGACTGATTCTTAGGTTGGTTCTTATGTGGCGCACAGTTGTATGGTGGCAAACTACCCATACCGCAACCTGTTAAACAAGGCTAGTTAGAATAGAAATTCGTGTACAGGGTGGTTATATAAGAACAATAGGAAAATAAATTTAAATGAAACAACAACGGGCTTTATTATGAAGCTACATTCATGCCGTTATGCATGAAATAACACCTCATTTAAATAGCTGCATCGGGTTCGCTGGCAGTGTTTCAAGCGGTCGATCCATTGTCTGAGGACTGTTTATTCCGGCATTTGCGCCTCGAAGGTAGGCCTCGAACTCGTTCCAAGAGGTCGGTTTGTTAACGTGGACTATGGACTTGAGGTAGCCGCAGAGAAAATAATCGAGTGATGTCAAATCGCGGGTAATCGATGAACTCTCGACGTTGCCAAATTTCTGCTTCACAACTTCGAGCTGGAGTCGCTTTTCTGGTATGTATCGCCTAAATACCTGAGACCATTGACGGTACGGTGGCCCCTTTCGAAAGAAAATAAGGTGCGATGATACTGAAGTGCCATAAACTGCACCAAATAGTCAATTACTAGTGGATCGTGTTCTGTACTACTAGATCATTGGCGTACCCTATTAAGTGCGGGAAGGAACTGGAGATCATCGCACTTACCCACTGCTCCTTCACTTCCTCAAGGTTAGCTGAGGTATGAAAGAAAATTTAAACTGTAGCCGTTTTAAATTTTTGGAAACAGTTTTTTTTCTCTTAATTTCCCTTTTGCATCACCAAAGTTGTCGTAAATTTCACAAAGAAAATGCCTTAAAGTTTAGTACTCTTCGTCGCGCATTTACCTGTCGCTGTGTCCTACCCAAAGACCTGACACCGTTTCAAATATTCATGAGCCATCTGAGAAAAAAGAAAAAAGTACAACTTTTTTAAACTTTCATACGCGAAACCTGATCCAGATGTCTGTATGTCTCGCGCTTTGCACCGGAATGAGATAAAAGCATTACTCGCCTTACACGGCCATAAGGCGGTTTCCACTTCAATTTCTCCATTCCATTGTTTCCACTTATTCTAGGATGCCATGGAAGAAATCAAATCGGAAATTCCCTTCCCTGCCGACAATCACATTCCATACATTCCACACAACTTCCCAATCTGCTCACCAAATTACGAGGAATCACGCAAACTTTTCCAAAGTAAATCGACGTGAAAAAAAAACCCGAAATAAATGGTGAATCAGAAAAAATATCTCCACGAGAAATAAAACAATCCACATACCCTCCGGATGCCATATTTAAAGCCCTAGACGTTCATTCATTACTGCACACAGCCAATCTATCAAACTAAATCACTTCAGTCTTCCTCTTACCTGCGGCGCAGTAGTTCAGTTCCGCACGCCTCACTTCGTTGCTCCCTTATCGATAACTGCCAATATTAACTTCAGCTGAAATATGTCTTATTGTCTTAACAGGGACGAAGGATGTGATTACAGCGCACCGTAGGACCAAATGCTAGTATATATAAATCTCGTACGATTTCGCCTCCAGTCACACTCCGTCCCACACAATCAGAAGGCCAGAGGAAAGCAAACTTTATAACGTTTTAAGAGAAATGTGCACGCACGCCACCGAGCCAGGGAGAACAAAAAACAGCAAAAAAAAAAAAAACAAGACTATCTTCCCAGTGTAGGGGGCGGAAAGAACTAGTAAAAGAAATAAACGGAAAATCCTACAATTTCATTATAACTTTAACTTTCTGATCCTTTTCGCCGCCCGACTGCCCGGAGGTGTGGCGTCCAGTGGCAGCGGGCAGAGGATCTCAAGCAGATACAGCCAGCTACTAAGCAAAGGAATAAAAGTCCTAATAATAAAGAAGGAAATCGTTTTCGAAAACTTACGAATAAATTGTGAACGTTAAAAATACGGAGAGACACAGAAAGCAGCAGCCAAGTAAAATCGAGCACAAACTAAGAAAACGAAGCAATTTCTTTGTACGTCGGCATGGATGCGATGCTGGGTGGTAGGGCTTGAGGGAGTTGAGTCTCAACACATAAAGAACCTAGAAAGAAAACGAAACGAAGGAAGTGAAGAAAAAAAAAGTTTCAATATACTACACTTTCTGCTAATTTCGTAGGACTAGAGGGGGGGGAGAAGTCCTTGGGCGAACTGGAGAAATAACCCTCTGCAAGTTTAAGTAATATCCAGAGGCATTCCAAGAGCGCTTTGCACCTTCAAGCTATTTAGTGAAAAAGAAAACGATCAAACGTTCACCTCTGTACACGAAATTTACAATCCACTGGCATAAAAACCCACGTACATAGACGTCTTCTTCGCAAGGAGTGGGCTCAGAGGGAGAGTGAGGGAGGTAGAGTAAGAAATGGACTACGAGGACGACTCCTCGAAGGAGTGGAGTTAAAGTCTCCTCACGGTCTGTAGTGAACCGTTTCAAATTGTTACCCCCGTTTTTGTGTCCTTTATTACTCGGGTAGTTTGCTTCATCTTTCTAGGTGATATACAGTTGAAGGAGATTCTGTTGGAGTCTTTCTGTGTTACGCATTATTGAGATGCATGCATATGACACATCCTCGTTTATTTGAGTAGAGTATCTTGCACAGGCACCTATTTGATATTACAATGACGTAGAAAGAGCATATCATTCTACGTGTCTGCCTTCGTATTGTATGTTGCAGGTTTGAGTGGATTCTGAACAATGCACAGTGGAGCGGATGAAAAGTGCAGAAAGATTATGCGATAATCTATGACAGAGAGGAAGGTAAGGACTAAGAAGCACCACTTTGCAGTAGAAAAAGTATTTGGATGGAGCTTGGTGATTTCTGGAAATCCATTCATTTGGAATTGTCGTCGCTTTTTAGCTGCAAGTGCTTCTCAACCAGCATTCCTTCCAAATTGGAATGGATGTCTCACCATCAGACACTGGGTGGTCGTCTGATAATCTTGAGAAAGGAGAAGAATTAAAAGGTGTCTATTGCAAGGATCATTACATTTGTTCGGAAAGCCCGACCGGCCAATATTTGTCAGTATTTGTCATTCAGCTTCTACTCCATGTTGGTTCCGACAGTATACAACCCGAGTAATTACAAAGCCGATGAGCTCGCTATACGTTGTACACCTTCTGTCTAACATGCATCGCTACGAGGATACAATCAGGATAGCCAATACCAATCGCAATTATCTTTGTTCGATTTGTTCACTGTCATTTAAACACAAAACCCTGTTCGATTGGTGTTCATCATTACTGATAAAAGGTTCACCATTTAATGAGGTTAGCAAGCTTTTTCAAAATTCACAACATCATGACCTAGAACTAGAGTATAAACGTGTCAGCGTCCGACGTTTTTCACATGGCATTTGGCAAATCGCACAATCATTCAATGTCTTGAAAATCGTGCCTTTTATCATTTCTGATGAGCTTACATACAATTTAGCCTTTTGACATGTTTCATGTGTCTGAGCCACGAAATCGTGTACCAAACATACACATTTGATTTCACTGTATGTATTATTTTGGCTTTCGGACCTGATCTATACACTACTAAATCGTTGGCGTAAAGTGCGACATGGACTGCATGTTGACGCAGTTACCAATTAAGTCACGGCCGTGTCAAAATTAATTAAGTTTCAAGGGTCAGTTGGGTGGTTCGTGTAATGATTGTCTGATTCAAGTTTCGTTGATGTTTAACGTCGGCTTACGTACTTCTGTCATGTGCTTTCGAAAGAAGCAGGTGGTCGAAGGTTATGATCACTGCCATGATATGTGTCGATGACAAAGATGTCACGTGGAACACCTCGTCACTAGCTGATGGTGAGGGAGGAAACGATGATGCACTGAGCAATGCTTGTCTGCTGTAGTGTTTGCACCTTGCTAAGCTGAAGGATGCTCAACTGAGGATCATTACCAACCAAGTAAAGGCACACACAAATACGAAATCCATTTTATTCCAGAAAATGTTCAACATTTAATGACAATCTCACCATTTTAATAAGACTCAGCTTCTTAACTGACTGTTGTGCCTTTGGTGGCTTCTGACGTGTTGCTCTCAAACCAACCTGACGATAGATATAACTCTAGTATGTTGTGAGGACTTCAGTAGAACTTATTTGCATGTGTTTTGTGTGTGCTCCAATGGAAGACGGTTACTGATGATTGTGTAAAATGTCACTGATGCATGATGCCCATGAGACTGAAGTAAATCCTACCGCGGAGCTCGTATGGGTTTGGATTCCTTAGATTGCTCACTCTTGGAACAAACCGATGGCAGGATCAATGTTGGTCATTTAAATGGCTACTCTTGTACTGCTTGGATAAAGCGGACGAACTCGCTAGAAAGGGTGGCCTGGATGGCAACCACTGTAAAACATCTACTGAAGCTTGAAACGCTTGCACATACAAATCGTAGATGATCTGCTGGCACAGGATGTCTCGGCACCAAACAATTATGGCGCTCTCACGATCCTAAACGTTCACTCTGACTGATCCGAATGTGTAGGCTGAATCTCAGAACTTTCATTGGCATTATAACCGGACACTGCGCTATTGGAACTCACGCCACTAGAGTCTTGACTCGGTCTTCCACACAATGACTTTTTCAGAAACTGCTGGGACAAGGGGGTGGGATGGAGGGTGTTGGAGTGGGGGCTTTATCAAACGAACTAACTGGTTTGGGGCACAGGCTCAAAGGGATCAGGGTGGTAACGCAACTGGCCGAGTCTGGCCTAAGTGTGATTGTAATCTACCAGTAGTCAGCCACTTCAACCTAACATATGGCATCTCTACGTGCGAGGGTTGTATGTTATGTTGGTTAAATTTCACTGCTTTCTTGCACAATGAACGAAACTGGAGTCTGCCACAAATGAAAATCGCCATCTAATATAGTAGTTAAACTCCATTTAGATGAGTGTTGATATTTCATTTGTAAAACCTATTCAGACCGTTTCCTAAATAAATTAAAGCCCAAAAACTATCTTCTCGACATTATGAAGATTCGACAATTATGAAATCAACCAGTAACCTCTGCCTCTAGCCGGCATCACAGTACCATAGCATTTAAGTTCCGTTTTTCAGTTTAATGCTAAACCGACATTTACTCAAGAGAATACAACGATGTAATCATTGTGTCTCTCCTAACTGCTTACTGATTCGGTGCATGAATGTGTGCACATGTCTGTTTCTTTGGATGGTATTTGTAATTTCCGGTGGAAAAAAAGATGTGTTCCATGGATGGTTTATGTATCTTTTAAGCAATTTCTCGGAATCACTGCATCTACGATGTGCACGTATTATCATTCTCTTCCATATCTATTTAGCAGTTGCAGAGGGGAACTTGTACATGCACTTGTATGTACGAACGTATCCACCGAGAGCCAATAGTTTAAAATGGCCGCTTTCCGGAAACATTTCCAGCCAAGCAACGATTCATGGTAAATTACCTAAAATGTTCGTCAAACGTTGTTCTTGTAAAATCATTCTTGTATCTGGGTATGTCTGAGTGGAACGGGAGCACTGTCTACAAAGTGACTGTGGCGGAGTGGAGTTTTTGCCATAATGAATGCGTTTGCTTCTTATTCCTGGTTTAAGAGACGAAATGATATTAAGCGGAGCTGCCCGTCTTGTGCTACGGACGGAACAAGAGGTACCTACACAGAAGTAGATGCATATACATATTAGATAGTGACAAAGGACGATAGATAGAAGAGGATGAAACGGAAGAGTTTATAAATAATTACCTTATACTTTCTTTGGGTGTCCTGGCAGGATAATTGAGGTGCTCTAGGAGCCAAGGAAAACTTCTCAGATCGCCCTATCTGCATGCAACTTGCGCATTGTGGATAGAAAATTGATGCCCTTCTGATGAGGCGACACAGAGATGAACACAGCAGGGATGTAATTCTGCTGCGGTTCTCTACGGTGCACGTCTCTCTGAGACCACAGAGTCCTCGTTCTTTCCTTCCGCCCTTTTCCTAATAGAATATAATTAAATGCAACAAAGTTTTGCAAGATTATAAATTTAAGATTAGAATGGACATTTCGTGGTAGATTACAAAGTACTTTCCTTGCAATTTGGTGTTTAATTAGGGCAGGGCGGTAGCTCTATAATTGATATCAGAGGGGAGGATTGGTTGACATTTATTTATAATGAAAAAAAATACACGATCTATTTTCTGTACCTAATTAAGTGGTTGTTTGTTGAACTGTTTGGGAGTGGGGTAGCTCAGCTCCACACGGAGACCTTATCTGAATGCTTTGGGATAATTAAATTTCCATACTAATGAGAAGCCGGCGAAACTGGCAGAGTTTTTTCCCCCTGAATCCTCCGCCATCATAGCTGTAAGCCTATAATTTAGACTTTCAGTTAACCGAGGCCCGGAAGAATATTAAATGTTAACTTAAATTTTTGTTTACAAAGTTTTTGCATTAAACACAGTTAATGATCATACAACGCATTTGATTGTGTCGGCCTTTTTTTTTTGACGAACGTTGTTTTCTGCGGTTTTCGCCATTAATTAACGGGGTTATGCCTCACCTCATTAATAATATAGTTTAATCCCTGTGCCGTTGGGTAAATACACACTTACTCAATTCATACATACATCTATTGACTTTGATGAATTAAGCCTGCATGGTGTGTGCGTATGCACATATTTACTAATGAAACAAAGGCCGTAATATGAACTGAAAAGGGCAACACCTGCATGAAGTTAATTGCTTTCTGACGCAGAATAATATATGCATGCTTTCCATTTGAACTTCGTCTATGGGATAGCAATAATAGAATGTTGTGTTGTTTAACCAAAAGTTCGTGGCATCAGAAATAAGTGATTTATTGAAATGAAAACATGGCGAGGTTTTAATACGGTTTGCTTAAGTTAAGTTCCCTTGCGCGGGTACACTGCGAATCAGTTCTACTTTAATTAGGCTCTTCGGTGGTAAGTTTCAGATATCTATATCTATATAAATGTTTGTAATTACATTCAGCAGTCGACATATGTACTTAGTAAGGTTTGCCATTTCATTATGTATCACATCCTTCTTGCCGAACGAGCGAACAATTATTTTAAAATATTATCGAATTTTCAACTCTGTCAAAACAATTTGAACTTCGTTGTGAGGTGGGTCGTCATTGTGACATCAATGTGCAGGCAATTAATTAGTCGTACCTTCGAAAAGTGCAAGAATTGGACCTTTATCCACCAGCCAGACAAATGGAGAAAACATACCCGACTGGCCGATATCTGTATCAAAGAAGACTCAACAACCTCAATTCATCCACCGTCAGCTAATTTGGAGATCGCCAGAGAGTCAAAACGACATATTTTTTAGTTGGTGGGCATACATCCGTATAAGATTTAACTAACGCAAGAATTAAAGCCGGACGACTATAGACAACATCGTGAATTCGCTAATAGGCGCTGGAGTTGTTGACCGGAGATCGGGACTTTGGTAAAAAAAAATTAAGCTCGGACAATGTTGATTTTTGGCTCAGCGGCCATGTCGAGAATCACACTTGTACACAATTCGCAAGTGTTCGTCGAAGCATTATCGGACCGTAATTCTGTCGAAAATATAAAGGCGGCACCATTACCGTCAATGGCCTCAGGTATAGAGTGATGTGAGTTGCCTTTCGGTGGCCAGAGGTTAAAATCATCGATATGTCCGAGCTGTGGTTCCAACACGGCGGCGTTACATGTGATACAATAGATGCAACGTTCGAAGTTGTAAAGGAGAAATTTGGTGACTGGGTCATCTCGGGGTGAGCGTTCATAGATTACCCGCCTTGATCACTTGACTTGACACCACTCAATTATTTTCTCTGCGGCTACGTCAAGTCTTTAGTTTACGCTGACAAGTCAATCAATTTGGACAATCTCGAGGTCGCCATTCGAGACGCTGTTTCTGAAATAACGTCGAACATATTGGACTGAGTCATACAAAATTGGATCGACCGAATGAAGCACTGCTAGCGAAGCCGTGACTTCCATTTGAATGATTTGCCAATCCACAGATAACTACATACTATTTACTGTGTAAACTGGAACAAATATTGTAATATTTCATTTTTAAACCTTACCTGTTGTTTCTTGTTTCTAAACCTATTCACATAAAATAACAAAGACGTATAATAACTGGCGACTGTGATATAAAAATTTGAACCCAATGAAGTGAGAGCAGCTCTTTCAATTCACTTATGGCAGCTTTAACGTAAAATATGGAATTTCTTAAAAATCTAATATTTACACAGAAGCTACCACGATTTCTTTCCAATCGACCAATCTTTTCCTTTTTGATCTGTCACCCGCTGGAAAATATTAACTCCCAACACTGATTGTAATGCGAGAAATGCAATACTGTGTTGGTGCTCAAACAGAGCATTTAATTCCTCACAAAATTCCAAGCTAGTGTTTTATTCCATTTACAGTCAATGGCCCGGTTCGATGCATTTGTTATTTGTATCAAAAGTTGTACGAAGGCCACTTGCTGCCACTGTAAGAATCGTTTGTGATTGAAGTTTACAAAAAGTATCAATAAATATAAAGACTGAATAAATTCCGAATCTGTACCATAAAGTGTGGCGTAGCAGTGTGGTATATAGTCATAAAGGAACATAATGAGACAGCTACACTCTGCTACACTCCCCCTATTTTCATTTCCAACGGTAAGTTCGATCATCTGAAATCAAAAAATTCACAGAACTTCATGCGCTTTTCCTTCTTTTTTTGATCTATTCAACATTAATTTCTTTCGTTCTTCGCCTGGGTAAAGTTAAGTTGTTTCAGAAACGTGAAGCGGATTAAGAAGATTCTCCCTTCTTTCTTTCCCTGCATTTTTTTGTTCAGTAATTTACTTATCTCCTAATCGGATTTAGCATTTTTTTTAATTAAATTCGTATTTTGTAACAATTTGCTTTTTTTTATTTTCAGGTAAGCTTTCTTGACCTTCATATTTGTTCAACTCACTACAGTGTGGTAAGAAAATATTCTGTCAATTGGAGTAACATTAAAGAGTATACTTATGTTATGGCTAAGCGATTGATCCCCAATATCAATCAAATTCATTTAATTTTTTAAGGTCAGTATTCCGTTAGTGCTAAGTCTTGCGTTCGAACTTAGCACATCAATATCATGAACTACTATTATTGCAACAGTCATGAACCACAATAGCAGCTGGACGTACAGCGTACACCCACTACGCCATGACATGATGGCCATTCATTGCCCGAAACGACACACCACTGCATAAAAAACCTTCTACAACCACTGCCTGCACCTACTTATCCACTATTTAAACTGCCGCTGTGAAATCAGCATACAAAACAATTAAAGCCAACCAAATGAATGGTCCCCCCGCTTTAACAAGGTCAAGGGCAATAACTTCTCAGACGATGACTACTTGACTTGGCGTACATTTTTAATTTAAATTTAAATTTAACTCCTCGCACAAGAACTACTTGCAATACTCGAGTAGACGTGTACTGCACCAGAAAATCAATTCAATTTATTTCTTTTAATTTTTCTGAAGTAAACCAAATAAAAAAGAACAACGTTGTCCTTAAGTGCCCACTAGACACCCCAGCAATTGTGTATGCATGAGGTCTACTGACAACGAGATTCATCCTCCTTCGCATTTAATTTCATGCAAAATAAATTCCACGAATAGTCAAATAAAAAGATTCATTTGTAGCTTGTTGTAGGAGCGCCCTTTATATCCTATTCACTTTGTGGGTACTTTATGTTTGGACGTCCTTGTTGCGGAGTGTACACTCACCGGGGGTAGGGTCCTCATAAACTTTGTTATAAAAATATTTAAAAATAAAAGCTCCCCCGTCGCTGTAATGGCGGTTTGGTTGACGGTGGGTTTCGATGCGAGTCCAGCGAATGACAGTGGCTTTGGCCACATACATGCTTCTTGCCATAAATGGACCTTTTTTCGGTCGACTGAACTTAAAGTACCACATAGTGGCTGTATGACGTGCAACCTTAAAATGCAAGAAAATGAGAACAAAAAAATAGCTGATCAAAAATTATCCCACTCGAGGGACAGAGGACACTCGAAAGAGGTGGCCAACAACGCAGCATTGCTTCAATTTCGCTTCTCTCTCTTCAACATGCGCTATCACTGTCTATCTGTTCAGGGTGTACGTGGAAGGGAAAAATGCGGAGTCAACCGTTGTCCTTCTGCTGGTCGCAGGATCAGGGAACCAGGGAGCGATTTCATAGAATCAAAAGTTACATAAGGACCCCCTCGCTTCGGAGAATATGCTCCTACATACATACGTACACTCGACCGACTAAAGTTGAATGGGTTTCAATTCTCGGTTAACGTACGGCTCTCATCATAACTAAGAGTTGTCTGAAGGGTACTGCGAAGAATTGAATGTAAATGTGAACCAGAGATGAGATGAAGACGACGGTGGCGACGACGACGATGGAAGAAATACAAGAATTTCAGTATTCAAGCGAAATAAATTGTTTTAAGAGGCGAAATTGTTATTTTCGATATACTTACGAGCAAAGATATCACATCAAGATGGCAGTGAAGCTTAGTCTCTGGGATGGGAGATATGTGGTTTTTGGATACATTTTAATCAAAATTATTCTACACGATAAATTTTTAGGTCGTAGTTATGCCTTCGGATGCTGCCTGTAATTTTGTCGAGTTAAACTCAGGGGAGGAGGGAAAGTGAGGGACACTCTAGTTACTATTATGAGTGTGGCTGGGTGATGTTAATCACTTCAGAATGAGGTTGTTACTTTGAATATGTTATCACATAGTAATCTCTGTTATGGGACGGTTTTGGGTGTTTAGCTTAATGGTTCCCTTGGTTATGAAGTGACAGGCAGAATAAATGATTTACATGATGTCGTTTGTGGGCTACGAGAAAGGGGTGATAATTGAAGCGATATAAGTACGAATTCATACGACCGACTGACATTTTGAAGAGTTGGGTTGGAGGATTTAATATTCTACAACTTATCGTCTTAATGGGATATGTGTGTTCGTTGATGTTTTATGATCCCTGATTTTCGTGTACAGCACTTCAATGAAATACACTCTTTACAATCTACATTCCACTGATCAGATATATTGTTGGATAAATTAAATTAGACAGGACAACAGACCGTAACGTAAAAAGGACATCATTTATGATATTTTTCAAAATATTGTCCTTATTTCCTTTCGAATATTGTCCGTAAGCAACGCGTGTCGCTGTGCAGTCCGTACAGTTCATTGTTAAATCTTTTTCTTCATCAACGTAAACAAGACCAATGATTGAATGTAGAACTTTTTTCCTCGAAGAGGCCAAGGGCTTCTTCATTCTTTAGAGCAGGGCAGGGATGATCAAGGTGTTATTATAATGTTAGCTTGAGAGAGGGCTCTACTACTCAATTCCCACTTGGGCGATGGGCAAGAGTTGTGCGTTTAATCTAGGTGATGGTGCTATACGTACCGATTATTTGGGCGTAGTTAAGAACTTCATCAACTTCGAAAGATGGCGCGTCTTATCTAAATCCCTTTTTGGCATTGAAGGTATTAGTTACCGACCTTGATAGAGCAGTGAGAATTCTATTCCGTCATCCTGCACAGTCTAGCGGGTTTGGCAGCAATGTCATATGCGGCATAGGACGCGTGATGGATGTCAATCTGCATTTCTTAGGTTTTTTTTCAGTATCTGCCGTAATGTAAAGCTTTGGTCGATGCTGGACTTCCCCGGCCTGAAAGATAATCAGATTATATACGAAGGGTTTCAGGCGGTCTCCTAGTTTTTGTAAATAATAAAATGAAACACATCTATTTAGATTTATTTTGAAGTGAAACAAGAATAAAATTCGTAAAGATATAGACAACGCCGTGGGTTCGCTAAATGGACGCTTGAAATGTTGACCGGACATCCGGATTTTGTTTGGACTCCGCGATCATGTGACTGTTTCTTTTCTCTGTGACTACGTCAGGTCCTTCATCCACGCAAACAAACAAGGTTGGGCTTGTTCCAACCACCTCAAGGCAAGTCGTATCGACGCATAGCCCTTTCCGTTTGTGTTTCTCACCCTATCACGGCGAGTAGCTCCCAAAACAGCACGCAGAAATCACATTAAATTGTATTAGTCGACTCCCATATCCCAACTGATATGCGTTAGCGGATGTTCCGAAATGGCGCCCAAACGATATCGAACTGGGATATATAAAGTAGCTAGTATAAGAATGAATTGGAGTGAATTGGAATTCCTTTGGAGAATTAATTACATTACATATCTTAATTCTGACATTTGACATTTTATATTTTGTCTTCTTGTCGCTTGTATTTCAGTAATTTCATTCATATTTGATACGTATGTATGTATGTTGCTCCACTTCACTTTCAAAACATTCGTATCCAATATTCCAGCTTAACCCAGTCCCTTCAAATCGTGTCGCCTACTTAAAAGTGCCCCTTATTCTAGTTAACCAGCATTTGCTGGTGGCATACTCTCTGACATTTACATTACCCTAAGCGTTCTCAGAAAAGTTTATGCTTCTGTTCATCTCGGCATCTATACAAACGCCTAACAATATTCAAAATTAAAGAATAATGATCTCCCATTTCACCAAAAAGTGTATAGAAATCCAAGCTTCTGAGAACTTTAAAGCAACTTAAGAATTCATTGTCGAAAATAGAGCTCCCAAGTTCTGCTCCAAAAACCGCACTGGATACGCGCTCATGCCAAACCAATTACTTCACAATTAAATCTATCAAATGAATATTGAATAGCCCTTTATTCGGCGTGGATTACACAGAAGGGAACCGGAACCCGACCGTTTAATAATGCGAAGAGTGCTTAACAGGATCATATTGCCAATATTTCGGCCTCTTTTTCACCCAACCGTATGGCCACCATACTCCGCCCTAGCCCCATCCCCCAGAATCAATGCATAAACATTATTAAGCCGCCTCCCCCTCCGACGGCAGCTGTAAAGTGAGAATACGCAAAATAAATCTTCTCAAAGCCTGTTAAAAAAAATTCAAAACAAATCTGCGCCCTCAACAGTCGCGTTGGTGACTGTGGGCGAGGGTTGAGTGAGGCGGCTCGTCACTATCGTCAGTACAACATCCGTGTAGCTACATAAGGCGTTTGTCGATTTGACGCCAACACCACCACCATCAGCAGCAGCTCCCGACAACTTCACGCAGTGTATGTAAATGCGACTGTTTGCCATGCCTGCTTATCGCCTCTAAGACACCGCGTCTCACTTAGGGCTGAAGAATGTTTGTAATTACTGTGTAATTTTGTGCAAAGTTGATGAATATTTAGGATACACAGCAGCTGTTTGCTATTAACTAAAGCTTCAAGTGAGCCCAAGTGGCTGCACAGGGTGTAGTACCTGGTACGCTTTCCCTTTTCTTTATCCATGGACTTTGTCAACTCTCCCAGCGTCCAAGGTCAGGAATTAAAAGAAACTTTGTGTGTTCAAACATGAAACTGGGAAAGCCAAACGAGGTTTTTTCTTCGCCTCCGCTCACCGCTGCTGTGTTTTAATTATTCACCCCTAATTAAGAGTATGTAAATGTTTTTGGTGTGTAAATGAAAAAAAAAAATCCTCTCAGAAATTTATTTTTCTTGAATCTACGAGTCTTAAGTGTGCTTAAGCGAAGTTTTTAGAAAAAAGAAACTTCACGTAAACCAAATTAGCTGACGGCGCTTAGATGTAAGCTAAATTGTATTTTCATTTCCCGAAGGGCACAGGGCGAGTATCTTATTTTGTGACATACGAAAATGACTCATTTCTGTCTGCCATTAGTTTGCTTATGGGCTTATTCAAATGTCTGCAATGTGAATCCTGTGTCAAGAAATAATTTAGGGCCCATGTTAAACCCATGAAATCATTGTGACAAGATTGATGAATGATTGATCACCGAACTTAAAGGCCAAACCATAAATGATTTAAGCAAACATAAGCTTATTACAGAACGGAACTAAAAATATCATCGTCATACTTCAAAGTACCCATAATTGCTTTGGGGAACTTATGCAAAGTTTCAACATCATCTGTTATTTAAGTACAGACTGAGGTATTAATTTTGATCCCACTGAAAGGATCAAATGTGATCGGAACACAACGAAACAGAAGAAACAGAGCTTTCGCTCGATTGTTGACTGTTTACAAAGAATTATATATGGATTGAATATGAAATAACTCATGTTTAACGTAGTGTTGTCTTGTGGCTGAAAGAAATAAAAGAGCAAGGGGAGCAGATTTTATCTGGCAGCGTTTTTGTATACCACATGTCTGTGAATACGTGTGAGATGTTGCCAGCTGAAACCTTTCTCCAACCGGATAAATGAATCTGTGGACTTTGAAAACGTATGTGATATACAAGGGCGTCCCACTACTCTCTCATTTTTCGTGGTCGTAGACAAGTTCTAATTCTGGCCAAAGTTGGTTATCTCCTTGCTCTCTTATTCCTGGTGGCTGCCACGCAAGGCTCAGTTTTTTTTAATTCAAAAGACTGCTATTGAGCAATAGAGATCGTTGAAAAAGTAGGCTGACGACAGAGGATAGTGGCAGATGATGTGATATCTATCTGCTTCTAGAAAAAAAATTCATCAGGGCTCCTAGCCATCTCGCTTGTTCTCCCCATAAACAGTGCCCAGTAAGTATATCCACGACGTTGGAAATATTGGGGGAGCGATGCATAGTAGCTTTTTGGAGCGTTCTGGATTGAGCTCCGACCAGATCATTCTAGTGGGGTTTCTGCATTACTGTCTCATTTAGTAGGAGTTTAACAGGTGGTGAGAGGGATTCGTGTTTGCTGCTCTGAGCAACTGAGCAACCAGCACTCTTAGCGAGTTCGTCTGTTGTGCTTTTAGCTGGGATATCTTTATAGCCCGGTACCCATCTTGTCAGGAGATGAGCGACAGCTGATAACCAGCTTAGAGTTTAGAGACATCATCTGCAAAACCCATGATGTCGACTGGGCCTTCTATGAAAATGCAGATATCACGTGCTGGTACCATATTCCATTTTAGGCATGTTAGAACTTCGCTGATCGCCATGATTTCCGCATGAGACATTCTGTAGTGATTTTGAACTCCCCTTGTTAGGCTTAAATAGTACAAAGCCCAAGCCATCGCGGACGCAAGACATCTTGGTTTTGACTACAGGACACAAGGTGAGCATGACACCATCATCGATAGAAGGCTGCAATTGTTAAGGGTTAGACCCACTAAGTGTCCTCCAAGGGGTGAGATAGTTTTTCCCCGGGCAAGCTGATCCTCGACACGGTATGTTTCACACCTTGATCCGGCCCAGCGGAGAGGAGGATGGTGGGCCACTGAACACCGGTCTTCAAACCAATCGACGAATGGCTGTTGTTCACCGCAGAAAGAAAGAAACAAGAACATATATCGGTAAATGAAATAGTTGCACTATTTACCTGTTATGTTAAATGTTCACAAAAATCACATGTGAAAATCTGTTCAAATTTAACAGTTCTAGCTGCTCTAGAATCCTATTGACTCAGTATGTAGCTCTTTACTAATAACTTCCAGCACACGCTTATGCAATTCATAATCACTTCAGTGATGAGCCTAAAAACAGTCGTTTAGATGGTTATATGGTATATTTTTTAATTAATCTGTGCTTGCTGAAAGGTTAAATGAAGCTACATACTTCATGAGACAACGCTGATACTCGGTAACTCGCAACAGTGATTACCATTTAATAGTTTTTTCATCATTATATACAATAAATATTGCCACATCTGTTTTGTGGTATCGGATACAGCGTCATTTAAATTTGTTTAAGTTTTTATTTCTCTTAAATTTAGTCGGCTGTTGTAATCATTATCAGAATGCATGGATGGATTTAGTGCATAGATGGGGAATTATTGATGTCATAAATGTGCCGCTCGAGGGAAATCGATTGAAATTTTTCAATTTCCTGAAATATTTCTCATTGTGCAGGCTCGCAATGCAGTTAAAAATTGTACATACTTGAGGATGAATGTAAACGGTCAAAGCATATCCAGTACAACTATTATATTACAAAAGAGAAAGAGGTGTGAGATATTTGTGTCAGGTTACTTGGTTGAGCATGGTGTGTTTATGAATTTCCAATTTTAGTTGCACTTAGTAAATTAAGACGACTAGAGGCACGGCCTTTCATAAGTTCCGCCAGCTGCTTGCGTATGCAGATCACATTAAGTGATTTACTTACAATGAGCCGTCAATGAGACTTTTGCTAGAATTGAGACGGAATCGAATAAAATGGGACTAGCGGTGGGAAAATACGAAGTATAATGAAGAATATACAACATCACCCTCCACTGGATAGTGAGTAGTACTTTTACCTCAGTACTCTTTGTATTCAGCATGCAATTAAAAAACAGAGCTCTGTCTCGTTCGATAAACCAGATAAAAAAACCCCTTAATAGCCTATAATGGTCTGGTAAGTCTTGTAGAGGGCATGGACTCCGTAGCTTCGACTAGAAAAGTCTTAGATTCCGATCCTTTGGGACGACGGTGGCGCATCTAAATGCAGACAGGCTTCAAATAACTTGAAGTGCAAAATTGGAAGCATCTAGCCAGCAGTAAAGGACGACCCTCGTTCACCTCGAACTGTAGCGTCAAATGAAGAAGAAGCCTTAGGTAACTCAAAATGTATGGAAATTTAATTTTAAATCGAAAAACAAGTGTAAACTATTCGCCAAAAATACCGTGGCCACTCATTTAAATGAATACAAAAACGAAAAATAGAGAACAATCATGATCAACCGAGAGAAATGGGAATAGAATATTTTTTTGAGCTTCATCCCAGGAGATTAAATATGGTAATCTCATGTGAATATGTGCCAAAAAATGAATATGTATCGGTGGCCAACATGGCTTTCGGCAAATTGAATACATACAACTTTGATGCATGGATGTTTTAGTTCAAATTCAATTAAGGGCACTTTTCATGTGTAGCCGGGTGGTACATGCGAGTAAATGTTGTTTTATCGTGTCATAAATTATATTTGAGCTGCAATGCGTTCACTACTACACCACATTTTGGGAATATCTAGATGTTATGTGTGCAGGGCAAAGTCAACTTAACGCCACTGCGGCTTCGGAAACTAAAAGCTAAAACAAATTACAAAATGTAACTAAGCAGACGAGCATTGAAATAGAACATTTATAATTTGTTTAATTGGGGTACAGTAGGTACAAGGGAAAATAAAGTGTCGAGTAAATATGTATGTACATACTCAGTTATCCATTAAATTACACCATTTTAATAGTACATAGACTTAGGCGGCTAATAATACGGCTGTAAGACTCAAAAAGAATGCTTGTGGAACTGATGCGATAAGGGACATAGCGCAATAATCGACGACGTAAGAATCCCAAGGCACACACATATTACATTCCGCCTTGGGAGGATTTCGAAAAAATCACCACAACTCAATTCCAAGATGGGACGAATCGATAACTGGCACCGTCAGGAACACAAACGCTCTGGAAGTTCTAAAAGGCTAACGGAGGGCGGAACCTCGCCAGAACTCTTAACGTCATTAGATCACAGCAACAGCAGTGTATATCAATTCCAAGATCCCAAGACACAAGGCGTATGGGAACCCCATCAATGACTTCTGCAGGGACTAGGAGGAAGGAGAAACCATTGCCTACCACCCCAGCACATCTCTATCCAAAACTAGGAAAAGCTACGCCGCGCATACAGCTATGAAAGTCTGGCTGCCACAGCTAATATAAAATTAAGATCCAAGCCATAGCGCTTGTAGAAATAATACGAATCACCAAAAAGTATGGATGGGTCACGTAGGACAACGAGGAATTCGGTTTTTTTTCTAACAGTTCGGTAAAGTGATTTCACAAAGGCCCTTCCGAGGTCTAAGTGACATGTCATCGACCTGCCTTAGTAGACCTGGCAGTAGTAATCGATTTTTAGAAACGCATTTAAGAGGCGTTTATTAATTCTTGTTGGAGAATCGTGTCCGGGGTGTACCTGTGCCTCAATCAACAATCCTCTCCAGCTATCACGACCTCAGGGTAGCTGCCTCCATTTTCGCACACCAAGTTCGTTGAGGTCCTTCTCCACTAGGCTGCGCCGCCTTAGCCGCGAGAATGCCCCTTTGTTGCATTGTATTACAGTCCGGAGTCGAAGTCTCTATGGCTCTATGGGCCGGATCCGTACGCTGTACATGGCCCAGTCACCATACAGTCAACGCAAACAGGACTAAATACTGAAGAAGTGACCATGGTCTCTGCCTCATCCGCTTATGAAATTGTCCATACCTCTGCGCCGTTCAGCAGGACTGGGATTATGTATTCACTTCTAACCAAGAGATTATACTTCATTTTACAGTTGTTGTTGGTGATATTGATGATTGACCAACTGACCACTGTCTACAATGCACCAACAACAGGATGCATCATGGATGATCCTCTTTTATAAGGTCAGCTTGGTCCATCAAGAGACGGATCTATTATTCAATTGCCTCTTGAGCCCGAATAAACAACGGTTGGCAAGAGTTATTCTGCGTTTAATTTCGGTACTGATGTTGTTTGTACTGTTTACTGCGGATCCGTGGTAGACGAAGTCCGTATCCACTTCGAAGTTATGTATGTTCGAATCAAAAAATAATCAGCAAATACTTAACTTGGTTTTGAGTTTGCAATTCACCTCACAGTCGAATTCCATTCGGCACTCTTAAAATGAAGCCTTCTAAGGATGAGAATATTTGTTTTCCAATTTCAGTTATATCACTATACTCTTTCTGTTAGTAACCGATACAATTTTTCGCCTAAGGAATGAAACGTATTTTATGTCCAGAAAGTGGGTCATGAAGAATCCTCAAAGTAGTTGAAGAGCACTTGCGGGGTTTTTTCTGCAGTGAGCAGGTTTGCCTAGAAACATTATCAATGCACTTCAAGGAGACGAGTTAAAGTGAAAATCCAAACAAAACAATTGCCAGCTGCATTATTTTATTGAACAAATGCAGATGTGCAAAGTGATATATAGAATAAGTGCAACATACTTTAAAAGAAAATCGCTTTTACAATTTGTTTAGCTGCGAACCTATGCATGTTTAGTATATTTGCATGATTATATTGATTTTGAATGCAAGTAAAGTCAGGTGGGTAACGAAAATCCTAAGTGAATACATAAAAGACTGCAACACTCTCATAGGCGACTGCAGGGGGGGGCATTAGGACCGCCCTCGGTGGGATCGTATTAATTTTATGGATGACCTAGACTGCGCTATGTGGGATGTGTTTGTCGGCACAATTGCGACATTTTGGTAAACTTCCTTGTGTCCGAATTCAATCAATTACGTCTACAGAACATGAATGTCTCTTCTGTCAATCAATTTCTTCTTATTAAAGTATATAATCCACAAATATCGTGTTTGACGGAATGCAGAGAGATGCCCAATGAATACGTACCTTGCGTATCCATACAACCCCACTAAGACAGTAGCTGATTACAGTGATTTATGTGGGAGAGGAACTGTCAAAGTATGAAAAAGTTAATAGTTGACCAATATTATCAGCCGTGATGCATTCCACTTGTGGACCGCCTTTGGTCTTATTAGGTCTTATGAATTGTTAATTTTTTGACATGACTTAACGGATTCTATGGGTTTGGGCCTTAAGTATTTTGTTTTGAAATTAGGGATATGGCCATCCACGAGGTACGCTGAAATTAAGTGTCAGTCGACTGAGCTTCCCTGCACACATTTGAATACATTTTCACCTGACCCTCTAATTGTAGCTAATCTTAATTATGCGTTTATCCAATGAATGTTCAAAATGAGCCCGGCTACTATTTTCTCAATTATCTGAATAACCTTGCCTAAAATACATGAAAATATCTCGGTTCTCCAGATTTTTTAGTTCCATGAATTAAATGATATATGAGCTTATTATCTTGAAAACCTTACTTGATCCCACAATGTGGATTGTGCTGACCTTGGTTTTTATATATTTGCTCTACCATAGCTACTAACGATGTCATTAATACAAAAGTTCTCTGAGGTCTCAATGTAAGCGGACGAGTAAAGAAAAGTTGATACCAAAATGACTTGAATATATAGTGCTTATAATGCGTCAAGAAATTCTGGGATAATGCAAATTATTATTTTTTCTTGGACTCATACGACAACCCATGAGTCTACGATGTATGAACCTGATACTCCGGCCCCGTGCTCGCCGATGATTCAAGCAATTGCTTTAATTTAGACTGTGAATATGTTTTCAAAATGTTACCGCTAACATAAATTTAAACAATGCCAAAAATTAGCAGGCGCTCTAAGAACAGACGCTGTGATGATGACGCTTCATCTGCTACCTACTAACCTTCACATGCAAAGTATAACAGCGGTTGGTGCTATCAGCGGAATATAAGACAAACAGACTAATTACCATCAAGCTTAATCGCTTAGAAGAACTTGCATCAACGCTTTCCGGACCGGAAAAAATGGCAGAAACAAATGACAGTTTGGCAGGGGGAGATCGTCCTATACACTGGCGTCTCAAAGACGAGCGCGGGTACACGCGAGGTGTCCTACGTCCTTCAAGCAGAAGTGGCTGCGGCACATGAGGTGGCACTCGTTTTGAGAGACAACAACGTAACTGACAAATCATCGTTCACCGTTTCTTATGGCAGCAGCAGCAGATGTATATATGCTAATAGGAGTCTATATATAGGAGAATACAGCATAACGACTAAGTCAGCCCCTAGGAAAGCACTTATTTATAGAGCTGGAGGACTCAAGTAGTGTTGAACTGAAAAACCTGCGAAAATTCATATATGGATCTGGTTGGATTTGGAAGGCCTCACGGTGGAAAATCAAGGACACAATGAACCCACCACTTTGTTGTAGGTGAGCCAGAGACATATGACCGTCAGTGACCTATGTACCTCAATTTTCGCAGGCTCTCAACAAGAGCAGGCTGGGATAACATCCGTAGGCGCTTCATCTGAGACGTGAGTGCTGTCACAGACGGCTCACAGATGAATTGTTGAGTCGGCGTTGCTATTTATCCAGAAGCTCAACGAAATTCTACAGCCTTCTTGCTAGCTGGACTTTTAAGAAGGTATATGTTCCATCAGGACTAGTTAAGGCAAGAAGGTTTTAGCACGTCATGAACTAATGATCTTCTAAACTAACGCTCTGCAAGAATAACTGCGATCGGTACGAAGCACTGGCCGATAGGGCATCACGCAGTTAGATTGATTATTTCTGAAATTGATTCCTACTTGGAACTAGGTCACGGCAGTCAATCTGTCGAGGAGATATGAACCCTCAATGAACTTGTAATATTCCTTGTTCACAGTCACAACGACATACACGCTATCAAACCACACACACCACCAAACAAGTCTAAATCAAGTCGAATTGTCTATCCTTAAAAAAACCTTAAAATTACCCCGTCAACCCCTCCTACTGTCCATAATCATGTAGCCACAAAAGCCCCAAAGTCTGCCAGTTTAAAAATAAAAATAGCTTCATAAATAATAAGATACCCTGCGATCCGTATCGTACACACATTATTTGTCTCAAGGCGAGCCAAAAAAGGCAAACAGAAATATAAGAACCAAAATTCTTTAGTCTACGGAAATAAAGAACTATGTCAGAAATTTGTTCGCACAAAAGTTTGTCCTTTCAACACGGCCAACACCACCACCGCCACCACTACCGCAGCTGCCATCATCACAGCTGCTGCCTCATCAGTATCAGTGACAAATAAAGTCTCCCCAAGCAATGTGGCAATTTCCTAGTTTTTCGTCTTGCCCTCAAGCTTCACACATGTTTGTGTGTGCAAGTGTGCGTCGCGTGGATATCTTGTTTCGGGACCATCTTCTCTTGAGCAAAATGTTTATTGCTCCTTTTCCATTTTCGGCTTGCTCCATGTATACGAACAGATGTGAAGCCATCCCCAGAGTATGTCCGTCAGTATGTGGGCGACGACGGGTTCATAGGTGGTTAGCGCCAAAAACAATCACACTCCAGCAAGCAAGCACAATAAATGAGCGGACATAGGAGGTACGACTGCCTTAGCCACGATTTCCTGCAAAATGAGACAACAAGGATACAAGGATATTCGTGTGCTTTGTTTCGTTGTGTTTTTTTCTTTTTCTTCACGCCTTCGATAGCGGAAAGGACGAAAAGACGTCTGAGGTGGTTATTTCTAAGTTTGCATCCACTTCCCTTCATAAACCAGAACTTTCTTGCAGAACACAAATACTAATGAAATGTCCTTTATTGCTTTTCCTTTGCAGATTTTCCCACCTAAGACTTCGTCCTGTAGGAGTGATTGTGAACTTTCCGGTTCGTATGCGTCCCTTGAATGTCCCTCACCGCCGGGCCCGCCAGTATGTCTTCCAGAGTCCCGTCGGGATCCACAAGTACGTGTTTATATCAATATTGCTTTTAGTGTCTTATTGCCAGAAACTGAGCCTTTTCCTCACATTTGTGTGTTGCTGTGTTGTTCTTGTTGTTGAATACTTGATCCGCTGCCGATGATGAGTGGGTTCGCTCGTAAAATCGTTTTGGATTTTGGAGTGTGGCACAAATTGGCACGAGGATCAGAAATATATATATTTTCTTTTATTTTATTATGCTATACATTAATGTTTATTCCCCATCAAATGATAAACAATATAAATACTCCATTTAGGCACGGCTCAGCACATATTTAAGGACATTCTACTCGGATTTATCATTGAAGGAGCCAATTATACCGCCGTGGGCAATACCGGTGGCGCCTGGTGCTTTATGTCCTGCACGCTTGGAACCTGAATTACGCCTACACTCGCATTCGCACGGCTTTAATGACACACTGACAGTTGATCAAATATTAATATCACTTCAGGTAAGTTTATAGCTGACAGATTTATGCGGTGTATACCACAACCCTCCTCTGCGTACGTTCCCATCGCGGAGAGGGAAATGAATTGTATTTTTTTTTGGTGTTCGGGAGTTGGATTGTATTGATTTCATTAAAGGTGTTGTTCATACTGAATTTGAAAGAGTGCGCTATAGGATGAAGATAGATTATCTTGATCTTGAGTGAAGTGTAACGGTTGAGAATAACCTCGTCGTAACCAATCACTATGAATTCCTGTTATTTTGGTTTTATACAAGGCCTGCTACAGTAGATGTCAATTCATGGCTTAATTTTTTGAACTCACTGTGATTTTGGGATCTCCATTGATCTCTCTCAAGCTAGCACAATCATTAGCCAGCTACCTCCAAACTCACACGCCAAGTTGGTAGAGGTCCTTGTGTCCACTTGTGTGCGGCATCCGTTTTGTGGACATCCTCTATTTCATTGTTCCACCGGTGCAGAGTAGAAGACTCTTCGGGCTGGAGCAGTGTTGTCCATGCGGTCTACATAGCCTTGCCACCTTAGGCGTTGAATGCGGAGACGCCTGGCTAGAGTCATGCCTCTGTACAGTACGTACAGCTCGTGGTGTAGTATTTTTCTCGAAATACTATCAACGCCCCAAAAAAAAAAACAATCTTCATCGTCTCAAGATTGTCTTGACGTTTGTCAGTCTTCGAGGTCGTTAAGTGAATAACTACCCAGCTGTCTTCTTCTAGTTTCTGCAAGGGCGGTGTTGTCTCCTCGTCATTATCGCCAGCAGCTTCTGCAGAAGTTATTTCAAGCATCTCCAAATCTTCTGGCTTGATTGGTGTCCACTTATTTCACCTATCATATTTCTAATTTGCTTTCTGTTGTCGAAGAGGTGGCGGTTGCAACGTTATGTCTGTGTGGCGACTTTTACTCACTGGATCCTTGTTGTCTAGGTTCGATTCCCAATACAAAAAAAATCCTTTTTCTATTCACTGACAATGCTCAAAGAGTATAACTGTCTAGAAAAAGGTTCTCAAACATGGCCGTTCGGAGTCGGTTTAAAACTGCAGGTCCCTATCACTCATGACAGAACAATAGCAGGCATAACACGATTGGTTGTTGAAGAAGCTAGACCCTAGCCCTATATTGTAGCGCTACTTATATTATAGGTCGAGTAGGTAAGTCGAGGCGATTTTTAGTTCTGTCTAGATTTATTGCTAGCCAAATCGTTTTCGATGTCCTGGAACCTATTTTCACACTTCGGCTCTTTCGTTGCCCGGAATACCCTTGTGCCCAGTGACCCAGCACAGGCAGAATCATAAAATCTTGGAGTTCATCGATGATGTTTCCAGAGCCTTAATATAATCCGATTGATTTGGGACATTTTAGTTTGGGAGTCGTTCCTTATGCTCTTTCTTGTCAGTTTCAACCTGGCGGTTGGATTCTCTTCATGTGTAGCAGTAAGCTTCCAGTAAATATACAAGGCTAGAAGATACGTTCGAGTGTCATATGGATTTCCTATATTTGTGAAAAGTTAAGCAATTGATATGGCAAACCTCAAAATGCATATGCTTCTGCAGTCTCGGATGTCAGTTTGGACTAACATATGCGATTGGAAGGAAGATGTCAAATCCAGGCGACGAATTGGAAGCCCTCCAGGAACTTTGAAATTGAGTGGCTGGGAAAGTTATCCATTACTGCCCAAGAATCCTTAATCTCCTGTTTGCAGGGCCCAGATTGATTACCTAGAAAATTTCAATAAACCATCGTCTGATTTCCTCCCTCACACGGTCGTGTCCGTACCCAACCAGAAATGAAATGCCAAAATTAGCGGATCTTCCTTCCCTCCACCCTTCCGGCTGGCGGCAAATCAGAACATCTTCAAAAGCAAAGTGATTTCACAAAGAAGTCGACCAAGAAACCCCCCCATCTCCACCCCAACATGTACATCCAATAAATTTCCGTCTAGCGGAATTTACTTTCCCACTAGAGCATGGATGCTTGTCTTTTATCCCTGGAGGTTGTTAATAATTGAATTTGCCTTCTTGAAAATCCCCAACAAATGTGTATCCACACAGCAATTAAGTACTGCCTTAGTATCGCTAAATTCCAGCTGAACGTAGTTCTTGATTCGCAACGCCTTTCTCTTTCTATCATTTGACAAAGGACTTAGCCCATACCCGCACATGTATGTAGGTGTATATCACCGATACCGACACCGACAAACTGAAACAAGTGAACTCTCTCAAGTGTTAAATTGAAAATATTTGTTGCTCCTAGTTGGATTGAAATCGATAAATTGCCTAGAAAAAGGCAGAGCGCGCCAGCTCTCCAGCTCTCCACCCATAAACTCCTTGCGCACACACAACCCCGTCCCAATCATCCACAACTCTCTCTAGCTATGCCCGAAGCAGACTAACAGGCGAAGGCATTTATTATTACTTTCGCATGAGAATTCAAAGGAAGACAACAGCGTCTACGTGTTCTCCATCAGATGGTGGTGGCTCCCGGTGGGATATTGCTGCTTCACGTGATGGTAAATAGGAAATTATGTGCGCATTGTTTTAATTAGAAGGGAACGTTCGTTCTGACGTTGCGAAATCTCAAGACCTCCATGATACCTTCTGATATAAGGATACATTTGATATATGGGATTCACACTAATACATGCAAAACAGGCACCGCACCACTCTGCAGCTGTTGTACATTTTCGGCTGCCATGCCCATGCTCTCGCATCTTTGCAATTTCAAAAATTTATGCGCGCATAAAGGAAATTTATGTTAGCAGTTGTAAACCGAGGAAATGTTCAAAAGAATATATAGAAAAGGGAGAGAAATGTACACAAATCCAGATACATTTGCGTGAAAGGCTCTAGTATTTACGAGTTAAGCCGTTTAAATGGTCGTTTGTTCGTCGGATGCCCAAGGATGCAAACCATTCTTCGGTCTTGGTTGCCACGTTTCTTTCGTTCCGTTCCTCTTTCGCCGTCGACTGGCCGGGGGCTGTGTATTTGTAGTCGCATCAAGATAAACTGACGGTCGACGAGGATATGCTATGTGCTGAAGAGGTTTAATGACTTCTCCAGATAATGGCTTTAATTTCGATTGGTGTTTATTGAAAAGGTGCGCTCATAAATGGTGCCGGCATGTGCGTGAGGTTGGGCAAAATGTAACGAGTTATGAAGGTAGCGTATTTTTTGGAAAATTGGTTTCTCCACATCTTGAAGTGTAGAGCTCCGAGATACACATCAACCGGACGACGCATCTTTCCCTTCTTTCTAAGGTCTTGGAAATGCCGTCAGCTTATGAAATATCTTGAATCGCGGAAGCTTCTGAATGACCGGCAGTATGATTTCCGCAGCAACAGGTTACCTGGTGATTTGATAGTTTATCTCGTCGAAAAGTGGAACCAATCTTTGCACAATATAGGCGAAAGCAAGATAGATGCGCTTGATATTTCTAAGGCATTTGACAGAGTTTGGCATCAAGCTCTTTGGTCGAAAATGCAGGCTTATTTTTCGAACCGTTCAATTCAAGTTGTCTTGGATGGGTTTAAGTCTGATATTTAGCAAAGATGTAAATGCTGGGGTCCCCCAAGGCTCTGCTCTGTCTCCGACACTTTTTATCATTTTTATAAATGATCGCCCGTCTGCTACTACTATTCCAATTGATTTCTTCGCTGGTGACAGCACCCTTATCTTCTGATATTCGTTTCGAGACTCATGTCCTCGCCCTTCGGCCGTAGAACTGGAATGGCAGTGTAAGTTAAGCACGTTGAATTCCGATCTTGACAGCATAATAAACTGGGACAAGAACAATATAGTGGAATTCAATGCTTCTAAGACTGCTGTCACTTGAGCGAACCTATAACATTCAGCCATTATCTATGAATTACCATCATGTCGATGAAACCGGAAATATGTCCATCCTTATGCCCAGTTTCACAGTGGACTGTGAGCCTTCGGCCCGTGCTCTCTCCAGACACATAAGGGTATACGTAATCACTTGGACAAACGCAGCTTATAAAACAAACAGGCGAAAAACACATCTTTCAAGTTGCGTATGAATGAAAACACGTTGAAATACAATGTCTCTTTCCAATTTTACAACATCTCTCTTCACATCTCCGTCTTTGACTATCACCTTCCATCGCATGACCACATTCGAATTTCAGACAAAAGATGGAAGCTTCCTGGAGGCACCACGTCGGATTCTTATAGAATGCCCAACATGGGCATCGCGCAGTAATCTATGCTTGAGAATTCTGCATGCTTGGGCAAAGGAACCGCCCTGGCCAGCCAAGGGGACACCTGTTGCGCTCGCCCTCTTCATTCCTCTCGCTGAAGCGAAACGGAGCTTCTCCAGCTACGTGGAAAAGGTAAGTGACACTCACCCCCAGAGCATCCCCTTTTCTTACAGAGCCCTCTTCCAACAGGATCTCCTGCCGAAGGGCCCATTAAATCCCTTTGCAAGTGGTTTTGGTGGATTCACAGCGGCATGGAACTCGCTGGAGGCGTTGGGTCCAAAACTCCTCATCATTCTCGACGGATACGATAATCAGAAGAGCGGAACGCCCAAGCGGAAGGGGAAACATTACTCGACCGATGTGCATGATTTGTTGGACGGGAAACTCTTCCCCGAGGCCAGGGTAATCATTACAACGTCATCGCCGAACTGCAACGAACTGCTGCCCATCATTCAGCGACATATCACGTACGAAGGTCTGACCTGGGGCCGGTCGGCCTCGCTACTCGGCGGCGGGCAGTGGGGAGGCCCATCACGTCTGCTGGACACTGTGCAGGAATGTGGAAACCTCCGCCGGGCCGTACGCACTCCCCTTGGGTGCTTGGCAGTGGCAGCAATCTACGAAGCAACGGCGGGTGACCATCCAACGGAGGAATTGGACGTAGTTGAGTCGATTCTGAATTGCGTCGCGCCTGAGACGTCTGCTGCTAACGTGGCCGAGCTGGGACGACTGGCCCTGTTCTGTCTGAAGATGAAACGCTCTTGCATAACCATGGCTGAGATTCGAATGTACTGCTCGTGCCCTGAGTCGAACATCATGGGGTGCTTGGACAAGAGCCTCCTGCTCGGCAAGTCGGCCAAGAAGAAGGGCGAATACGTTTACAACCCCATATGCCCGGGAATGATGGAATTTCTGGCTGCAAATTATATCGCGTCGCTTGTAGGACGACCGGGCCTCCTGGCAGCCGAGATCACTGGACTTTCCATTGGCGACGAACTCGACGCGGACCTACTAAAAGTGATAAAGTTCGCGATGGGCCTGCTGGGTGAACGCGCCCACATTCTGCTTTCACGCCTGACCCCGCTCTGGCTAACGCCCCAGATAGTATTTTCGCTAGCCCTGGCTGGCGGAAGCACCGAGGAGAACCTGGCAGCTCTGTGTGATATTCTTGGCATATCGAAGCATCCGCCGATTTCGCCACTAGAGGCCAAGCCGCTGTGGGTGCAGGTCCGTTCAGTGCCGACCGATCTCATGGGATGGGGCATGGCTCTGAAGAGCCCCACATGTACGCTGAAGAACCTAGAACTGATTTACCAGCTGGAGAAGAACAACGTCATGGATTCCCGGAGCGCCATTGAGGTGTTCCTCGATTCGATAGCTCTCAACGAAAGTGTGTCGACCTTGCGGGTCTCGTCGCTCATAGAAACCGAAGTGAAGGACTGTGAAATCAGTTATCTAGCGAACTGTGTATCGAAGTTGTTGCTGAAGCCTAGATTGGAAAACTTCGAATTGGTCCTCACACTGCTCGAGGAGGACCCACCCATCCTGAAGCTTCAGTCAGTTGTGGCGGCCCTCTGCAGAGCTATTCCGCGACAGCCAAAGCTCAGTTTTCTGCTTCTGGACCTGGGACTGAGCACATGCCAGTTGGTCCAACTTTGCGTCACCCTTGAGAAGTGTCCGAATGTGACCCGATTGTCACTGCCACATCTCAGATGTGAGCGAGGTGCTATCTCGGCTTTGTCGTCGCTGCTCAACGCACGGCCATTGAGTTTTCTGTCCTTACCCTCGTGCTGGGGAGCTCGGGATGATCCGCCTTCGTCTAGTGGTGTTAGCATGGGTAAGTTCACTGACAACAATTTCCCGACACTTCTTATTGATTTTTCCAACGAAGGCTCCGGAAGCGGCAGCAGTACGGGAACATCTGGACTCATCAAACAGGGATCCCTTCCCGGCGTCCCCTCGCCGCGTTCCTATGCCCCTGGCATATTCTCCTCTCTGCCGCGGGGCGTTTTCGTTCCCCCAACCACGCTGGGCCGGTCAGCAACGTTGCCGCGTCAACCGCTGGAACAGTCGATTGACAAACGAAGCTGTGACTCGGTGGTATCGAAAACCTGGTACCCAACACCAGCCTGCGATGGCGGACCACACAACTCGGGAACACTGCACGACCTCTTGCTGGCCGCAAGGGAGTCCTATTCAAAATTGCATGGCTTAGACTTAAGTAAGGCACAATTGTCCTTAGAAGATTCCATGTGCCTTGGTGAAACTGTTCGCCTGTCGAACACTTTGCACACCCTCAAGCTGGAGGGTTCTTCGCGTTTAAGTGAAATCCTTCCCTCGGTGCTGGGTGCCAGTGAATCCCCTTGCCTGCAAATGCTTAGCATCGGTTCACCAAGGTTGAGCTTGGAAGACTCGGCGATAGCAATGTGCGCTCGAGCGCTCACCAGCTGTTCAACACTGCGTTTGCTCAGCTTGGATGGATGGAGTTTTAGAATTGAGGTAAGTGAACAGCTTAACATGTGCGCGTATTACTGGGCTAACAGGCGGCTTTTGTTCTGTTTTCAGAATCCATCTACGTTGTCGATCATGCGAGCGTTTCTATCGCTTACTTCAATTAGAGAATTAAGTCTGGCCAATTGTCGCTTGCAAATCGGATTGATTCGCAGCGACACGAAGGTGTCAAGAGCTTTCGAGTGTCGCTCGGTGGTGGTTCTTAAGCTGGCCGGAGCTCAGGTCACCGTATCTGATGCAACTATCCTCCGGGGTCCACAGCTCCTGCCGTACATCGGAGGATTCCCCTGTCTGCGAGAGCTAGACTTGTCCGCTCCGGCAAGATCGGGACTTGGCAGCACGCATTCGTCGCCGCTGATACTGGACGACAAGTGCATCATAGGCTTCTTCCAACACCTGCACTCGCATTTCGGGTAAGCGATTGGTTTTCTTTACTTTTTGTGCGTGTTTCTTAAATTCTTTTGATTTTGTTTCCTATTCTAGCCTGTTGAATACGCTGAAAATCTGTAATTGGGTAATTCACTTCGATGACGTATCAAGGACGCTGAAGACGATTGCAAAGTGCATCCGAAACAGCCCAATTAGTCATTTGAAAGTTGATGGTATCCTGGTGTTGGACCGGCCCAGGAAACATCGCATTGAATCACATTTCATTCACTGCTTTGTATCGACGTTGCCGCTGCTGCGATGGATGGGCATCAGCTTGGCTGGCAAAAAAGAGGACCAAGTCACTGCAATTGGAAATGCTGTTTTGGATTTGAAGGGATACGAAATCGATATCAAGTGAGTATGCGGCTGAATGGGACTTTGAATTGAGTTTCACGATACGATGGTCGAGTTGAAAATGAAAAATGAACCTGAAGGGTTGTGCATTTATTTTTCTTTCCCTGCTAAGAGTCCGGCAGAGGCAAATAAGACTTTTGAGTGGTTGTGTAATTTTACTTCAGGCTGACTTGTTAGAATAGTTGTTGATATTCGATTTTTCTTTAAAACGTCCGAGGTCGCAATTCATTAAATTTGAAGTACTGCACAGTGACGAGATAAGAATGATAGGAAAAAGAAACTTAAATGAAGCAACAACGGTGTGGGGTATTGAATTGAAGAGAGCGGAGAGTGACCATAACAATCACATGGCACTGCGACCACGATGGATACATTGTGCCGCCTTTGATTACCTTGGTACTACTTCTTTAGAAGCTTTATAATCTCTCTAGGTGGCATGTTCTGATAGTCTGTTCCTTTGAAGGTGATTCTTTTCGTGATAAGGGATACATCAGCTTAGTGTCAGATTTTGTCGCTCAACGAGTAGGTCAAAGTACGCTTATTGTCGTACCACGAGGATAACCAACCAACCCTTAAATTTTGGAACCAGTTGGTGCTTGTAACAAAGCGAAACAGCTGGCTAGTGCTGACGCTATTTTGTTCGCTGAGATTATTGAAATAGTAGGTCCTCATATGTTAGTACATACGACTTGCAATAGTGCGACACGAACAGAGGAGGTGCGATTTGTGGTTTCTACCTCCTCTTCATTCATGCAGCTTCTGCAGAAATCATTGTATGGGACAATTGCGCAGTGTCTGGTTATGACGCCGAGGAGTATCCTGAGTGTGACTGTCAGATTTAGTGCTGGTCATATTTCCTTTGTTTTAATGCAGGTTGTGCCTTCTAGCCATTTGTGGTTGGTTGGTCTCATTATGTGTATCTTAAGAAGATGGTAGGCTGTAGCGATCGGCATAGGAGGTGAATCTCCTCCTGGTGTTAGAGAAGCGAGTTCATCACTATGTCCCGGGACCCACATGATGTGTGTATTGAAATGGTTACCTATCTCTTTCAGCGGCAGCCTGCAATTAAGGGATGTTTTCGAGTTGAACAGGACATTAACAAAGGACTTTACCCTTTTGGATATTACATTGTTCTTGAGCCAGGAAAGTGTCTATTTTTTTGCAATGGTGTCTGCTTGAAAAACTGCAGCGTTTTTCACCGATCTTCAAGGAGAGAAAAATGTTGATGTGTTGACCTACATCGATGTGTAGATACGCAGGGAGATCATCCAGTGTCTGGTTAGTAATGATATGGTAGTAATGCTGGTGAAGAATTTCATCTCGAAGATGGCGTAAGGTAGAAGGTGATGTTGTGGTTAAGAATGGTTGCTTGACCGGTGATGAGCTCGGAGTGTTTGAAGTCTCAGTGCTGTGCTGGCTGCTACTTGTTTGCCGAATAGGTGGAGGAGTATGTTAAGTACATCAGACGGTGTACTTCTCAACGCTCCGCTTATGCACATGCCGGTCAGTCTTCGCACTCGGCTGAGTGCCTTCCAGTTGACAGCTTAGCTTAATGCCCTGGAGTAGAAATGAAGCTGTTTGTGGCTTTGAGTACTGCCTGGGAGTCTGAGAATATCGATATTTTTGAATGGATTGAATGGAGTAGATTTCTTTAGTTGATGTAATCTGCTGCTTTATTTAGGGCGCATACATATGGTCTAAGACTCAACTCATGAGATCACTGACCTTCCTCAGAATCTCTAGGTGCCCCATTAGGTTCTTCTATAGCGGGTGCTCTTGGGTGAAGCTGGGCCTAGTAGGCGCCAGTTACGAACGCTGACTGATGTCTTTTTCCAGCTGGACACGCCATCGGAGACGAGGTCCTCCTCTACCATCCTGTCACTCGGAGTCCGTAAATGATCCAGCTGTCTGACTCGAGACATTCGAATTCGTTTGACTAGATCGATCATTTTTCAATTACCGTCTAAGCTCTAAACCCAATGACACAACGATTGGTCAGATTTATCCTTTTATCTCCGCGTTGGTCTCATTTCCGGAGTTTGCTGCGTAGCCTAGTCCTTAAATTATAATAATAATATGGGTGACGCTACAGCCCGTAGAGGGCCAGGGCCTAGCTTCTCAGCAACCACTCGTGGTGTGCGTGCTCTTGTTCTATCACGAGTGGAAGGGACCTAGAGTTTTATGCCAACTCCGAACTGCCAAATTGGAGAAGCTTTTTCTAGACAGTTGTACTCTTTGAGCAGTGTCAGTGACTTGTAAGAGGTGGGGCCGTGAAAAGTATTTCTTATCATACCAGGCATCGAACCTTTACAGGTAGGTCCAAGTGCGTAGGAGTCGATGCACATACCCATAATGCCACGGGCCACAGTCCTTTAACGAGCTCAAAATTGTATTTGTCTATTGTGAGTGTGACAGCGTTTGCGATTTCTTCCGATGATGTTAATGTTATCGGCATATGCGAGCGGTTGCACAGACTTGTAGAAGGTCGTGCTTCTAGTGTTGACGCCTGTTACTGAGCACGAGAATTATGTTAAAAAAAAGTCACATGACAGTGCTACGCCATGTAAAAATCATTTTTTTTACAATCATTAAAGCATTACCGACGTTCTTCTCTATAAATACTGTCATAAGCGACCTTAAAGTCGATGAACAGATGGTGAGTATCGATTTAGATCTCCCGGATCTTTTCCAAGATCAGGCGCAGTGTAAATACTTGGTCAATGGTGGCGTTTACTGGCCTGAAGCCGCACTGGTATTGGACCAATCAGGTTGTTTATGAAGGGATTCAGACGATTACACAAAACGGCTGAGAAGATGTTTGGGAGACTCATACCTCCAAAGCGCTTTAGTAGCATTTTTGTGAAATTGTTGTTGCATTCCAGGAGAGTTTTCTTACCTCTTCCTTTAGCGGAATTCCTACATATTCATTTTATTCAAATAGCTGCCTTGGCTTCACTCGCAGTGTTTCAACCGGCCGGTCGAATATGTGCCACTTTTCCGACAATAGCGCCCCGAAGGTCGGCCTCGGGCTCGCCCAATGTTATTGGATTGTTAGAGCAGATTAATGACTTGACGTAGCGCACAGAAAATAATTGAGTGGTGTGAAGTCCAAGGCCGAATTTCTCCTTCACAACTTCGAGCGTTGCCTCGCTTGTAACCACTGTTCACTTTGACTGGCTGCTCAGTTCACTTGAAGTGATTCATTCAATCTTATCAAATTAATGCCCTCGTAGGCGCCTTAGTCACTGCCGGTGTGATTAATTCAACGAAAATCATTTGTTCACCCAAAGATAATCCGCAAGCTCTTCAAACTTATACCACATGTGCGTGGTGTTGTAAGCAAAGACTTACTAATTCTCTTATGGTCAGAGTTTCAGGCACTTTCTCATTTCGCTGCTGTCATACAGCCCACTCAACCGACACACATCAATAAGGATTTATTTCAGATTGCTTCTCACGGAAAACTTTCCAAATGGATACACCTAACTCCAACTCAAACAGACTTCAATCCGGGGAAATACATTATTTATTTCAACATTCCACTGGCCCACTGGCCGCAAATACACGTCGACATCGATTGGAAAAGACAAATATTCACAATCTCCAAATTGGAGGTACCCAAAATACTCCGTTGACTGAATTGGTATCTCAAGTGCCCTCAGCTAGCATTGTTTCTTTGTTTGCCGGCTTGTGAGTTCATCAAGAATAACAAAACATTGTGCTCCTGCACAACTCACACAGAAACACACAAATAATCATTTGTAAAGCCATTGTTTGTATAATCAAGGAATTAAATTGTCAAAGCCGCTCTGAAGACGGAAACAAATACAAATGACAACCCTTGTACGCCTCCTTGCAACAAATACTCATGATCGATGCTCATTCATCCCCACTCGGGTAAATACTTAATTACACAACAATCCTCGAGACCAGATCCCATTCAAGGGCCAACCGCTCTCTCACACACAAGCCACTCATGGATTATGCAGAGAAACGGAAAAAGTAAAAACGAGAATCCTTGTAAATGGGGAGACACGTAGTGCTGTGCTGCTCACTGCATCAGGATGCATGGCCCCTGAATATAACCTACAACCGCATTTAGGGGCGGGTAAAACTGCAATAGGATGTTACATTAAGCCTTCTCTGGTGATGGAAATTACCTTATGAGACAGGGGGAGGCCACCTACAGTCCGGCGCTGTGTCCTCAGAGACACATTCCAATTGATTTATCGTACTGCCGCTCTAAGGACTGTTGAATTTACTGCTTTAGAGGGCAAATGTCTTTAATGCGATTTGTAAGTAAGTAGTGAACTTGGTCTGTTACGATTTGCCCTCTGCCCTCAGACCGTACTGTGTAATTGTGAATATCCCGGCGGAAGAATAGCAAACATTGAATGTATGCTGAGCGAGTATTTCCAGCCATGAGATGAGAATACAGAATTAAAAGGGTGGAGCATATTTTGCTATTGTTTTCCTCTTCTTTGGTTTTGGATTGGTTTGGTGTTTGAACGCTAACACTAATGTTCACGGTATACTTGAACGATATTTCAAATGTTCCTTGACCCTTTTTTGTAAGCAGGCACATTAAAGTTTCATGGGATGTAAAGAGTTGTATCTCACTGTTGTGAAATACTACAAACATACATGCCCTATACATTCTGCGTTCAATATATGGACATACGTATATGATAGGCCAAAATGTCAGTGTGACCAGTTCAAAGGATTTGTCATAAACTGGGCTATGAACTGCTACCTCAGACAGGGTATTCTTCAGTTTTATCCCCCTGAGACTTTTGAGGTCATCACTCATATAAACGTCTGTTTTGAGGGCCTCGAGAAAATCTAAAAGGAGAATATTCATTTGAAACGCTTACTGGCAAAGAAATTGTATTCAAAAGTCATATTTAAAAAAAATACAAATACAGTTTTATAGTTTAGATTAAAAATGCAATAAAATTAACAAAATTCAATTTTGTCCATGTATTATGGCTTTATTAGCAAAAACAAACATTTCCCATTCATTATGAAATACGTTGATTGGCTGCCTCGGCTGTAGCTCGCGGATTGCTTGGATGATATTGGCTTTAGGTGCTTGAATCGTTTCTGGACTTTGGGCAATAACATCGGTTCTTCACAGTTCCCCACAAAAAAAAATTAAAAGGTGTAAAATATTAGCTCCGAGGCGGCCAATTGACATCGCTAAGACGGCAGATAACACGATTTCGGAATTTGGTGGGCAACAGGTGGATTGTGGCATGGGTTGTGTGCATGGCACCCCATCCTGCATGAACCAGGATCCATGTCTTCAATATCAGTACAAAAAGTCGGTTACCATAACTCTGCAACGCCCACCGTTGACTGAAAAATTGGTCCCAGTCTGTTTTTCGAGAAAAAATGATGCAATGATGCCACCACTCCACAATCCGCACCAAACTGTCACTCGGTGGATACATTGGCTTCTCGACAATATCGTGCGTATTTTCAGAGCCGTCGAGATGAAATTGCGTGTTGTCAGAAATGATGACCGACCTCACCGACCTCAGTGAACAATCCCCAATCGACTGCCTGCCGAACTTTTCAAAGCAGCTGGCAAGCCACTTACCTCTTGAATTCAACAGATGCTCTTAGTTTGTTAAAAATACAAGCTATTACAATGTCTGAAAGGTGTCCATACAAAGCGAGGCACAATAAACCATTCTTCTTTACTCCATTGAATACTGTGTACATTGCAATAAAAATCAACGATTGTAAGACACTTATTTACATCGCTCGTTTATACCAACGACAGATTTTAGTAAATATTCGTATGTACATGCATTGTAATATAATATTCACACGCCTTCATATACCAAATAAATACGTCCTTATCCATGTAAGAGAATATAAACACATCCTTAAAGCAAATAAGTTGATCACATTAAAGGCAGTCAATGGAAGGTACAACCATTGAACACGAAAGGAGGCATGCGATAAAACACGAGCGTGCATATATGTACCGCCATCACTACAGCTCACACTACAGTACTTCAGCAATATCCTTTTCCATTTGCCCCAATTCCAAATCCATAATCCCAAAAATAAATCCTTAACTTAATGGCACCCCATTGCCGGGGGAATTGATGACTTCCTCTTGCGGCTTGTATGTGGACATCCACATACAGCATACTATTTGTGTATCTAATCACATATAAGCGAATATAGGCGAATACATGCGCGTCACAAGCAACAAGAGCCATCGTTACTATTGCTGCCATAGCCGAGAAAGAAACCGAAAATTCTCCAGTCCACTGTGACAGGTACAGGTACATGAAAAGCACATATTCTCCAGTCGAATGCTCGTAATCAAATTAAATTCGTCAGTCGTCGTCGTCGTCCTCTCATTCGGTGAATTAAATTTCTTTCCCTTTTCCATCTGAATGCACCAGACCATATGCCCACAAAATGTGCCAACACCATTTCCACAGTCGACTAGCAACGAACTAATATTTATTCTCATATAGGTTAACGTTGCTAAACACTCCTTCTTTTCTCTCTTTCTCGTTTCTTTCAGGCTAAGTGAATCCACCATTGAACATGCCAAATTAATGGCCCAGGCAATCAGCTTAGATGGGAAATTCGACATCAAGGTATCGACCTTCGGAACATCGAGCGGAATTCTAATTCATGCTGAAAAGTCGGGAACAAAGAGTCTAACTCGGAAAAATAAGGATTAAGTGGGTGTGTGTGGGAGCGAGTGGGAGTCGTCCGCCTCCATCAGTTACTGCATGTTGAATTCATCGGCATCGGCATCGGGATCGTCGTCATCATCATCTGTTTGTACGTTGTAAGTGGGGAGGAGGTGGACTTTTTGAGAGCGTGAACTAGGCAAAGGGGGTGCAGGTTGTGGGAATTTACACACACTGAACAGGAGATTAGCTTTACCAAAGTCAAATAGGATGGAAATCAAATAGAAAAAGGACGAAGCGAGAATCAAGTTTGTTCCTCGCTGCGTTCGTTTGTTTTTTTCTTTTTTTGTCAGTCAACATATGTGGCCCCGCCTGCCCCCGAGGGAGAGCATCGCAATTCTATTCAATGAAATTATGACTCTGAACGTGGGCTGTTTGTGAAAAGGGTTTCCAAAACAGCATGGGCGGGACCTTTTTAGAGCGAAACTTGTGCGGTACGTGTGAACACGTTTTGTATTCACCGGCAAGCAGTTTACACCTTACTTACGGCAGATCAAATTGACAGATACTGAACTGTGCGTGCATGTAAAGAAACTATTTTTAGGTGGAATCTGCAGTCAAATACTGTGACCCTTTATCGATTTTCGGTTGTGTAACCTAGCAAATGACTCCATTTAAGGATCAGTTCATTGTTTTCCTTGTTGTTGTTAGTGAGAAATATAGGAGAAAAAATAACACTTTTATATACATTGTATCAACAGGATATAATTGTACCAAAGCCACTCTCATAGAGTGCGTCATAAAGGAACGACATTTGTTATTGACACTTGGAAAAAATCACACACATCTTACACGTAAATTAAAAATAGATTAAAATGGATTTATACTAAGATCATTGATTAGCATTTGTATGGAACAATATAGAACTCATATATTACATAAACTTATAACCAGTAAATATATTTCGAATTCGATGTACTTGCTTTTATAGAGAAACATTATGGCTTTACATTTTTGTTAGCCTAGAATCAGTGTCCCGAAAGATTTAAGGCGCAGATGAATGTGGGTAATTGAGTGAGTATTTTAGATTGAATAAAACGAAATCCTTCGATGTTTAGTTTCTGTTTTTTGTTATTGTTTTGTCAAACTATCCACTTGCATTGGACTTGTATCTTCGGCTTTACTTTTTTACAGCGAAGAATATGAGGGTTCCTCGGACGAGATTAAACTTTGTGCTTAAAATCGGCAAAGTTTTGGCATTCATCTTGAGTGAGAGTAGAAAACATTTGGCTAAAGATTGGTTATTAAATTGGCAAACGTGAACCTTCAAAAACGTTTAACGTGCTGCTGGTCAATGTCCGATCATTAATACTAACGAAAGACAGTAGTGAAAATTTCTTTATCTCCAGCACAACGCCATCATTTCAGGCAGCTTTTAGAGGAGTTCGTATTTGCTACAGCCATGCTTCTGAAAAGTCAAATCAAATATCAGACTTCAGTGGGGGATTTCAAAAATGACTGAGTTCGTTCACTTATAAATCCAATCTTAAGCCCATCTACTGACGTTCATTAGTGCTTTCACTTGCTAGCACTCATGTGTGCTCTTGGATGCCCACCTTTCGGTTGCTGCTTCCATTGCACTTAAGCTTACCGTTAAAAAACCTCCTTTGGATGTCACATGAATTATAATGGATGATTCACTAAGACCTGTTTTTTTTTTAAATGAATTCAATGCGCATTGTTTTGAGTAAATGCTGGCCGCGACTACACCGTACAGGGTACATTCTGAAAGTCCAATTTTGGATCAGTGCTTCTAGGGTTGCGTCCAATTTACGTGAGTTGTTGTGAATCCTGGGTTGTTGCTGGTTTATGAGCGAAGACATTTGATATTACATGTCGAAGTGGGCAATTGACACGACTCCTTGACTCCTTCCACGATGATAAATTCTGAATGAGAATGAAATTTCACCATGCGGCCAGTCATGAAAACAAGTCTTACTACATCACACGTAGAAGGAAAATCGTACAAATATAAACTCAATTTAAAATCCCCACACACCCATATTCATTCCGACTTTTGCAAATATCAATTAAGACCATCTACAATATTTTTCAATGCAACTAAAATTCTTAAAGTTTCACAAGATATGGTTTCGAATAAAAATAAATTTCTCAATTCAAAATAAAACTCTGTAAATATTTTCTACTGCAAATTAAAATTGTTTTTAAGTGTAGCCAAGCATTAGTTTAACCTTGAACATAAATCAGAAGATAACACTTTGTAATTTTCAAACTACAGTAGGTACATGTAACAAATCTTCAAAACTTCTCTTCAACTTACAATCTACCATTAATGTATTTTTAAAATATAACCTTTTCATGTAAGTAAGCGTATTCAATTCTGTTTTTTTTTTTAAATCACAAGCCTAATATTTAACAACATACACTTATGCTTTAAACAATTAATGAAGAAACAAAATACTCTTCTTACACATAAACAAGTAAATTTATCAATTCATATTTACAGGAAAAAGGGTGTAATAAATAAATGAAATAAATTTCAGTATATATTTTGCTGCACTCGTTGATCCAATTGTAAATAGTACAATACATTAATTGTGTGTTTTGTTTGTTTCTATCGTTCTTTCAATTTTAAACGAACTAAACTTGCTCCATCTTTACACATAAGACATATCTTTAACTTTAAGTCCCTCAGATGTATATTCAATTCTTATTTTCATGAAATGATGCTGCTGATTCGTTGTTTGTTTCATTCAAAAATCTGATCTGACTTAGTTCTAGCCAGAGACATATTTGAAAAGTATAAAATGTATATTTTGATAAAACAAAATAAAAATGGAAAGTTTATTCATCATTTGTTGGTCAGGTGAAATCAGACAAACCAAATATAATATATTTACATGGGCGATATTTTTTGTATTTGAACTTTAGATTATAAACATAACGAAAATATTTGCAAATACATATTTACGGAAAAATGCTATTTTTACGAATTGTTACATCACCAGATACATATTTTTTCCCTTTTGTTTGCTAAAAAAATGAGGCAAGTGTTAATATGGAAGTTAGATTTATTATGTTTGGTTATTGAATGTTGAAAATGGAAACGAAAACGAAAAATCGAAATGTCGAAATATTGAACAACAATTTTGTACATTCGAAGTTTTATATAAATATAATATTTAGAAATATATATATATATATAATATATATGGCTGTGTGTATACTGAAAATTTCAGTTGAAATATAATAAAAATTATGTGTGTACCTTACTTTTGCCAAGAAACATTTTGGACTATACTCACTTGGAGGCAATTCCAACAGACGTACGGTCGAATAAATTGGGAGAGTCCATTTAGGCTCATTTGTGTGTAATGATTCTGATTGACGTTGTGGGTGGAATCTTAGCACTCATTTAACCGACAACGACCATGACCTAGATCGATTCAAATTAAGAAACTGATTGTGAGACAAATGACATTTTTAGCATTGAAACCTTGTATCTCAATTTTACCCGCAAGTCAACATTGAATCTTTCCAGTGAGTTTTGCAACTTTAATTGAGAAAAGATAGACAGAGCGTGAGCTACTATGAGGACCTGTTTGTTTTTTGTAGACCACGTAGGAAAATGTTAATTTATATGAGATCCAACACTGATCGTTCGTGCGACTTCATTAGAACTTCAAACTTTCTCTCAGTCCTCGTCCATGCGTGTGCCAAATGAAAGGCTTAAGTTAATGGTAAATATACATACATTGATGTGTACGGAAGCTTCGACTTCAACTGATATATATATGTTTCAAACATATTTACCTATAAGAGTAAAATAACTGTAAACACAACAAAAATAAACTTATTATTTATTGTATGACAATATAAACCGAAATAATATTAACATATTGAGAAAAAAAAATATTTACTAATACATTGAAGATATAAACTATGTTAGATGTTAATAAATATATTAAATGTTTGTAGGTATTGCAATTTGAAACATAAAAAGAAACATTAAATAAGTCATATGGAAAAATCAATTTTGATATAATTTGCACAATTTTTAGATAAAAAAAGCAGAAAAAAACTTTGATTTAAAAAATGAAGACGAACAAAAAAGCAACCAATTATTGCATAATTGAACTAAATATTGCAAGTGAAAGTTCTTATAAAATAATATATAAAACAATAAAATAGTATAGATATATAAAGTAAATAAATTCACACATGTATGGTCTTACATTTAGTTTGGAGTTAATATTAAGGATTGGAAAATGAAAAATTAATATTGTATTGAATACATACATATACTAACGATACTTTTGTTTTCGTAAAAGTATACATACATTAAATAATACATATTTAGTGCATTGGAATGTTAATGAATATTGCTCAGAATTTTCAGAATGTGAATAGATATATATTTATCATGTGCGTTTATACACATACATTCATATAAAGTATATATATATATATTGTAAAACAAAAACAAAAACAGAATGCAACAGACGTCTTTAATAAATTTTTAAATTATTGAAATTAAATGAGGTAAAATAAAGAAATTAAGTAAAAAAATATATTTTGTGTTTTTTTATTTTGTAACTGCCTATCACTTAAGTCAAATATTAAATAATAAATGTCAAATCAAGAAGAAGTTCTTGGACTGCAAATTGAAGCGTTAGTTAAATGATACACACCACCTTTCCACCGATTATAAAGCCGCATACGACAGCATTCATTGCAAGGAACAGTGGCTGAATTCGAGGTCCCAGGTAAATTGATCCGGGTTTGGCGCACCACGTTAGCACAGACTCGATGCACCGTGCAGTTCGGTTCATGGACATTCGAGCTATTCGAAACCGGCTGTGATTTCTTTAAAGCGCATTTGCCTATTTAGGCCAAAGAAACAGCGAAGGGGAGGAGTTATTCTGCGTCTAATATCTGGTACTGGTGTCATTTGTATTGTTTACTTTGGCGAGGTAGACGAACTTCTTGCCGAACTCAAAAGCATATCTGCCTATTATGACGTTATGGCCATTTCATCGATGGTGTGTATCCTTAAAGACAGCATATAATACGTTTTGTCCTCATTCATAGCTAAATCCATTTACATAAAGATTGCAATCCATTGGAACGAAATTACTCGCTGATTCGACAGTTTTTTGAAAATGCGATACATTCGTGATTTGAAAATTCTGGATTCATGCTCGAATTTTGGACAATACGACTTATAGAATAAGAAATTTCGAGTCCAGTCAAATACAAAGTACGTGTTACAGAATTGGAGAGATTAAATAATGTGGCTGGTGTATAAATCAAATCAGCCACATATATTTCCTTGCATACACATGGCTAAATTAACATGTATCACACCTCCGAAACTCCTCAAGTGCTGTGTTCATTGCCGTGTATTAATTTAGCTTTCCATTCTTTTTGCAATCATTTTGTTCGATTTCTATGGCCCTAACTACTTAACGTTTGTTGGAGCATGTCCAAAGAGAAAAATCGATCGAACTTTTCGCAAGATAACGTAAAACTCATTCACGCTGTCCCATTCGATGAAACGTATTCATTATCGAATTTTATCGAAATTATTATTTTTTTCATGCAAAGATAGGAAGATTGTAATGGGTTCTGGTTGCTCCTAAATTGAAGAGGCTACCAGTCAACACAGATCGATGTATGTAGACTGCAGTTCCTGCTCGAAAGATATCCGGATCCAACGCTATGGAACATCGCAACGAGAGAAGGGAGAAAGGGCTCCAACCATATGCCCGCATATGCCAACGTGTATAGAGCCGAGCTATACAGTGTCGAATCTGGTTTTCTCGTTAAATTCGCGAACATTTTCGCTGCAGGTCTTTTAGAAGGCCGTTCAGCGAATGACAGTAACTGTATAGGCCGAACGTAGTCAATCGTCCGATTGGAGTTTGAGCATTGAGATGGAATCGGCTGAACTGGATCTAGCGGTGATCGAGAGAAATACGAAGTAAATGCTGTCCTCAAGAATTGAAACATATCATCGACATCTAGGACAAAGCTTCCAAATGATCGGATATAACACTGAGGGAACCAGGGACTTAGTTAAAGCTAGTGCAGAGATTAAACGAAGAGTAAATCTTTTGTCCACTGTTATCTCTTTGGGTTTAAAGGGTGTTTTTTTTAGAAGCTAGAATGCATGAAATGATTCCCACGGAGCAAACGGTGACTTTATTTGGATGGATACAAAGCCGTTGTTCAGGGCTTATTTTTCAAAATAAATTTAAATAATTTGCAAACATTGCTCCGGCTTGAGTCTATTCATGCTGAATTGCCCAGCCAAACTAACCTCAAAACAACCGAGATCTGTCTAAGTTGGCGCCCATAAGTAGAGAAGGACCTCAACTAGGACAACAGCCGCTAGCTGGATCACACTAACTGAAGCTTACAAAATAATCACCAAACTAATATTTATTTTCTTAAACTCCAAATACTGTGCCCCAGTGAGTCATAACCCCTACCTCGTCCACCATAAAATGCCACCAACATTATTCGTGTCTTTTTTGTTTTGCATTTTAAATTAATTGCGTCTCCTCGCAGCCTCATTGTTAATTCTAATTACCGCATTATCTACTAACGAAAGTAGAACACTGGGTTGAACCCATCATTAATGTCAATATCTTAGGTACCCCATTGAGTTGGCAAACAACCCTCAATACACTCAACTCACTGCCCCAGCTATCAACAGGGATCCACCTAATTAAGTCCCATATCACAGAGCAATCGTTAAGAAATCATTCACACAGTTAAAAGGTACACCACCCCTCTGTTATCTTTCAAGATTCCTATCACACATTCTAAATGAGTTAAACTGGGTGAAGGAGTGCGCACTCTGTAAACAGCCATAGAGGAGGATAGAGTCCTTCCCCCGCAGACGGCATCTCATCAATTTTGTCCGCCGGCGCTGAAAGGTACATACAGACATATCTTTGGACGTGTTTAACGAATTTGTTTGCTAAGACAGAATGAGTTTAGGGTATGGGAGGACGGTAGCACTTGACTAACCCTCTGTTCCTGTGTATCCATAGCCTTCGTGCAACTAATTTTCACACAAATTAAAACGCTTATCTCCCTGGCATACTTTTTCCCCGTCCGTCTTGTTCTTTAATTTTGCATAGTTTTTATTCATCTTCATCGTGCTTGTCTGCCTCTCCTTTCTCATTCCATACACGTGGCACAGTTCAACTACTACAACTACTTTTTCAGGAATTTATTCCAAGGACGGTGGATGCGAAGCAGAAAATGGGCGGCAGGCACGACGACAGCTACGCACGTTGCGAACAGGAATGTTTTTGAAAGAATTCTTCTCTTTTTCTCATTTACGGGCATGTGGCCTTTTTGCTTCTCATTATGTGCACACAATCATCCTGATGGACGAAGCAGACCTCGTTCGTCGTCGGCTGGAGCAAAAAATAAGCACAACAAAATAAGGAAACTCGATAGAGCAACTCGATATTCGTAGACAAAGTAAGCCCTGCAAGTAAGAAGATAAAATGGGGTTCTTTTCTCCGAAAGGAAACAACACACGAGACTACTGAGATACGTTTGTATAGATACGACAACCACTTCCTTCGTCGTCAGAAGAAAAACTACCGAACGTGAAGCAAGAGAACAAGGAAAAAAGAAAATTAAAAGGTGGGGATATACTTCCTATTGTGAGAGCAGCACATTCGGTCGGAAGTGCTATCATATCGCACGCTATTCAAAGAAAAGTGCATTTTCCTTCCCAACCTTAAAGCGATGAGATAGAAACGTCTTCCAAAGACACTTACACACTCTAGTGTGGCTCTGTGCACGTCTCTTTATTGGGAAACTCGGACATGTAAGAAGTCACCCAGGAAGACGGTGATAAACAACAAGAAGTTGAGGGAGGAGAAAAGGAAAGGGAATTTTTGAAATGCTCCACATGAAACGATGTCACCGAGAGAGAGCATGTGTGATAATGCACTCACGCCCCATTCGTGACACACTTCGGTGTAGATTCAATGCACTTAAGAAAATCAAACTCCGGACCTCGAATGAGATTTCAACCACCACACAGGCAGAGTGGAATTACCCGTCCATCAGCAACCCGATGAAATGCCTCTCTCCCTGCAATAGGTGTCAATCAAATTCCTTTCATCACCTTTGTGTACCTTGCTCTTGTGGTATCGCACAACCTTTTATGTTATTTCCAGCCAACGAATTAATTGTGACCGACTTCTGGCAAGAAAGGATAACCGAGATAAGATGTTTATCTGAACTAGATTAAAGGCAAATTTGTTTTTTTTCTTCTGTTTTTTTTTGCTGCTCCTCGCTGCCACCACTTGTTTCCTTAAGAGGAAGCGAACGTCGTCGCTTTCATCGCGATATGGAAGGAAGTTTATTTAGCTCCACGCTTTCCCCTTTTCAGTTGCGTTCACGCTTCCTGGGACCCGTCGGCGGGAGTTCGCTGCAAACGACGAACCTTAACCGTATTTAAGAATTATCCTTTGATCGTAGCTCTGCCCGCGCGAGAGGGGTGGTCCGTGAGGTTCTTGTTTATGCATATACATGCATATGTGTGTATGTATGTGGGTGCAGCGGAATAGCATAATTATTTCCGTTTTTTTTTCTGCTTGCCTCACAAACTATATTCCAGTACGGTTCAACTCTCCTCGGTGCGCCAAGTTGAAGTGAATAGAGTGCTTGTAGTGGTGCGTTGTTGGTACTTTTAGTTAGGGTTAACGAAGGTTCGTTGGAAGTGCCTGAAGTTTTTCGCTTTTTCCATCTCTCACTCTCTCTCTCTCTTAATTCTCAGATGTGCGGAAGCATGCAAAAATAATTATTATCGAGAAGGGTAGTCGTTGGGAAGTACCGAAGAAAAAAAAAATGAACAAATGGCGGTTCAACAACCATTTAGTTTGAAGTAAGTATGCTTAAGGTTTTTGTTGTTGGCATTGAAGAGTGCTTTTGTGAGGGAGTGAGTAAGTGGTGCCTTAACAATGCTGTTGGCAAGAAGTTTGATTTTACATTATCTAAGTTGGAAAATGAGTGAACGAGTGGGACTTTAAGTGAATAAAAAACGATCGCTTAACTTGAATACCAAAAAACGCGAGAACATGGTTGGGGCTGTTCTGGCAGTTTTTAATTAGTGTACCTACATAAATTTTATGAGCATGTGTTGAAGGAGGACAAATTGCTCTTGGTTACTTTAAAATTCCTCAAAACATGTTCGATGTATTCGTGTAGAAAGAAAAAGATCTCAGAAATAGGAACAATAAAAAAAAAGGATGAAATTCTTATGCATTCGGCACGCAGAATAAGAATTTCAGACTTTTTTTTTTAAACAATTCAAATCTTTTTTCTCGAATAAGTGGGTGTTTTTTTTTTTTTTATTTATTGTTTTTTTTTATTATTACATACGTTATAACATATTATGGTGACATTTTGTATTTTTTTTTTAAGAGTAAATAAAAATAGAGTTGAATGTTACTTTGTATTGACGTTTGCGGAGCTTTATCGCCTATGCGAAAAAAAACGAATTTTGAGGAAACTTGGTAGACTTTTCTGAACTAGGTCATATTTATGTGAAGTGTTAACTTGGTTGGTCGATTCGAGAGGAAAGTCATTCGAACTATCTTCGATCACGTATTTGTTGATGGTGTTAGAAGGATATGACATAACGATGAGCTGTATGGGCTGTACAGCGACATGAATCTGGTTAAATGAGTTCAAGACTCTAGCCTCAGGTGGCTAGGTCATGTGGAGCCAATCCTCCAGTTTGAAACTATCAAATACTACTACAATCCCGAGGGACATGTTCCAGGTCTGCCCGGACTGTAACGAAGTGATTTCATCTTTTCCATCCATTTGGGATCCCCCCAGGGCAGCATCCAATTTTATGTCTAAAGTTGGATTTGGTGCTTCATTGCTGATCAGTAGGGACAATCATCCCAGTTTGCCAATCGCCAGGTGTTTTACTGCGTTCAACCTCAATGACATGTGAGAGCTGCAGAACTCCCCATTACCCATTTTACCCACATTTCAAGCCGTATATCATCCACACCGGGTGATTTGCAAACTTTTTGCTATTATATCGTCAAAATGACTTCCTCCACCGTTGGACTATTCTCCGCTCCACTCAAGACTACGGGTCTGCCATCCCAAACAGGCGATTGAGCAGCTCCGAAAAGTGCTTGCTCCATCTGAGCAAAATGTCTACCTCATTGGAAAGCAACACACCATCTTTGGATTTGACGCCTTGGATGATGTTGAATTTCCTTTCTCTGAGTTAGCGAATGGTTTGCCAGACTACCTTTTTCGCAGATCTATGGTCGCTTTTCAACTTCTCGCCGAACTCCTTCCAGGACTGCTCTTTAAACGCTTTCACATCCTATTTGCAAGTTATTCGTGCCACACTGTACCGGTCTCGAGAAGCAGAGGATAGTCTTCCAAGAAAATGCAGCCTCAATTCATTCAAATCAGCAGAGGTAATGACAGCTGTTGAAAACAGCCGCCATTCATATTCTACACGCTATGGAACTCGCTGTAAGCATACGCATAAGCATTCAAACATACATAAAAACAAATTCACAAAAAATAAAAAAACTAACAAACTCATTGTACAACTTTTAAAAAAGTGCTGCTATTGTGGAGCACCATGGTGAAATAATCGTATATACCACATCTTCCACCTTTTATTCCACGAAAAAAGCCGCTGTTTCAACTTCAAACTAAAATCTGTTCGAATTGCTCAAATGGATCAAATAAGGGATGGCAAAGGGAAGTTCACCATATACTATTAAGTTTTACAAAACAAATAACTAAAACTCATCGGTCGATGGCAGCTCTGCTTCAATTTTTAATGCACCCTCCAAGCAAACTAATCAATAACAAGTTCAAGCACCCATACTCGAAATTCGTACTCAACAACCGAAAACAAAGCACTTAACACACCGCAACAGTTGTCAGTGGATCCAACAAGACTACATGAACTGAAATCAACAGTTCGTCTTACCGAAAGGAGCTTGAAAGTGTACACCAAGAATACATGAAGGAAATAAGGATTAACTCATTAAAAGCGATGCATGTCATCTTATGTTACAAATTGTCAAAAACGATGAAAATTCAAATGCGTTGCATTGCAGTCAGTTACATGCTGTCAAATGAAGTGAATTATGTATAACAACGGCCAGTATTTCCTCAAAACTGGAATTTAATCTCCCGGAAACATATGATTCGTCAGGCATGCCATGCTTTTCGGATGTAAGACTAACCAACAAAGAGATGATACAACGTCGAGACACTGGTTGCCAACCCAACGACGAGGAACTATCGAAGGAATGAAGGAGGTTCTGCATTTCTTTGTTTCAGATATCGACGTGAACACAGCTTGGCTTTGATTTCATGAGTCCATTGTCATGCCAAGGCGCTATAGCACAATGTGTGGATAAAAATTCATTAAGGTCCATTTGAACTGAAATCGCAGGAACGATCCCTATTGTTTTCTGAAAATTCCTAAACGTGCCAGCAATCTAAACGTGACATAGTTGTGGATGGGGCTAAAATAAAGGGTTATAAAAATGTCAGTTTTTAAAACTGCACGCTTCCCTCAGACACGCAACTCGTACGAAATACGAGATCGTGGACTCTTTGTGAGCATGTAATTTCTTTGTGCATCCACGGCAGCTGCTGTTTCTATGTCTAGTACAGTTTCCCACTCACTTCGAGTGAATCGAAAGAAAGGATTTTCTAGAATGTGTGCATCTTCTGTTTAAGAGCTCCTCCTAGCCCCCATCGCTGTGCTCATAACTCGAAAGCAAATGCGTTTAATGCTCTCCACAATTTCCCCTAAACGAAATCACAAATTATGCTCAAAGCTAACCTCTGTGCGCTCTGCTCTGCTTGCATGGATAGGAGTGCGGGTGCGGAGTGTTGCGTTGTGAGAAAGTGAGAAGCAAGACTCAAAGATAAATAAAACTCTTTTGTTCAGCATTTCACCAAATCCTGTGACCGTAATAAGCTTAACGCAAATGTGTCTGAAGTTATTGTGTTATGAAGAACGCGTGTATAAGCACTTAAAGTGCATCTGCTAGGTGGGCGGTAAGAAAATGCCTAGCGATGAAAAATTGCTCATAAAAGCATAAAATAAATTTTAAGATCTTTTAAATGGAGAAATGAGCGTAGTGTGGTCTTAATGGGTCTCAGTGAATCAAGCAGGTTTGTGGGTTTTCGTTCCAGAATGCTACCAATGGATCTATTGCGCTGTTTATGTGTAATAATTCTTAGTGCCACCTCTGAAATCTATACAGTTAAGACGTAAGATGTCGTCGCATACAGTCCAGTCTTTGAATTCCGATAATACACATCGAAACAAATAACCACAGGTGCACAGAGGTCGTAGGTACCCCTAGTTGGACAGCTGTAGCAGTTGGAAGATGAACTTGGAAAAAGCTCAAATTTAACGATGCCGGCTATGCGATTTTGGCTGAAATCTCGATGTCGTCAAATGCACTGCAGAGAAGTAGTAGGTAGGTCATATACGGCCACTGTGGCAGTTGGAAGATGAACTTGGAAAATGCTGGAATTTGACGATGCCGCTATGCGAATTTGGCTGAAAATCTCGATGTCGTCAAATGCACTCCAGAGTATCTGATTCTTTTAATATACGTACGAAAACATCACCAGAGGTGTATAGAAGTCGTAGGTACGTCATATAGGGAAACTGTGGCACTGGGAAGATGAACTTGGAAAATGCTGGAATTTGACGAAGCCGGCTATGCGATTTTGGCTGAAAATCTCGATGTCGTCAAATGCACTCTAGAGTATCTGATTCTATTAATATACGTACGAAAACATCACCAGAGGTGTATAGAAGTCGTAGGTAGGTCATATAAGGCCACTGTGGCAGTTGGAAGATGAACTTGGAAAAGGCTGAAATTTGACGATGCCGGCTATGTGATTTTGGCTGAAAATCTTGATGTCGTTAAAAGCACTCCAGAGTATCTGATTCGATTAATATACGTACGAAAACATCACCAGAGGTGTATAGAAGTCGTAGGTAGGTCAAATAGGGCCACTGTGGCAGTTGGAAGATGAACTTGGAAAAAGCTGAAATTTGACGATGCCGGCTATGCGATTTTGGCTGAAAATCTCGATGTCGTCAAATGCACTCCAGAGTATCTGATTATATTAATATACGTACGAAAACATCACCAGAGGTGTATAGAAGTCGTAGGTAGGTCATATAGGGCCACTGTGGCAGTTGACGATGCCGGCTATGCGATTTTGGCTGAAAATCTCGATGTCGTCAAATGCACTCCAGAGTATCTGATTCTATTAATATACGTAGGAAAACATCACCAGAGGTGTATAGAAGTAGTAGGTTGGTCATATACGGCCACTGTGGCAGTTGGAAGATGAACTTGGAAAATGCTGGAATTTGACGATGCCGGCTATGCGAATTTGGCTGAAAATCTCGATGTCGTCAAATGCACTCCAGAGTATCTGATTCTATTAATATACGTAGGAAAACATCACCAGAGGTGTATAGAAGTAGTAGGTACGTCATATAGGGCCACTGTGGCAGTTGGAAGATGAACTTGGAAAATGCTGGAATTTGACGAAGCCGGCTATGCGATTTTGGCTGAAAATCTCGATGTCGTCAAATGCACTCCAGAGTATCTGATTCTATTAATATACGTACGAAAACATCACCAGAGGTGTATAGAAGTCGTAGGTACGTCATATAGGGCCACTGTGGCAGTTGGAAGATGAACTTGGAAAATGCTGAAATTTGACGATGCCGGCTATGCGATTTTGGCTGAAAATCTCGATGTCGTCAAATGCACTCCAGAGTATCTGATTATATTAATATACGTACGAAAACATCACCAGAGGTGTATAGAAGTCGTAGGTAGGTCATATAGGGCCACTGTGGCAGTTGAAAGATGATCTTGAAAAAAGCTGAAATTTGACGATGCCGGCTATGCGATTTTGGCTGAAAATCTCGATGTCGTCAAATGCACTCCAGAGTATCTGATTATATTAATATACGTACGAAAACATCACCAGAGGTGTATAGAAGTCGTAGGTAGGTCATATAGGGCCACTGTGGCAGTTATAAGATGAACTTCTAAAAAGCTGAAATTTGAAGATGCCGGCTATGCGATTTTGGCTGAAAATCTCGATGTCGTCAAATGCAAGAAGTAGTAGAAGTAGTAGGTAGGTCATATACGGCCACTGTGGCAGTTGGAAGATGAACTTGGAAAAAGCTGAAATTTGACGATGCCGGCTATGCTGTTTTGGCTGAAAATCTCGATGTCGTCAAAAGCACTCCAGAGTATCTGATTCTATTAATATACGTACGAAAACATCACCAGAGGTGTATAGAAGTCGTAGGTAGGTCATATAAGGCCACTGTGGCAGTTGGAAGATGAACTTGGAAAAGGCTGAAATTTGACGATGCCGGCTATGTGATTTTGGCTGAAAATCTTGATGTCGTTAAAAGCACTCCAGAGTATCTGATTCGATTAATATACGTACGAAAACATCACCAGAGGTGTATAGAAGTCGTAGGTAGGTCAAATAGGGCCACTGTGGCAGTTGGAAGATGAACTTGGAAAAAGCTGAAATTTGACGATGCCGGCTATGCGATTTTGGCTGAAAATCTCGATGTCGTCAAATGCACTCCAGAGTATCTGATTATATTAATATACGTACGAAAACATCACCAGAGGTGTATAGAAGTCGTAGGTAGGTCATATAGGGCCACTGTGGCAGTTGACGATGCCGGCTATGCGATTTTGGCTGAAAATCTCGATGTCGTCAAATGCACTCCAGAGTATCTGATTCTATTAATATACGTAGGAAAACATCACCAGAGGTGTATAGAAGTAGTAGGTTGGTCATATACGGCCACTGTGGCAGTTGGAAGATGAACTTGGAAAATGCTGGAATTTGACGATGCCGGCTATGCGAATTTGGCTGAAAATCTCGATGTCGTCAAATGCACTCCAGAGTATCTGATTCTATTAATATACGTAGGAAAACATCACCAGAGGTGTATAGAAGTAGTAGGTACGTCATATAGGGCCACTGTGGCAGTTGGAAGATGAACTTGGAAAATGCTGGAATTTGACGAAGCCGGCTATGCGATTTTGGCTGAAAATCTCGATGTCGTCAAATGCACTCCAGAGTATCTGATTATATTAATATACGTACGAAAACATCACCAGAGGTGTATAGAAGTCGTAGGTAGGTCATATAGGGCCACTGTGGCAGTTGAAAGATGATCTTGAAAAAAGCTGAAATTTGACGATGCCGGCTATGCGATTTTGGCTGAAAATCTCGATGTCGTCAAATGCACTCCAGAGTATCTGATTATATTAATATACGTACGAAAACATCACCAGAGGTGTATAGAAGTCGTAGGTAGGTCATATAGGGCCACTGTGGCAGTTATAAGATGAACTTCTAAAAAGCTGAAATTTGAAGATGCCGGCTATGCGATTTTGGCTGAAAATCTCGATGTCGTCAAATGCACTCCAGAGTATCTGATTACATTAATATACGTACGAAAACATCACCAGAGGTGTATAGAAGTCGTAGGTAGGTCATATAGGGCCACTGTGGCAGTTGAAAGATGATCTTGAAAAAAGCTGAAATTTGACGATGCCGGCTATGCGATTTTGGCTGAAAATCTCGATGTCGTCAAATGCACTCCAGAGTATCTGATTCTATTAATATACGTAGGAAAACATCACCAGAGGTGTATAGAAGTAGTAGGTAGGTCATATACGGCCACTGTGGCAGTTGGAAGATGAACTTGGAAAAAGCTGAAATTTGACGATGCCGGCTATGCTGTTTTGGCTGAAAATCTCGATGTCGTCAAAAGCACTCCAGAGTATCTGATTCTATTAATATACGTACGAAAACATCACCAGAGGTGTATAGAAGTCGTAGGTACGTCATATAGGGCCACTGTGGCAGTTGGAAGATGAACTTGGAAAATGCTGAAATTTGACGATGCCGGCTATGCGATTTTGGCTGAAAATCTCGATGTCGTCAAATGCACTCCAGAGTATCTGATTATATTAATATACGTACGAAAACATCACCAGAGGTGTATAGAAGTCGTAGGTAGGTCATATAGGGCCACTGTGGCAGTTGAAAGATGATCTTGAAAAAAGCTGAAATTTGACGATGCCGGCTATGCGATTTTGGCTGAAAATCTCGATGTCGTCAAATGCACTCCAGAGTATCTGATTATATTAATATACGTACGAAAACATCACCAGAGGTGTATAGAAGTCGTAGGTAGGTCATATAGGGCCACTGTGGCAGTTATAAGATGAACTTCTAAAAAGCTGAAATTTGAAGATGCCGGCTATGCGATTTTGGCTGAAAATCTCGATGTCGTCAAATGCACTCCAGAGTATCTGATTCTATTAATATACGTACGAAAACATCAACAGAGGTGTATAGAAGTCGTAGGTAGGTCAAATAGGGCCACTGTGGCAGTTGGAAGATGAACTTGGAAAAAGCTGAAATTTGACGATGCCGGCTATGCGATTTTGGCTGAAAATCTCGATGTCGTCAAATGCACTCCAGAGTATCTGATTATATTAATATACGTACGAAAACATCACCAGAGGTGTATAGAAGTCGTAGGTAGGTCATATAGGGCCACTGTGGCAGTTGACGATGCCGGCTATGCGATTTTGGCTGAAAATCTCGATGTCGTCAAATGCACTCCAGAGTATCTGATTCTATTAATATACGTAGGAAAACATCACCAGAGGTGTATAGAAGTAGTAGGTAGGTCATATACGGCCACTGTGGCAGTTGGAAGATGAACTTGGAAAAAGCTGAAATTTGACGATGCCGGCTATGCTGTTTTGGCTGAAAATCTCGATGTCGTCAAAAGCACTCCAGAGTATCTGATTCTATTAATATACGTACGAAAACATCACCAGAGGTGTATAGAAGTCGTAGGTAGGTCATATAGGGCCACTGTGGCAGTTGACGATGCCGGCTATGCGATTTTGGCTGAAAATCTCGATGTCGTCAAATGCACTCCAGAGTATCTGATTCTATTAATATACGTAGGAAAACATCACCAGAGGTGTATAGAAGTCGTAGGTACGTCATATAGGGCCACTGTGGCAGTTGGAAGATGAACTTGGAAAATGCTGAAATTTGACGATGCCGGCTATGCGATTTTGGCTGAAAATCTCGATGTCGTCAAATGCACTCCAGAGTATCTGATTATATTAATATACGTACGAAAACATCACCAGAGGTGTATAGAAGTCGTAGGTAGGTCATATAGGGCCACTGTGGCAGTTGAAAGATGATCTTGAAAAAAGCTGAAATTTGACGATGCCGGCTATGCGATTTTGGCTGAAAATCTCGATGTCGTCAAATGCACTCCAGAGTATCTGATTATATTAATATACGTACGAAAACATCACCAGAGGTGTATAGAAGTCGTAGGTAGGTCATATAGGGCCACTGTGGCAGTTATAAGATGAACTTCTAAAAAGCTGAAATTTGAAGATGCCGGCTATGCGATTTTGGCTGAAAATCTCGATGTCGTCAAATGCACTCCAGAGTATCTGATTCTATTAATATACGTACGAAAACATCAACAGAGGTGTATAGAAGTCGTAGGTAGGTCAAATAGGGCCACTGTGGCAGTTGGAAGATGAACTTGGAAAAAGCTGAAATTTGACGATGCCGGCTATGCGATTTTGGCTGAAAATCTCGATGTCGTCAAATGCACTCCAGAGTATCTGATTATATTAATATACGTACGAAAACATCACCAGAGGTGTATAGAAGTCGTAGGTAGGTCATATAGGGCCACTGTGGCAGTTGACGATGCCGGCTATGCGATTTTGGCTGAAAATCTCGATGTCGTCAAATGCACTCCAGAGTATCTGATTCTATTAATATACGTAGGAAAACATCACCAGAGGTGTATAGAAGTAGTAGGTAGGTCATATACGGCCACTGTGGCAGTTGGAAGATGAACTTGGAAAAAGCTGAAATTTGACGATGCCGGCTATGCTGTTTTGGCTGAAAATCTCGATGTCGTCAAAAGCACTCCAGAGTATCTGATTCTATTAATATACGTACGAAAACATCACCAGAGGTGTATAGAAGTCGTAGGTAGGTCATATAGGGCCACTGTGGCAGTTGACGATGCCGGCTATGCGATTTTGGCTGAAAATCTCGATGTCGTCAAATGCACTCCAGAGTATCTGATTCTATTAATATACGTAGGAAAACATCACCAGAGGTGTATAGAAGTAGTAGGTAGGTCATATACGGCCACTGTGGCAGTTCGAAGATGAACTTGGAAAAAGCTGAAATTTGACGATGCCGGCTATGCTATTTTGGCTGAAAATCTCGATGTCGTCAAAAGCACTCCAGAGTATCTGATTCTATTAATATACGTACGAAAACATCACCAGAGGTGTATAGAAGTCGTAGGTAGGTCATATAGGGCCACTGTGGCAGTTGACGATGCCGGCTATGCGATTTTGGCTGAAAATCTCGATGTCGTCAAATGCACTCCAGAGTATCTGATTCTATTAATATACGTAGGAAAACATCACCAGAGGTGTATAGAAGTAGTAGGTAGGTCATATACGGCCACTGTGGCAGTTGGAAGATGAACTTGGAAAAAGCTGAAATTTGACGATGCCGGCTATGCTGTTTTGGCTGAAAATCTCGATGTCGTCAAAAGCACTCCAGAGTATCTGATTCTATTAACATACGTACGAAAACATCACCAGAGGTGTATAGAAGTCGTAGGTAGGTCATATAGGGCCACTGTGGCAGTTGGAAGATGAACTTGGAAAAAGCTGAAATTTGACGATGCCGGCTATGCTATTTTGGCTGAAAATCTCGATGTCGTCAAATGCACTCCATTTGACGGCTATGCGATTTTGGCTGAAAATCTCGATGTCGTCAAATGCACTCCAGAGTATCTGATTCTATTAATATACGTACGAAAACATCACCAGAGGTGTATAGAAGTCGTAGGTAGGTCATATAGGGCCACTGTGGCAGTTGGAAGATGAACTTGGAAAAAGCTGAAATTTGACGATGCCGGCTATGCGATTTTGGCTGAAAATCTCGATGTCGTCAAATGCACTCCAGAGTATCTGATTCCATTAATATACGTACGAAAACATCGCCAGAGGTGCATAGAAGTCGTAGGTAGGTCATATAGGGCCAATGTGGCAGTTGGAAGATGAACTTGGAAAAAGCTGAAATTTGACGATGCCGGCTATGCGATTTTGGCTGAAAATCTCGATGTCGTCAAATGCACTCCAGAGTATCTGATTACATTAATATACGTACGAAAACATCACCAGAGGTGTATAGAAGTCGTAGGTAGGTCATATAGGGCCACTGTGGCAGTTATAAGATGAACTTCTAAAAAGCTGAAATTTGACGATGCCGGCTATGCGATTTTGGCTGAAAATCTCGATGTCGTCAAATGCACTCCAGAGTATCTGATTACATTAATATACGTACGAAAACATCACCAGAGGTGTATAGAAGTCGTAGGTAGGTCATATAGGGCCACTGTGGCAGTTATAAGATGAACTTCTAAAAAGCTGAAATTTGACGATGCCGGCTATGCGATTTTGGCTGAAAATCTCGATGTCGTCAAATGCACTCCAGAGTATCTGATTCTATTAATATACGTACGAAAACATCACCAGAGGTGCATAGCAGTCGTAGGTAGGTCATATAAGGCCACTGTGGCAGTTGGAAGATAAACTTGGAAAAAGCTGAAATTTGGCGATGCCGGCTATGCGATTTTGGCTGAAAATCTCGATGTCGTCAAATGCACTCCAGAGTATCTGATTACATTAATATACGTACGAAAACATCACCAGAGGTGTATAGAAGTCGTAGGTAGGTCATATAGGGCCACTGTGGCAGTTATAAGATGAACTTCTAAAAAGCTGAAATTTGACGATGCCGGCTATGCGATTTTGGCTGAAAATCTCGATGTCGTCAAATGCACTCCAGAGTATCTGATTCTATTAATATACGTACGAAAACATCAACAGAGGTGTATAGAAGTCGTAGGTAGGTCAAATAGGGCTACTGTGGCAGTTGGAAGATGAACTTGGAAAAAGCTGAAATTTGACGATGCCGGCTATGCGATTTTGGCTGAAAATCTCGATGTCGTCAAATGCACTCCAGAGTATCTGATTACATTAATATACGTACGAAAACATCACCAGAGGTGTATAGAAGTCGTAGGTAGGTCATATAGGGCCACTGTGGCAGTTATAAGATGAACTTCTAAAAAGCTGAAATTTGACGATGCCGGCTATGCGATTTTGGCTGAAAATCTCGATGTCGTCAAATGCACTCCAGAGTATCTGATTCTATTAATATACGTACGAAAACATCACCAGAGGTGCATAGCAGTCGTAGGTAGGTCATATAGGGCCACTGTGGCAGTTGGAAGATAAACTTGGAAAAAGCTGAAATTTGGCGATGCCGGCTATGCGATTTTGGCTGAAAATCTCGATGTCGTCAAATGCACTCCAGAGTATCTGATTACATTAATATACGTACGAAAACATCACCAGAGGTGTATAGAAGTCGTAGGTAGGTCATATAGGGCCACTGTGGCAGTTGGAAGATAAACTTGGAAAAAGCTGAAATTTGACGATGCCGGCTATGCGATTTTGGCTGAAAATCTCGATGTCGTCAAATGCACTCCAGAGTATCTGATTCTATTAATATACGTACGAAAACATCACCAGAGGTGTATAGAAGTCGTAGGTAGGTCATATAGGGCCACTGTGGCAGTTGGAAGATGATCTTGAAGAAAGCTGAAATTTGACGATGCCGGCTATGCGATTTTGGCTGAAAATCTCGATGTCGTCAAATGCACTCCAGAGTATCTGATTATATTAATATACGTGCTAAAACATCACCAAAGGTGTATAGAAGTCGTAGGTAGGTCATATAGGGCCACTGTGGCAGTTGGAAGATGAACTTGGAAAAAGCTGAAATTTGACGATTTTGGCTGAAAATCTCGATGTCGTCAAATGCACTCCAGAGTATCTGATTACATTAATATACGTACGAAAACATCACCAGAGGTGTATAGAAGTCGTAGGTAGGTCATATAGGGCCACTGTGGCAGTTGGAAGATGATCTTGAAAAAAGCTGAAATTTGACGATGCCGGCTATGCGATTTTGGCTGAAAATCTCGATGTCGTCAAATGCACTCCAGAGTATCTGATTCTATTAATATACGTACGAAAACATCACCAGAGGTGTATAGAAGTCGTAGGTAGGTCATATAGGGCCACTGTGGCAGTTATAAGATGAACTTCTAAAAAGCTGAAATTTGACGATGCCGGCTATGCGATTTTGGCTGAAAATCTCGATGTCGTCAAATGCACTCCAGAGTATCTGATTCTATTAATATACGTACGAAAACATCACCAGAGGTGCATAGAAGTCGTAGGTAGGTCATATAGGGCCACTGTGGCAGTTATAAGATGAACTTCTAAAAAGCTGAAATTTGACGATGCCGGCTATGCGATTTTGGCTGAAAATCTCGATGTCGTCAAATGCACTCCAGAGTATCTGATTCTATTAATATACGTACGAAAACATCACCAGAGGTGCATAGAAGTCGTAGGTAGGTCATATAGGGCCACTGTGGCAGTTGGAAGATAAACTTGGAAAAAGCTGAAATTTGACGATGCCGGCTATGCGATTTTGGCTGAAAATCTCGATGTCGTCAAATGCACTCCAGAGTATCTGATTCTATTAATATACGCACGAAAACATCACCAGAGGTGCATAGAAGTCGTAGGTAGGTCATATAGGGCCACTGTGGCAGTTGGAAGATAAACTTGGAAAAAGCTGAAATTTGACGATGCCGGCTATGCGATTTTGGCTGAAAATCTCGATGTCGTCAAATGCACTCCAGAGTATCTGATTCTATTAATATACGTACGAAAACATCACCAGAGGTGCATAGAAGTCGTAGGTAGGTCATATAGGGCCACTGTGGCAGTTGGAAGATGAACTTGGAAAAAGCTGAAATTTGACGATTTTGGCTGAAAATCTCGATGTCGTCAAATGCACTCCAGAGTATCTGATTCTATTAATATACGTACGAAAACATCAACAGAGGTGTATAGAAGTCGTAGGTAGGTCAAATAGGGCCACTGTGGCAGTTGGAAGATGAACTTGGAAAAAGCTGAAATTTGACGATGCCGGCTATGCGATTTTGGCTGAAAATCTCGATGTCGTCAAATGCACTCCAGAGTATCTGATTACATTAATATACGTACGAAAACATCACCAGAGGTGTATAGAAGTCGTAGGTAGGTCATATAGGGCCACTGTGGCAGTTATAAGATGAACTTCTAAAAAGCTGAAATTTGACGATGCCGGCTATGCGATTTTGGCTGAAAATCTCGATGTCGTCAAATGCACTCCAGAGTATCTGATTACATTAATATACGTACGAAAACATCACCAGAGGTGTATAGAAGTCGTAGGTAGGTCATATAGGGCCACTGTGGCAGTTGGAAGATGATCTTGAAAAAAGCTGAAATTTGACGATGCCGGCTATGCGATTTTGGCTGAAAATCTCGGTGTCGTCAAATGCACTCCAGAGTATCTGATTCGATTAATACACGTACGAAAACATCACCAGAGGTGTATAGAAGTCGTAGGTAGGTCATATAGGGCCACTGTGGCAGTTGGAAGATGAACTTGGCAAAAGCTGAAATTTGACGATGCGATTTTGGCTGAAAATCTCGATGTCGTCAAATGCACTCCAGAGTATCTGATTCGATTAATACACGTACGAAAACATCACCAGAGGTGTATAGAAGTCGTAGGTAGGTCATATAGGGCCACTGTGACAGTTGGAAGATGAACTTGGAAAAATCTGAAATTTGACGATGCCGGCTATGCGATTTTGGCTGAAAATCTCGATGTCGTCAAATGCACTCCAGAGTATCTGATTACATTAATATACGTACGAAAACATCACCAGAGGTGTATAGAAGTCGTAGGTACGTCATATAGGGCCACTGTGGCAGTTGGAAGATGAACTTGGAAAAAGCTGAAATTTGACGATGCCGGCTATGCGATTTTGGCTGAAAATCTCGATGTCGTCAAATGCACTCCAGAGTATCTGAGTCTATTAATAGACGTACGAAAACATCACCAGTGGTGTATCGAAGTCGTAGGTACGTCATATAGGGCCACTGTGGCAGTTGGAAGATGAACTTGGAAAAAGCTGAAATTTGACGATGCCGGCTATGCGATTTTGGCTGAAAATCTCGATGTCGTCAAATGCACTTCAGAGTATCTGAGTCTATTAATAGACGTACGAAAACATCACCAGAGGTGTATAGAAGTCGTAGGTAGGTCATATAGGGCCAGTGTGGCAGTTGGAAGATGAACTTGGAAAAAGCTGAAATTTGACGATGCCGGCTATGCGATTTTGGCTGAAAATCTCGATGTCGTCAAATGCACTCCAGAGTATCTGATTCTATTAATATACGTACGAAAACATCACCAGAGGTGTATAGAAGTCGTAAGTACGTCATATAGGGCCACTGTGACAGTTGGAAGATGAACTTTTAAAAGGCTGAAATTTGACGATGCCGGCTACGCGATTTTGGCTGAAAATCTCGAAGTCGTCAAATGCACTCCAGAGTATCTGATTACATTAATATACGTACGAAAACATCACCAGAGGTGTATAGAAGTCATAGGTAGGTCATATAGGGCCACTGTGGCAGTTGGAAGATGATCTTGAAAAAAGCTGAAATTTGACGATGCCGGCTATGCGATTTTGGCTGAAAATCTCGATGTCGTCAAATGCACTCCAGAGTATCTGATTCTATTAATATACGTACGAAAAAATCACCAGAGGTGTATAGCAGTCGTTGGTACGTTAAAATGGGGCCACTGTGGCAGTTGGAAGATGAACTTGGAAAAAGTTGAAATTTGACGACGCCGGCTATGCGATTTTGGCTGAAAATCTCGATGTCGTCAAATGCACTCCAGAGTATCTGATTATATTAATATACGTACGAAAACATCACCAGAGGTGTATAGAAGTCGTAGGTAGGTCATATAGGGCCAGTGTGGCAGTTGGAAGATGAACTTGGAAAAAGCTGAAATTTGACGATGCCGGCTATGCGATTTTGGCTGAAAATCTCGATGTCGTCAAATGCACTCCAGAGTATCTGAGTCTATTAATAGACGTACGAAAACATCACCAGTGGTGTATCGAAGTCGTAGGTACGTCATATAGGGCCACTGTGGCAGTTGGAAGATGAACTTGGAAAAAGCTGAAATTTGACGATGCCGGCTATGCGATTTTGGCTGAAAATCTCGATGTCGTCAAATGCACTCCAGAGTATCTGAGTCTATTAATAGACGTACGAAAACATCACCAGTGGTGTATCGAAGTCGTAGGTACGTCATATAGGGCCACTGTGGCAGTTGGAAGATGAACTTGGAAAAAGCTGAAATTTGACGATGCCGGCTATGCGATTTTGGCTGAAAATCTCGATGTCGTCAAATGCACTTCAGAGTATCTGAGTCTATTAATAGACGTACGAAAACATCACCAGAGGTGTATAGAAGTCGTAGGTAGGTCATATAGGGCCAGTGTGGCAGTTGGAAGATGAACTTGGAAAAAGCTGAAATTTGACGATGCCGGCTATGCGATTTTGGCTGAAAATCTCGATGTCGTCAAATGCACTCCAGAGTATCTGATTCTATTAATATACGTACGAAAACATCACCAGAGGTGTATAGAAGTCGTAAGTACGTCATATAGGGCCACTGTGACAGTTGGAAGATGAACTTTTAAAAGGCTGAAATTTGACGATGCCGGCTACGCGATTTTGGCTGAAAATCTCGAAGTCGTCAAATGCACTCCAGAGTATATGATTACATTAATATACGTACGAAAACATCACCAGAGGTGTATAGAAGTCATAGGTAGGTCATATAGGGCCACTGTGGCAGTTGGAAGATGATCTTGAAAAAAGCTGAAATTTGACGATGCCGGCTATGCGATTTTGGCTGAAAATCTCGATGTCGTCAAATGCACTCCAGAGTATCTGATTCGATTAATATACGTACGAAAACATCACCTGAGGTGTATAGAAGTCGTAGATAGGTCATATAGGGCCACTGTGGCAGTTGGAAGATGAACTTGGAAAAAGCTGAAATTTGACGATGCCGGCTATGCGATTTTGGCTGAAAATCTCGATGTCGTCAAATGCACTCCAGAGTATCTGATTCTAGTAATATACGTACGAAAACATCACCAGTGGTGTATCGAAGTCGTAGGTACGTCATATAGGGCCACTGTGGCAGTTGGAAGATGAACTTGGAAAAAGCTGAAATTTGACGATGCCGGCTATGCGATTTTGGCTGAAAATCTCGATGTCGTCAAATGCACTTCAGAGTATCTGAGTATATTAATAGACGTACGAAAACATCACCAGAGGTGTATAGAAGTCGTAGGTAGGTCATATAGGGCCAGTGTGGCAGTTGGAAGATGAACTTGGAAAAAGCTGAAATTTGACGATGCCGGCTATGCGATTTTGGCTGAAAATCTCGATGTCGTCAAATGCACTCCAGAGTATCTGAGTCTATTAATAGACGTACGAAAACATCACCAGTGGTGTATCGAAGTCGTAGGTACGTCATATAGGGCCACTGTGGCAGTTGGAAGATGAACTTGGAAAAAGCTGAAATTTGACGATGCCGGCTATGCGATTTTGGCTGAAAATCTCGATGTCGTCAAATGCACTCCAGAGTATCTGAGTCTATTAATAGACGTACGAAAACATCACCAGTGGTGTATCGAAGTCGTAGGTACGTCATATAGGGCCACTGTGGCAGTTGGAAGATGAACTTGGAAAAAGCTGAAATTTGACGATGCCGGCTATGCGATTTTGGCTGAAAATCTCGATGTCGTCAAATGCACTCCAGAGTATCTGAGTCTATTAATAGACGTACGAAAACATCACCAGTGGTGTATCGAAGTCGTAGGTACGTCATATAGGGCCACTGTGGCAGTTGGAAGATGAACTTGGAAAAAGCTGAAATTTGACGATGCCGGCTATGCGATTTTGGCTGAAAATCTCGATGTCGTCAAATGCACTCCAGAGTATCTGAGTCTATTAATAGACGTACGAAAACATCACCAGAGGTGTATAGAAGTCGTAGGTAGGTCATATAGGGCCAGTGTGGCAGTTGGAAGATGAACTTGGAAAAAGCTGAAATTTGACTATGCCGGCTATGCGATTTTGGCTGAAAATCTCGATGTCGTCAAATGCACTCCAGAGTATCTGATTCTAGTAATATACGTACGAAAACTTCACCAGTGGTGTATCGAAGTCGTAGGTACGTCATATAGGGCCACTGTGGCAGTTGGAAGATGAACTTGGAAAAAGCTGAAATTTGACGATGCCGGCTATGCGATTTTGGCTGAAAATCTCGATGTCGTCAAATGCACTTCAGAGTATCTGAGTATATTAATAGACGTACGAAAACATCACCAGAGGTGTATAGAAGTCGTAGGTAGGTCATATAGGGCCAGTGTGGCAGTTGGAAGATGAACTTGGAAAAAGCTGAAATTTGACGATGCCGGCTATGCGATTTTGGCTGAAAATCTCGATGTCGTCAAATGCACTCCAGAGTATCTGACTCTATTAATATACGTACGAAAACATCACCAGTGGTGTATCGAAGTCGTAGGTACGTCATATAGGGCCACTGTGGCAGTTGGAAGATGAACTTGGAAAAAGCTGAAATTTGACGATGCCGGCTATGCGATTTTGGCTGAAAATCTCGATGTCGTCAAATGCACTTCAGAGTATCTGAGTATATTAATAGACGTACGAAAACATCACCAGAGGTGTATAGAAGTCGTAGGTAGGTCATATAGGGCCAGTGTGGCAGTTGGAAGATGAACTTGGAAAAAGCTGAAATTTGACGATGCCGGCTATGCGATTTTGGCTGAAAATCTCGATGTCGTCAAATGCACTTCAGAGTATCTGAGTATATTAATAGACGTACGAAAACATCACCAGAGGTGTATAGAAGTCGTAGGTAGGTCATATAGGGCCAGTGTGGCAGTTGGAAGATGAACTTGGAAAAAGCTGAAATTTGACGATGCCGGCTATGCGATTTTGGCTGAAAATCTCGATGTCGTCAAATGCACTCCAGAGTATCTGAGTCTATTAATAGACGTACGAAAACATCACCAGTGGTGTATCGAAGTCGTAGGTACGTCATATAGGGCCACTGTGGCAGTTGGAAGATGAACTTGGAAAAAGCTGAAATTTGACGATGCCGGCTATGCGATTTTGGCTGAAAATCTCGATGTCGTCAAATGCACTCCAGAGTATCTGAGTCTATTAATAGACGTACGAAAACATCACCAGTGGTGTATCGAAGTCGTAGGTACGTCATATAGGGCCACTGTGGCAGTTGGAAGATGAACTTGGAAAAAGCTGAAATTTGACGATGCCGGCTATGCGATTTTGGCTGAAAATCTCGATGTCGTCAAATGCACTCCAGAGTATCTGAGTCTATTAATAGACGTACGAAAACATCACCAGTGGTGTATCGAAGTCGTAGGTACGTCATATAGGGCCACTGTGGCAGTTGGAAGATGAACTTGGAAAAGGCTGAAATTTGACGATGCCGGCTATGCGATTTTGGCTGAAAATCTCGATGTCGTCAAATGCACTCCAGAGTATCTGAGTCTATTAATAGACGTACGAAAACATCACCAGAGGTGTATAGAAGTCGTAGGTAGGTCATATAGGGCCAGTGTGGCAGTTGGAAGATGAACTTGGAAAAAGCTGAAATTTGACTATGCCGGCTATGCGATTTTGGCTGAAAATCTCGATGTCGTCAAATGCACTCCAGAGTATCTGATTCTAGTAATATACGTACGAAAACTTCACCAGTGGTGTATCGAAGTCGTAGGTACGTCATATAGGGCCACTGTGGCAGTTGGAAGATGAACTTGGAAAAAGCTGAAATTTGACGATGCCGGCTATGCGATTTTGGCTGAAAATCTCGATGTCGTCAAATGCACTTCAGAGTATCTGAGTATATTAATAGACGTACGAAAATATCACCAGAGGTGTATAGAAGTCGTAGGTAGGTCATATAGGGCCAGTGTGGCAGTTGGAAGATGAACTTGGAAAAAGCTGAAATTTGACGATGCCGGCTATGCGATTTTGGCTGAAAATCTCGATGTCGTCAAATGCACTCCAGAGTATCTGACTCTATTAATATACGTACGAAAACATCACCAGTGGTGTATCGAAGTCGTAGGTACGTCATATAGGGCCACTGTGGCAGTTGGAAGATGAACTTGGAAAAAGCTGAAATATGACGATGCCGGCTATGCGATTTTGGCTGAAAATCTCGATGTCGTCAAATGCACTTCAGAGTATCTGAGTCTATTAATAGACGTACGAAAACATCACCAGAGGTGTATAGAAGTCGTAGGTAGGTCATATAGGGCCAGTGTGGCAGTTGGAAGATGAACTTGGAAAAAGCTGAAATTTGACGATGCCGGCTATGCGATTTTGGCTGAAAATCTCGATGTCGTCAAATGCACTCCAGAGTATCTGAGTCTATTAATATACGTACGAAAACATCACCAGAGGTGTATAGAAGTCGTAAGTACGTCATATAGGGCCACTGTGACAGTTGGAATATGAACTTTTAAAAGGCTGAAATTTGACGATGCCGGCTACGCGATTTTGGCTGAAAATCTCGAAGTCGTCAAATGCACTCCAGAGTATCTGATTCGATTAATATACGTACGAAAACATCACCAGAGGTGTATAGAAGTCGTAGGTAGGTCATATAGGGCCACTGTGGCAGTTGGAAGATGGACTTGGAAAAAGCTGAAATTTGACGATGCCGGCTATGCGATTTTGGCTGAAAATCTCGATGTCGTCAAATGCACTCCAGAGTATCTGATTCTATTAATATACGTACGAAAACATCATCAGAGGTGTATGGAAGTTGTCGGTACATCATATAGGGCCACTGTGACAGTTAGAAGATGTTCTTGGAAAAAGCTGAAACTTGACGATGCCGGCTATGCGATTTTGGCTGAAAATCTCGATGTCGTCAAATGCACTCCAGAGTATCTGAGTCTATTAATAGACGTACGAAAACATCACCAGAGGTGTATAGAAGTCGTAGGTAGGTCATATAGGGCCAGTGTGGCAGTTGGAAGATGAACTTGGAAAAAGCTGAAATTTGTCGATGCCGGCTATGCGATTTTGGCTGAAAATGTCGATGTCGTCAAATGCACTCCAGAGTATCTGATTCTATTAATAGACGTACGAAAACATCACCAGAGGTGTATAGAAGTCGTAGGTACGTCATATAGGGCCACTGTGACAGTTGGAAGATGAACTTGGAAAAATCTGAAATTTGACGACGCCGGCTATGCGATTTTGGCTGAAAATCTCGGTGTCGTCAAATGCACTCCAGAGTATCTGAGTCTATTAATAGACGTACGAAAACATCACCAGAGGTGTATAGAAGTCGTAGGTAGGTCATATAGGGCCAGTGTGGCAGTTGGAAGATGAACTTGGAAAAAGCTGAAATTTGACGATGCCGGCTATGCGATTTTGGCTGAAAATGTCGATGTCGTCAAATGCACTCCAGAGTATCTGAGTCTATTAATAGACGTACGAAAACATCACCAGAGGTGTATAGAAGTCGTAGGTAGGTCATATAGGGCCAGTGTGGCAGTTGGAAGATGAACTTGGAAAAAGCTGAAATTTGACGATGCCGGCTATGCGATTTTGGCTGAAAATCTCGATGTCGTCAAATGCACTCCAGAGTATCTGAGTCTATTAATAGACGTACGAAAACATCACCAGAGGTGTATAGAAGTCGTAGGTAGGTCATATAGGGCCAGTGTGGCAGTTGGAAGATGAACTTGGAAAAAGCTGAAATTTGACGATGCCGGCTATGCGATTTTGGCTGAAAATGTCGATGTCGTCAAATGCACTCCAGAGTATCTGATTCTATTAATAGACGTACGAAAACATCACCAGAGGTGTATAGAAGTCGTAGGTACGTCATATAGGGCCACTGTGACAGTTGGAAGATGAACTTGGAAAAATCTGAAATTTGACGATGCCGGCTATGCGATTTTGGCTGAAAATCTCGATGTCGTCAAATGCACTCCAGAGTATCTGATTCTATTAATATACGTACGAAAACATCACCAGAGGTGTATAGAAGTCGTTGGTACGTTAAAATGGGGCCACTGTGGCAGTTGGAAGATGAACTTGGAAAAAGTTGAAATTTGACGACGCCGGCTATGCGATTTTGGCTGAAAATCTCGGTGTCGTCAAATGCACTCCAGAGTATCTGAGTCTATTAATAGACGTACTAAAACATCACCAGAGGTGTATAGAAGTCATAGGTAGGTCATATAGGGCCAGTGTGGCAGTTGGAAGATGAAGTTGGAAAAAGCTGAAATTTGACGATGCCGGCTATGCGATTTTGGCTGAAAATCTCGATGTCGTCAAATGCACTCCAGAGTATCTGATTCTATTAATGTACGTACGAAAACATCACCTGAGGTGTATAGAAGTCGTAGGTAGGTCATATAGGGCCACTGTGGCAGTTGGAAGATGAACTTGGAAAAAGCTGAAATTTGACGATGCCGGCTATGCGATTTTGGCTGAAAATCTCGATGTCGTCAAATGCACTCCAGAGTATCTGATTCTATTAATATACGTACGAAAACATCACCAGTGGTGTATCGAAGTCGTAGGTACGTCATATAGGGCCACTGTGGCAGTTGGAAGATGAACAGAGTATCTGACTCTATTAATATACGTACGAAAACATCACCAGTGGTGTATCGAAGTCGTAGGTACGTCATATAGGGCCACTGTGGCAGATGGAAGAAGCTGAAATTTGACGATGCCGGCTATGCGATTTTGGCTGAAAATCTCGATGTCGTCAAATGCACTTCAGAGTATCTGAGTCTATTAATAGACGTACGAAAACATCACCAGAGGTGTATAGAAGTCGTAGGTACGTTAAAATGGGGCCACTGTGGCAGTTGGAAGATGAACTTGGAAAAAGCTGAAATTTGACGATGCCGGCTATGCGATTTTGGCTGAAAATCTCGATGTCGTCAAATGCACTCCAGAGTATCTGATTCTATTAATAGACGTACGAAAACATCACCAGAGGTGTATAGAAGTCGTAGGTAGGTCATATAGGGCCAGTGTGGCAGTTGGAAGATGAAGTTGGAAAAAGCTGAAATTTGACGATGCCGGCTATGCGATTTTGGCTGAAAATCTCGATGTCGTCAAATGCACTCCAGAGTACCTGATTCGATTAATACACGTACGAAAACATCACCAGAGGTGTATAGAAGTCGTAGGTAGGTCATATAGGGCCACTGTGACAGTTGGAAGATGAATTTGAAAAAATCTGAAATTTGACGATTTTGGCTGAAAATCTCGATGTCGTCAAATGCACTCCAGAGTATCTGATTCTATTAATATACGTACGAAAACATCACCAGAGGTGTAAAGAAGTCGTAGGTACGTCATATAGGGCCACTGTGGCAGTTGGAAGATGAAGTTGGAAAAAGCTGAAATTTGACGATGCCGGCTATGCGATTTTGGCTGAAAATCTCGATGTCGTCAAATGCACTCCAGAGTATCTGACTCTATTAATATACGTACGAAAACATCACCAGTGGTGTATCGAAGTCGTAGGTACGTCATATAGGGCCACTGTGGCAGTTGGAAGATGAACTTGGAAAAAGCTGAAATTTGACGATGCCGGCTATGCGATTTTGGCTGAAAATCTCGATGTCGTCAAATGCACTCCAGAGTATCTGAGTCTATTAATAGACGTACGAAAACATCACCAGAGGTGTATAGAAGTCGTAGGTACGTCATATAGGGCCACTGTGACAGTTGGAAGATGAACTTTTAAAAGGCTGAAATTTGACGATGCCGGCTACGCGATTTTGGCTGAAAATCTCGATGTCGTCAAACGCACTCCAGAGTATCTGATTTTATTAATATACGTACGAAAACATCACCAGAGGTGTATAGAAGTCGTAGGTAGGTCATATAGGGCCACTGTGGCAGTTGACGATGCCGGCTATGCGATTTTGGCTGAAAATCTCGATGTCGTCAAATGCACTCCAGAGTATCTGATTCGATTAATATACGTACGAAAACATCACCAGAGGTGTATAGAAGTCGTAGGTACGTCATATAGGGCCACTGTGACAGTTGGAAGATGAACTTGGAAAAAGCTGAAATTTGACGATGCCGGCTATGCGATTTTGGCTGAAAATCTCGATGTCGTCAAATGCACTCCAGAGTATCTGATTATATTAATATACGTACGAAAACATCACCAGAGGTGTATAGAAGTCGTAGGTAGGTCATATAGGGCCACTGTGGCAGTTGACGATGCCGGCTATGCGATTTTGGCTGAAAATCTCGATGTCGTCAAATGCACTCCAGAGTATCTGATTCGATTAATATACGTACGAAAACATCACCAGAGGTGTATAGAAGTCGTAGGTACGTCATATAGGGCCACTGTGACAGTTGGAAGATGAACTTGGAAAAAGCTGAAATTTGACGATGCCGGCTATGCGATTTTGGCTGAAAATCTCGATGTCGTCAAATGCACTCCAGAGTATCTGATTATATTAATATACGTACGAAAACATCACCAGAGGTGTATAGAAGTCGTAGGTAGGTCATATAGGGCCACTGTGGCAGTTGACGATGCCGGCTATGCGATTTTGGCTGAAAATGTCGATGTCGTCAAATGCACTCCAGAGTATCTGATTCTATTAATAGACGTACGAAAACATCACCAGAGGTGTATAGAAGTCGTAGGTACGTCATATAGGGCCACTGTGACAGTTGGAAGATGAACTTCGAAAAATCTGAAATTTGACGATGCCGGCTATGCGATTTTGGCTGAAAATCTCGATGTCGTCAAATGCACTCCAGAGTATCTGATTCTATTAATATACGTACGAAAACATCACCAGAGGTGTATAGAAGTCGTAGGTACGTTAAAATGGGGCCACTGTGGCAGTTGGAAGATGAACTTGGAAAAAGTTGAAATTTGACGACGCCGGCTATGCGATTTTGGCTGAAAATCTCGGTGTCGTCAAATGCACTCCAGAGTATCTGAGTCTATTAATAGGCGTACGAAAACATCACCAGAGGTGTATAGAAGTCGTAGGTAGGTCATATAGGGTCAGTGTGGCAGTTGGAAGATGAACTTGGAAAAAGCTGAAATTTGACGATGCCGGCTATGCGATTTTGGCTGAAAATGTCGGTGTCGTCAAATGCACTCCAGAGTATCTGAGTCTATTAATAGACGTACGAAAACATCACCAGAGGTGTATAGAAGTCGTAGGTAGGTCATATAGGGCCAGTGTGGCAGTTGGAAGATGAACTTGGAAAAAGCTGAAATTTGACGATGCCGGCTATGCGATTTTGGCTGAAAATCTCGATGTCGTCAAATGCACTCCAGAGTATCTGAGTCTATTAATAGACGTACGAAAACATCACCAGAGGTGTATAGAAGTCGTAGGTAGGTCATATAGGGCCAGTGTGGCAGTTAGAAGATGAACTTGGAAAAAGCTGAAATTTGACGATGCCGGCTATGCGATTTTGGCTGAAAATGTCGATGTCGTCAAATGCACTCCAGAGTATCTGATTCTATTAATAGACGTACGAAAACATCACCAGAGGTGTATAGAATTCGTAGGTACGTCATATAGGGCCACTGTGACAGTTGGAAGATGAACTTGGAAAAATCTGAAATTTGACGATGCCGGCTATGCGATTTTGGCTGAAAATCTCGATGTCGTCAAATGCACTCCAGAGTATCTGATTCTATTAATATACGTACGAAAACATCACCAGAGGTGTATAGAAGTCGTTGGTACGTTAAAATGGGGCCACTGTGGCAGTTGGAAGATGAACTTGGAAAAAGTTGAAATTTGACGACGCCGGCTATGCGATTTTGGCTGAAAATCTCGGTGTCGTCAAATGCACTCCAGAGTATCTGAGTCTATTAATAGACGTACGAAAACATCACCAGAGGTGTATAGAAGTCGTAGGTAGGTCATATAGGGCCAGTGTGGCAGTTGGAAGATGAAGTTGGAAAAAGCTGAAATTTGACGATGCCGGCTATGCGATTTTGGCTGAAAATCTCGATGTCGTCAAATGCACTCCAGAGTATCTGATTCTATTAATGTACGTACGAAAACATCACCTGAGGTGTATAGAAGTCGTAGGTAGGTCATATAGGGCCACTGTGGCAGTTGGAAGATGAACTTGGAAAAAGCTGAAATTTGACGATGCCGGCTATGCGATTTTGGCTGAAAATGTCGATGTCGTCAAATGCACTCCAGAGTATCTGAGTCTATTAATATACGTACGAAAACATCACCAGTGGTGTATCGAAGTCGTAGGTACGTCATATAGGGCCACTGTGGCAGTTGGAAGATGAACTTGGAAAAAGCTGAAATTTGACGATGCCGGCTATGCGATTTTGGCTGAAAATCTCGATGTCGTCAAATGCACTCCAGAGTACCTGATTCGATTAATACAGGTACGAAAACATCACCAGAGGTGTATAGAAGTCGTAGGTACGTCATATAGGGCCACTGTGGCAGTTGGAAGATGAAGTTGGAAAAAGCTGAAATTTGACGATGCCGGCTATGCGATTTTGGCTGAAAATCTCGATGTCGTCAAATGCACTCCAGAGTATCTGACTCTATTAATATACGTACGAAAACATCACCAGTGGTGTATCGAAGTCATAGGTACGCCATATAGGGCCACTGTGGCAGTTGGAAGATGAACTTGGAAAAAGCTGAAATTTGACGATGCCGGCTATGCGATTTTGGCTGAAAATCTCGATGTCGTCAAATGCACTCCAGAGTATCTGAGTTTATTAATAGACGTACGAAAACATCACCAGAGGTGTATAGAAGTCGTAGGTACGTCATATAGGGCCACTGTGACAGTTGGAAGATGAACTTTTAAAAGGCTGAAATTTGACGATGCCGGCTACGCGATTTTGGCTGAAAATCTCGATGTCGTCAAACGCACTCCAGAGTATCTGATTCTATTAATATACGTACGAAAACATCACCAGAGGTGTATAGAAGTCGTAGGTACGTTAAAATGGGGCCACTGTGGCAGTTGGAAGATGAACTTGGAAAAAGCTGAAATTTGACGATGCCGGCTATGCGATTTTGGCTGAAAATCTCGATGTCGTCAAATGCACTCCAGAGTATCTGAGTCTATTAATAGACGTACGAAAACATCACCAGAGGTGTATAGAAGTCGTAGGTAGGTCATATAGGGCCAGTGTGGCAGTTGGAAGATGAACTTGGAAAAAGCTGAAATTTGACGATGCCGGCTATGCGATTTTGGCTGAAAATCTCGATGTCGTCAAATGCACTCCAGAGTATCTGATTCTATTAATATACGTAGGAAAACATCACCAGAGGTGTATAGAAGTAGTAGGTAGGTCATATACGGCCACTGTGGCAGTTGGAAGATGAACTTGGAAAAAGCTGAAATTTGACGATGCCGGCTATGCTGTTTTGGCTGAAAATCTCGATGTCGTCAAAAGCACTCCAGAGTATCTGATTCTATTAATATACGTACGAAAACATCACCAGAGGTGTATAGAAGTCGTAGGTACGTCATATAGGGCCACTGTGGCAGTTGGAAGATGAACTTGGAAAATGCTGGAATTTGACGAAGCCGGCTATGCGATTTTGGCTGAAAATCTCGATGTCGTCAAATGCACTCCAGAGTATCTGATTCCATTAATATACGTACGAAAACATCGCCAGAGGTGCATAGAAGTCGTAGGTAGGTCATATAGGGCCACTGTGGCAGTTGGAAGATGAACTTGGAAAAAGCTGAAATTTGACGATGCCGGCTATGCGATTTTGGCTGAAAATCTCGATGTCGTCAAATGCACTCCAGAGTACCTGATTCGATTAATACACCTACGAAAACATCACCAGAGGTGTATAGAAGTCGTAGGTAGGTCATATAGGGCCACTGTGACAGTTGGAAGATGAATTTGAAAAAATCTGAAATTTGACGATGCCGGCTATGCGATTTTGGCTGAAAATCTCGATGTCGTCAAATGCACTCCAGAGTATCTGAGTCTATTAATAGACGTACGAAAACATCACCAGAGGTGTATCGAAGTCGTAGGTACGTCATATAGGGCCACTGTGGCAGTTGGAAGATGAACTTGGAAAAAGCTGAAATTTGACGATGCCGGCTATGCGATTTTGGCTGAAAATCTCGATGTCGTCAAATGCACTTCAGAGTATCTGAGTCTATTAATAGACGTACGAAAACATCACCAGAGGTGTATAGAAGTCGTAGGTACGTCATATAGGGCCACTGTGACAGTTGGAAGATGAACTTTTAAAAGGCTGAAATTTGACGATGCCGGCTACGCGATTTTGGCTGAAAATCTCGATGTCGTCAAACGCACTCCAGAGTATCTGATTCTATTAATATACGTACGAAAACATCACCAGAGGTGTATAGAAGTCGTAGGTACGTTAAAATGGGGCCACTGTGGCAGTTGGAAGATGAACTTGGAAAAAGCTGAAATTTGACGATGCCGGCTATGCGATTTTGGCTGAAAATCTCGATGTCGTCAAATGCACTCCAGAGTATCTGAGTCTATTAATAGACGTACGAAAACATCACCAGAGGTGTATAGAAGTCGTAGGTAGGTCATATAGGGCCAGTGTGGCAGTTGGAAGATGAACTTGGAAAAAGCTGAAATTTGACGATGCCGGCTATGCGATTTTGGCTGAAAATCTCGATGTCGTCAAATGCACTCCAGAGTATCTGATTCGATTAATACACTTACGAAAACATCACCAGAGGTGTATAGAAGTCGTAGCAGTTGGAAGATGAACTTAGAAAAAGCTGAAATTTGACGATGCCGGCTACGCGATTTTGGCTGAAAATCTCGATGTCGTCAAATGCACTCCAGAGTATCTGATTCTATTAATATACGTACGAAAACATCACCAGTGGTGTATCGAAGTCGTAGGTACGTCATATAGGGCCACTGTGGCAGTTGGAAGATGAACTTGGAAAAAGCTGAAATTTGACGATGCCGGCTATGCGATTTTGGCTGAAAATCTCGATGTCGTCAAATGCACTTCAGAGTATCTGAGTCTATTAATAGACGTACGAAAACATCACCAGAGGTGTATAGAAGTCGTAGGTGCGTCATATAGGGCCACTGTGGCAGTTGGAAGATGAACTTGGAAAAAGCTGAAATTTGACGATGCCGGCTATGCGATTTTGGCTGAAAATCTCGATGTCGTCAAATGCACTTCAGAGTATCTGAGTCTATTAATAGACGTACGAAAACATCACCAGAGGTGTATAGAAGTCGTAGGTACGTCATATAGGGCCACTGTGGCAGTTGGAAGATGAACTTGGAAAAAGCTGAAATTTGACGATGCCGGCTATGCGATTTTGGCTGAAAATCTCGATGTCGTCAAATGCACTTCAGAGTATCTGAGTCTATTAATAGACGTACGAAAACATCACCAGAGGTGTATAGAAGTCGTAGGTACGTTAAAATGGGGCCACTGTGGCAGTTGGAAGATGAACTTGGAAAAAGCTGAAATTTGACGATGCCGGCTATGCGATTTTGGCTGAAAATCTCGATGTCGTCAAATGCACTCCAGAGTATCTGAGTCTATTAATAGACGTACGAAAACATCACCAGAGGTGTATAGAAGTCGTAGGTAGGTCATATAGGGCCAGTGTGGCAGTTGGAAGATGAACTTGGAAAAAGCTGAAATTTGACGATGCCGGCTATGCGATTTTGGCTGAAAATCTCGATGTCGTCAAATGCACTCCAGAGTATCTGATTCGATTAATACACTTACGAAAACATCACCAGAGGTGTATAGAAGTCGTAGCAGTTGGAAGATGAACTTAGAAAAAGCTGAAATTTGACGATGCCGGCTACGCGATTTTGGCTGAAAATCTCGATGTCGTCAAATGCACTCCAGAGTATCTGATTCTATTAATATACGTACGAAAACATCACCAGTGGTGTATCGAAGTCGTAGGTACGTCATATAGGGCCACTGTGGCAGTTGGAAGATGAACTTGGAAAAAGCTGAAATTTGACGATGCCGGCTATGCGATTTTGGCTGAAAATCTCGATGTCGTCAAATGCACTTCAGAGTATCTGAGTCTATTAATAGACGTACGAAAACATCACCAGAGGTGTATAGAAGTCGTAGGTGCGTCATATAGGGCCACTGTGGCAGTTGGAAGATGAACTTGGAAAAAGCTGAAATTTGACGATGCCGGCTATGCGATTTTGGCTGAAAATCTCGATGTCGTCAAATGCACTTCAGAGTATCTGAGTCTATTAATAGACGTACGAAAACATCACCAGAGGTGTATAGAAGTCGTAGGTACGTCATATAGGGCCACTGTGGCAGTTGGAAGATGAACTTGGAAAAAGCTGAAATTTGACGATGCCGGCTATGCGATTTTGGCTGAAAATCTCGATGTCGTCAAATGCACTTCAGAGTATCTGAGTCTATTAATAGACGTACGAAAACATCACCAGAGGTGTATAGAAGTCGTAGGTACGTTAAAATGGGGCCACTGTGGCAGTTGGAAGATGAACTTGGAAAAAGCTGAAATTTGACGATGCCGGCTATGCGATTTTGGCTGAAAATCTCGATGTCGTCAAATGCACTCCAGAGTATCTGAGTCTATTAATAGACGTACGAAAACATCACCAGAGGTGTATAGAAGTCGTAGGTAGGTCATATAGGGCCAGTGTGGCAGTTGGAAGATGAACTTGGAAAAAGCTGAAATTTGACGATGCCGGCTATGCGATTTTGGCTGAAAATCTCGATGTCGTCAAATGCACTTCAGAGTATCTGAGTCTATTAATAGACGTACGAAAACATCACCAGAGGTGTATAGAAGTCGTAGGTACGTTAAAATGGGGCCACTGTGGCAGTTGGAAGATGAACTTGGAAAAAGCTGAAATTTGACGATGCCGGCTATGCGATTTTGGCTGAAAATCTCGATGTCGTCAAATGCACTCCAGAGTATCTGATTCTATTAATATACGTACGAAAACATCACCAGAGGTGTATAGAAGTCGTAGGTACGTCATATAGGGCCACTGTGACAGTTGGAAGATGAACTTTTAAAAGGCTGAAATTTGACGATGCCGGCTACGCGATTTTGGCTGAAAATCTCGATGTCGTCAAATGCACTCCAGAGTATCTGATTCTATTAATATACGTACGAAAACATCACCTGAGGTGTATAGAAGTCGTAGGTAGGTCATATAGGGTCACTGTGGCAGTTAGAAGATGAACTTGGAAAAAGCTGAAATTTGACGATGCCGGCTTTGCGATTTTGGCTGAAAATCTCGATGTCGTCAAATGCACTTCAGAGTATCTGAGTCTATTAATAGACGTACGAAAACATCACCAGAGGTGTATAGAAGTCGTAGGTACGTCATATAGGGCCACTGTGACAGTTGGAAGATGAACTTTTAAAAGGCTGAAATTTGACGATGCCGGATACGCGATTTTGGCTGAAAATCTCGATGTCGTCAAACGCACTCCAGAGTATCTGATTCGATTAATACACTTACGAAAACATCACCAGAGGTGTATAGAAGTCGTAGGTACGTCATATAGGGTCACTGTGGCAGTTAGAAGATGAACTTGGAAAAAGCTGAAATTTGACGATGCCGGCTTTGCGATTTTGGCTGAAAATCTCGATGTCGTCAAATGCACTCCAGAGTATCTGATTCTATTAATATACGTACGAAAACATCACCAGTGGTGTATCGAAGTCGTAGGTACGTCATATAGGGCCACTGTGGCAGTTGGAAGATGAACTTGGAAAAAGCTGAAATTTGACGATGCCGGCTATGCGATTTTGGCTGAAAATCTCGATGTCGTCAAATGCACTTCAGAGTATCTGAGTCTATTAATAGACGTACGAAAACATCACCAGAGGTGTATAGAAGTCGTAGGTACGTCATATAGGGCCACTGTGACAGTTGGAAGATGAACTTTTAAAAGGCTGAAATTTGACGATGCCGGCTACGCGATTTTGGCTGAAAATCTCGATGTCGTCAAACGCACACCAGAGTATCTGATTCTATTAATATACGTACGAAAACATCACCAGTGGTGTATCGAAGTCGTAGGTACGTCATATAGGGCCACTGTGGCAGTTGGAAGATGAACTTGGAAAAAGCTGAAATTTGACGATGCCGGCTATGCGATTTTGGCTGAAAATCTCGATGTCGTCAAATGCACTCCAGAGTATCTGATTCGATTAATACACTTACGAAAACATCACCAGAGGTGTATAGAAGTCGTAGGTACGTCATATAGGGTCACTGTGGCAGTTAGAAGATGAACTTGGAAAAAGCTGAAATTTGACGATGCCGGCTTTGCGATTTTGGCTGAAAATCTCGATGTCGTCAAATGCACTCCAGAGTATCTGATTCTATTAATATACGTACGAAAACATCACCAGAGGTGTATAGAAGTCGTAGGTACGTCATATAGGGCCACTGTGACAGTTGGAAGATGAACTTTTAAAAGGCTGAAATTTGACGATGCCGGCTACGCGATTTTGGCTGAAAATCTCGATGTCGTCAAATGCACTCCAGAGTATCTGATTCGATTAATATACGTACGAAAACATCACCTGAGGTGTATAGAAGTCGTAGGTAGGTCATATAGGGCCACTGTGGCAGTTGGAAGATGAACTTGGAAAAAGCTGAAATTTGACGATGCCGGCTATGCGATTTTGGCTGAAAATCTCGATGTCGTCAAATGCACTCCAGAGTATCTGATTCTATTAATATACGTACTAAAACATCACCAGAGGAGTATAGAAGTCGTAGGTACGTCATATAGGGTCACTGTGGCAGTTAGAAGATGAACTTGGAAAAAGCTGAAATTTGACGATGCCGGCTATGCGATTTTTGCTGAAAATCTCGATGTCGTCAAATGCACTCCAGAGTATCTGATTATATTAATATACGTACGAAAACATCACCAGAGGTGTATAGAAGTCGTAGGTACGTCATATAGGGTCACTGTGGCAGTTAGAAGATGAACTTGGAAAAAGCTGAAATTTGACGATGCCGGCTATGCGATTTTGGCTGAAAATCTCGATGTCGTCAAATGCACTTCAGAGTATCTGAGTCTATTAATAGACGTACGAAAACATCACCAGAGGTGTATAGAAGTCGTAGGTACGTTAAAATGGGGCCACTGTGGCAGTTGGAAGATGAACTTGGAAAAAGCTGAAATTTGACGATGCCGGCTATGCGATTTTGGCTGAAAATCTCGATGTCGTCAAATGCACTTCAGAGTATCTGAGTCTATTAATAGACGTACGAAAACATCACCAGAGGTGTATAGAAGTCGTAGGTACGTCATATAGGGCCACTGTGACAGTTGGAAGATGAACTTTTAAAAGGCTGAAATTTGACGATGCCGGCTACGCGATTTTGGCTGAAAATCTCGATGTCGTCAAACGCACTCCAGAGTATCTGATTCTATTAATATACGTACGAAAACATCACCAGAGGTGTATAGAAGTCGTAGGTACGTTAAAATGGGGCCACTGTGGCAGTTGGAAGATGAACTTGGAAAAAGCTGAAATTTGACGATGCCGGCTATGCGATTTTGGCTGAAAATCTCGATGTCGTCAAATGCACTCCAGAGTATCTGAGTCTATTAATAGACGTACGAAAACATCACCAGAGGTGTATAGAAGTCGTAGGTAGGTCATATAATGCCAGTGTGGCAGTTGGAAGATGAACTTGGAAAAAGCTGAAATTTGACGATGCCGGCTATGCGATTTTGGCTGAAAATCTCGATGTCGTCAAATGCACTCCAGGGTATCTGATTCGATTAATACACTTACGAAAACATCACCAGAGGTGTATAGAAGTCGTAGGTAGGTCATATAGGGCCACTGTGACAGTTGGAAGATGAACTTGGAAAAATCTGAAATTTGACGATGCGATTTTGGCTGAAAATCTCGATGTCGTCAAATGCACTTCAGAGTATCTGAGTCTATTAATAGACGTACGAAAACATCACCAGTGGTGTATCGAAGTCGTAGGTACGTCATATAGGGCCACTGTGGCAGTTGGAAGATGAACTTGGAAAAAGCTGAAATTTGACGATGCCGGCTATGCGATTTTGGCTGAAAATCTCGATGTCGTCAAATGCACTTCAGAGTATCTGAGTCTATTAATAGACGTACGAAAACATCACCAGAGGTGTAGGTACGTCATATAGGGCCACTGTGACAGTTGGAAGATGAACTTTTAAAAGGCTGAAATTTGACGATGCCGGCTACGCGATTTTGGCTGAAAATCTCGATGTCGTCAAATGCACTCCAGAGTATCTGATTCTATTAATATACGTACGAAAACATCACCAGAGGTGTAAAGAAGTCGTAGGTACGTCATATAGGGCCACTGTGGCAGTTGGAAGATGAAGTTGGAAAAAGCTGAAATTTGACGATGCCGGCTATGCGATTTTGGCTGAAAATCTCGATGTCGTCAAATGCACTCCAGAGTATCTGACTCTATTAATATACGTACGAAAACATCACCAGTGGTGTATCGAAGTCGTAGGTACGTCATATAGGGCCACTGTGGCAGTTGGAAGATGAACTTGGAAAAAGCTGAAATTTGACGATGCCGGCTATGCGATTTTGGCTGAAAATCTCGATGTCGTCAAATGCACTCCAGAGTATCTGATTCTATTAATATACGTACTAAAACATCACCAGAGGAGTATAGAAGTCGTAGGTACGTCATATAGGGTCACTGTGGCAGTTAGAAGATGAACTTGGAAAAAGCTGAAATTTGACGATGCCGGCTATGCGATTTTGGCTGAAAATCTCGATGTCGTCAAATGCACTCCAGAGTATCTGATTATATTAATATACGTACGAAAACATCACCAGAGGTGTATAGAAGTCGTAGGTACGTCATATAGGGTCACTGTGGCAGTTAGAAGATGAACTTGGAAAAAGCTGAAATTTGACGATGCCGGCTATGCGATTTTGGCTGAAAATCTCGATGTCGTCAAATGCACTCCAGAGTATCTGATTATATTAATATACGTACGAAAACATCACCAGAGGTGTATAGAAGTCGTAGGTACGTCATATAGGGTCACTGTGGCAGTTAGAAGATGAACTTGGAAAAAGCTGAAATTTGACGATGCCGGCTATGCGATTTTGGCTGAAAATCTCGATGTCGTCAAATACAATCCAGAGTATCTGATTCTATTAATATACGTACGAAAACATCACCAGAGGTGTATAGAAGTCGTAGGTACGTCATATAGGGTCACTGTGGCAGTTAGAAGATGAACTTGGAAAAAGCTGAAATTTGACGATGCCGGCTATGCGATTTTGGCTGAAAATCTCGATGTCGTCAAATGCACTCCAGAGTATCTGATTCTATTAATATACGTACGAAAACATCACCAGAGGTGTATAGAAGTCGTAGGTACGTCATATAGGGTCACTGTGGCAGTTAGAAGATGAACTTGGAAAAAGCTGAAATTTGACGATGCCGGCTATGCGATTTTGGCTGAAAATCTCGATGTCGTCAAATGCACTCCAGAGTATCTGATTCTATTAATATACGTACGAAAACATCACCAGAGGTGTATAGAAGTCGTAGGTACGTCATATAGGGTCACTGTGGCAGTTAGAAGATGAACTTGGAAAAAGCTGAAATTTGACGATGCCGGCTATGCGATTTTGGCTGAAAATCTCGATGTCGTCAAATGCACTCCAGAGTATCTGATTCTATTAATATACGTACGAAAACATCACCTGAGGTGTATAGAAGTCGTAGGTAGGTCATATAGGGCCACTGTGGCAGGTGGAAGATGAACTTGGAAAAAGCTGAAATTTGACGATGCCGGCTATGCGATTTTGGCTGAAAATCTCGATGTCGTCAAATGCACTTCAGAGTATCTGAGTCTATTAATAGACGTACGAAAACATCACCAGTGGTGTATCGAAGTCTTAGGTACGTCATATAGGGCCACTGTGGCAGTTGGAAGATGAACTTGGAAAAAGCTGAAATTTGACGATGCCGGCTATGCGATTTTGGCTGAAAATCTCGATGTCGTCAAATGCACTTCAGAGTATCTGAGTCTATTAATAGACGTACGAAAACATCACCAGAGGTGTATAGAAGTCGTAGGTACGTCATATAGGGCCACTGTGACAGTTGGAAGATGAACTTTTAAAAGGCTGAAATTTGACGATGCCGGCTACGCGATTTTGGCTGAAAATCTCGATGTCGTCAAACGCACTCCAGAGTATCTGATTCTATTAATATACGTACGAAAACATCACCAGTGGTGTATCGAAGTCGTAGGTACGTCATATAGGGCCACTGTGGCAGTTGGAAGATGAACTTGGAAAAAGCTGAAATTTGACGATGCCGGCTATGCGATTTTGGCTGAAAATCTCGATGTAGTCAAATGCACTCCAGAGTATCTGATTCGATTAATACACTTACGAAAACATCACCAGAGGTGTATAGAAGTCGTAGGTACGTCATATAGGGTCACTGTGGCAGTTAGAAGATGAACTTGGAAAAAGCTGAAATTTGACGATGCCGGCTTTGCGATTTTGGCTGAAAATCTCGATGTCGTCAAATGCACTCCAGAGTTTCTGATTCTATTAATATACGTACGAAAACATCACCAGAGGTGTATAGAAGTCGTAGGTACGTCATATAGGGCCACTGTGACAGTTGGAAGATGAACTTTTAAAAGGCTGAAATTTGACGATGCCGGCTACGCGATTTTGGCTGAAAATCTCGATGTCGTCAAATGCACTCCAGAGTATCTGATTCGATTAATATACGTACGAAAACATCACCTGAGGTGTATAGAAGTCGTAGGTAGGTCATATAGGGCCACTGTGGCAGTTGGAAGATGAACTTGGAAAAAGCTGAAATTTGACGATGCCGGCTATGCGATTTTGGCTGAAAATCTCGATGTCGTCAAATGCACTCCAGAGTATCTGATTCTATTAATATACGTACTAAAACATCACCAGAGGAGTATAGAAGTCGTAGGTACGTCATATAGGGTCACTGTGGCAGTTAGAAGATGAACTTGGAAAAAGCTGAAATTTGACGATGCCGGCTATGCGATTTTGGCTGAAAATCTCGATGTCGTCAAATGCACTCCAGAGTATCTGATTATATTAATATACGTACGAAAACATCACCAGAGGTGTATAGAAGTCGTAGGTACGTCATATAGGGTCACTGTGGCAGTTAGAAGATGAACTTGGAAAAAGCTGAAATTTGACGATGCCGGCTATGCGATTTTGGCTGAAAATCTCGATGTCGTCAAATGCACTCCAGAGTATCTGATTATATTAATATACGTACGAAAACATCACCAGAGGTGTATAGAAGTCGTAGGTACGTCATATAGGGTCACTGTGGCAGTTAGAAGATGAACTTGGAAAAAGCTGAAATTTGACGATGCCGGCTATGCGATTTTGGCTGAAAATCTCGATGTCGTCAAATACAATCCAGAGTATCTGATTCTATTAATATACGTACGAAAACATCACCAGAGGTGTATAGAAGTCGTAGGTACGTCATATAGGGTCACTGTGGCAGTTAGAAGATGAACTTGGAAAAAGCTGAAATTTGACGATGCCGGCTATGCGATTTTGGCTGAAAATCTCGATGTCGTCAAATGCACTCCAGAGTATCTGATTCTATTAATATACGTACGAAAACATCACCAGAGGTGTATAGAAGTCGTAGGTACGTCATATAGGGTCACTGTGGCAGTTAGAAGATGAACTTGGAAAAAGCTGAAATTTGACGATGCCGGCTATGCGATTTTGGCTGAAAATCTCGATGTCGTCAAATGCACTCCAGAGTATCTGATTCTATTAATATACGTATGAAAACATCACCAGTGGTGCATCGAAGTCGTAGGTACGTCATATAGGGCCACTGTGGAAGTTGGAAGATGAACTTGGAAAAAGCTGAAATTTGACGATGCCGGCTATGCGATTTTGGCTGAAAATCTCGATGTCGTCAAATGCACTCCAGAGTATCTGAGTCTATTAATAGACGTACGAAAACATCACCAGAGGTGTATAGAAGTCGCAGGTAGGTCATATAGGGCCAGTGTGGCAGTTGGAAGATGAACTTGGAAAAAGCTGAAATTTGACGATGCCGGCTATGCGATTTTGGCTGAAAATCTCGATGTCGTCAAATGCACTCCAGAATATCTGATTCGATTAATACACGTACGAAAACATCACCAGAGGTGTATAGAAGTCGTAGGTAGGTCATATAGGGCCACTGTGACAGTTGGAAGATGAACTTGGAAAAAGCTGAAATTTGACGATGCCGGCTATGCGATTTTGGCTGAAAATCTCGATGTCGTCAAATGCACTCCAGAGTATCTGATTCTATTAATATACGTACGAAAACATCACCAGAGGTGTATAGAAGTCGTAGGTACATCATATAGGGCCACTGTGGCAGTTAGAAGATGTTCTTGGAAAAAGCTGAAACTTGACGATGCCGGCTATGCGATTTTGGCTGAAAATCTCGATGTCGTCAAATGCACTCCAGAGTATCTGAGTCTATTAATAGACGTACGAAAACATCACCAGAGGTGTATAGAAGTCGTAGGTAGGTCATATAGGGCCAGTGTGGCAGTTGGAAGATGAACTTGGAAAAAGCTGAAATTTGACGATGCCGGCTATGCGATTTTGGCTGAAAATCTCGATGTCGTCAAATGCACTCCAGAGTATCTGATTCGATTAATACACGTACGAAAACATCACCAGAGGTGTATAGAAGTCGTAGGTAGGTCATATAGGGCCACTGTGACAGTTGGAAGATCAACTTGGAAAAATCGATTTTGGCTGAAAATCTCGATGTCGTCAAATGCACTCCAGAGTATCTGATTCTATTAATATACGTACGAAAACATCACCAGAGGTGTATAGAAGTCGTAGGTACATCATATAGGGCCACTGTGGCAGTTGGAAGATGAACTTGGAAAAAGCTGAAATTTGACGATGCCGGCTATGCGATTTTGGCTGAAAATCTCGATGTCGTCAAATGCACTCCAGAGTATCTGAGTCTATTAATAGACGTACGAAAACATCACCAGAGGTGTATAGAAGTCGTAGGTAGGTCATATAGGGCCACTGTGACAGTTGGAAGATGAACTTGGAAAAATCTGAAATTTGACGATGCCGGCTATGCGATTTTGGCTGAAAATCTCGATGTCGTCAAATGCACTCCAGAGTATCTGAGTCTATTAATAGACGTACGAAAACATCACCAGAGGTGTATAGAAGTCGTAGGTAGGTCATATAGGGCCACTGTGGCAGTTGGAAGATGAACTTGGAAAAAGCTGAAATTTGACGATGCCGGCTATGCGATTTTGGCTGAAAATCTCGATGTCGTCAAATGCACTCCAGAGTATCTGAGTCTATTAATAGACGTACGAAAACATCACCAGAGGTGTATAGAAGTCGTAGGTAGGTCATATAGGGCCACTGTGGCAGTTGGAAGATGAACTTGGAAAAAGCTGAAATTTGCCGATGCCGGCTATGCGATTTTGGCTGAAAATCTCGATGTCGTCAAATGCACTCCAGAGTATCTGAGTCTATTAATAGACGTACGAAAACATCACCAGAGGTGTATAGAAGTCGTAGGTAGGTCATATAGGGCCACTGTGGCAGTTGGAAGATGAACTTGGAAAAAGCTGAAATTTGACGATGCCGGCTATGCGATTTTGGCTGAAAATCTCGATGTCGTCAAATGCACTCCAGAGTATCTGATTCGATTAATACACGTACGAAAACATCACCAGAGGTGTATAGAAGTCGTAGGTAGGTGATATAGGGCCACTGTGACAGTTGGAAGATGGACTTGGAAAAATCTGAAATTTGACGATGCCGGCTATGCGATTTTGGCTGAAAATCTCGATGTCGTCAAATGCACTCCAGAGTATCTGATTCTATTAATATACGTACGAAAACATCACCAGAGGTGTATAGAAGTCGTTGGTACGTTGAAATAGGGCCACTGTGGCAGTTGGAAGATGAACTTGGAAAAAGCTGAAATTTGACGATGCCGGCTATGCGATTTTGGCTGAAAATCTCGATGTCGTCAAATGCACTCCAGAGTATCTGATTCTATTAATATACGTACGAAAACATCACCAGTGGTGTATCGAAGTCGTAGGTACGTCATATAGGGCCACTGTGGCAGTTGGAAGATGAACTTGGAAAAAGCTGAAATTTGACGATGCCGGCTATGCGATTTTGGCTGAAAATCTCGATGTCGTCAAATGCACTCCAGAGTATCTGATTCTATTAATATACGTACGAAAACATCACCAGTGGTGTATCGAAGTCGTAGGTACGTCATATAGGGCCACTGTGGCAGTTGGAAGATGAACTTGGAAAAAGCTGAAATTTGACGATGCCGGCTATGCGATTTTGGCTGAAAATCTCGATGTCGTCAAATGCACTCCAGAGTATCTGATTCTATTAATAGACGTACGAAAACATCACCAGAGGTGTATAGAAGTCGTAGGTACGTCATATAGGGCCACTGTGGCAGTTGGAAGATGAACTTGGAAAAAGCTGAAATTTGACGATGCCGGCTATGCGATTTTGGCTGAAAATCTCGATGTCGTCAAATGCACTCCAGAGTATCTGATTCTATTAATATACGTACGAAAACATCACCAGAGGTGTATAAAAGTCGTAGGTACATCATATAGGGCCACTGTGGCAGTTAGAAGATGTTCTTGGAAAAAGCTGAAACTTGACGATGCCGGCTATGCGATTTTGGCTGAAAATCTCGATGTCGTCAAATGCACTCCAGAGTATCTGATTCTATTAATATACGTACGAAAACATCACCAGAGGTGTATAGAAGTCGTTGGTACGTTGAAATAGGGCCACTGTGGCAGTTGGAAGATGAACTTGGAAAAAGCTGAAATTTGACGATGCCGGCTATGCGATTTTGGCTGAAAATCTCGATGTCGTCAAATGCACTCCAGAGTATCTGATTCTATTAATATACGTACGAAAACATCACCAGTGGTGTATCGAAGTCGTAGGTACGTCATATAGGGCCACTGTGGTAGTTGGAAGATGAACTTGGAAAAAGCTGAAATTTGACGATGCCGGCTATGCGATTTTGGCTGAAAATCTCGATGTCGTCAAATGCACTCCAGAGTATCTGATTCTATTAATAGACGTACGAAAACATCACCAGAGGTGTATAGAAGTCGTAGGTACGTCATATAGGGCCACTGTGGCAGTTGGAAGATGAACTTGGAAAAAGCTGAAATTTGACGATGCCGGCTATGCGATTTTGGCTGAAAATCTCGATGTCGTCAAATGCACTCCAGAGTATCTGATTCTATTAATATACGTACGAAAACATCACCAGAGGTGTATAGAAGTCGTAGGTACATCATATAGGGCCACTGTGGCAGTTAGAAGATGTTCTTGGAAAAAGCTGAAACTTGACGATGCCGGCTATGCGATTTTGGCTGAAAATCTCGATGTCGTCAAATGCACTCCAGAGTATCTGAGTCTATTAATAGACGTACGAAAACATCACCAGAGGTGTATAGAAGTCGTAGGTAGGTCATATAGGGCCAGTGTGGCAGTTGGAAGATGAACTTGGAAAAAGCTGAAATTTGACGATGCCGGCTATGCGATTTTGGCTGAAAATCTCGATGTCGTCAAATGCACTCCAGAGTATCTGATTCGATTAATACACGTACGAAAACATCACCAGAGGTGTATAGAAGTCGTAGGTAGGTCATATAGGGCCACTGTGACAGTTGGAAGATCAACTTGGAAAAATCTGAAATTTGACGATGCCGGCTATGCGATTTTGGCTGAAAATCTCGATGTCGTCAAATGCACTCCAGAGTATCTGATTCTATTAATATACGTACGAAAACATTACCAGTGGTGTATCGAAGTCGTAGGTACGTCATATAGGGCCACTGTGGCAGTTGGAAGATGAACTTGGAAAAAGCTGAAATTTGACGATGCCGGCTATGCGATTTTGGCTGAAAATCTCGATGTCGTCAAATGCACTCCAGAGTATCTGATTCGATTAATACACTTACGAAAACATCACCAGAGGTGTATAGAAGTCGTAGCAGTTGGAAGATGAACTTGGAAAAAGCTGAAATTTGACGATGCCGGCTATGCGATTTTGGCTGAAAATCTCGATGTCGTCAAATGCACTTCAGAGTATCTGAGTCTATTAATAGACGTACGAAAACATCACCAGAGGTGTATAGAAGTCGTAGGTACGTCATATAGGGCCACTGTGACAGTTGGAAGATGAACTTTTAAAAGGCTGAAATTTGACGATGCCGGCTACGCGATTTTGGCTGAAAATCTCGATGTCGTCAAACGCACTCCAGAGTATCTGATTCTATTAATATACGTACGAAAACATCACCAGAGGTGTATAGAAGTCGTAGGTACATCATATAGGGCCACTGTGGCAGTTAGAAGATGTTCTTGGAAAAAGCTGAAACTTGACGATGCCGGCTATGCGATTTTGGCTGAAAATCTCGATGTCGTCAAATGCACTCCAGAGTATCTGAGTCTATTAATAGACGTACGAAAACATCACCAGAGGTGTATAGAAGTCGTAGGTAGGTCATATAATGCCAGTGTGGCAGTTGGAAGATGAACTTGGAAAAAGCTGAAATTTGACGATGCCGGCTATGCGATTTTGGCTGAAAATCTCGATGTCGTCAAATGCACTCCAGAGTATCTGATTCTATTAATATACGTACGAAAACATCACCAGAGGTGTATAGAAGTCGTAGGTACATCATATAGGGCCACTGTGGCAGTTAGAAGATGTTCTTGGAAAAAGCTGAAACTTGACGATGCCGGCTATGCGATTTTGGCTGAAAATCTCGATGTCGTCAAATGCACTCCAGAGTATCTGAGTCTATTAATAGACGTACGAAAACATCACCAGAGGTGTATAGAAGTCGTAGGTAGGTCATATAATGCCAGTGTGGCAGTTGGAAGATGAACTTGGAAAAAGCTGAAATTTGACGATGCCGGCTATGCGATTTTGGCTGAAAATCTCGATGTCGTCAAACGCACTCCAGAGTATCTGATTCTATTAATATACGTACGAAAACATCACCAGAGGTGTATAGAAGTCGTAGGTACGTTAAAATGGGGCCACTGTGGCAGTTGGAAGATGAACTTGGAAAAAGCTGAAATTTGACGATGCCGGCTATGCGATTTTGGCTGAAAATCTCGATGTCGTCAAATGCACTCCAGAGTATCTGAGTCTATTAATAGACGTACGAAAACATCACCAGAGGTGTATAGAAGTCGTAGGTAGGTCATATAATGCCAGTGTGGCAGTTGGAAGATGAACTTGGAAAAAGCTGAAATTTGACGATGCCGGCTATGCGATTTTGGCTGAAAATCTCGATGTCGTCAAACGCACTCCAGAGTATCTGATTCTATTAATATACGTACGAAAACATCACCAGAGGTGTATAGAAGTCGTAGGTAGGTCATATGGGGCCACTGTGGCAGTTGGAAGATGAACTTGGAAAAAGCTGAAATTTGACGATGCCGGCTATGCGATTTTGGCTGAAAATCTCGATGTCGTCAAATGCACTCCAGAGTATCTGAGTCTATTAATAGACGTACGAAAACATCACCAGAGGTGTATAGAAGTCGTAGGTAGGTCATATAGGGCCACTGTGACAGTTGGAAGATGAACTTGGAAAAATCTGAAATTTGACGATGCGATTTTGGCTGAAAATCTCGATGTCGTCAAATGCACTCCAGAGTATCTGATTCTATTAATATACGTACGAAAACATCACCTGAGGTGTATAGAAGTCGTAGGTAGGTCATATAGGGCCACTGTGGCAGGTGGAAGATGAACTTGGAAAAAGCTGAAATTTGACGATGCCGGCTATGCGATTTTGGCTGAAAATCTCGATGTCGTCAAATGCACTTCAGAGTATCTGAGTCTATTAATAGACGTACGAAAACATCACCAGAGGTGTATAGAAGTCGTAGGTACGTCATATAGGGCCACTGTGACAGTTGGAAGATGAACTTTTAAAAGGCTGAAATTTGACGATGCCGGCTACGCGATTTTGGCTGAAAATCTCGATGTCGTCAAACGCACTCCAGAGTATCTGATTCTATTAACACACTTACGAAAACATCACCAGAGGTGTATAGAAGTCGTAGGTACGTCATATAGGGTCACTGTGGCAGTTAGAAGATGAACTTGGAAAAAGCTGAAATTTGACGATGCCGGCTTTGCGATTTTGGCTGAAAATCTCGATGTCGTCAAATGCACTCCAGAGTATCTGATTCTATTAATATACGTACGAAAACATCACCAGTGGTGTATCGAAGTCTTAGGTACGTCATATAGGGCCACTGTGGCAGTTGGAAGATGAACTTGGAAAAAGCTGAAATTTGACGATGCCGGCTATGCGATTTTGGCTGAAAATCTCGATGTCGTCAAATGCACTTCAGAGTATCTGAGTCTATTAATAGACGTACGAAAACATCACCAGAGGTGTATAGAAGTCGTAGGTACGTCATATAGGGCCACTGTGACAGTTGGAAGATGAACTTTCAAAAGGCTGAAATTTGACGATGCCGGCTACGCGATTTTGGCTGAAAATCTCGATGTCGTCAAACGCACTCCAGAGTATCTGATTCTATTAATATACGTACGAAAACATCACCAGTGGTGTATCGAAGTCGTAGGTACGTCATATAGGGCCACTGTGGCAGTTGGAAGATGAACTTGGAAAAAGCTGAAATTTGACGATGCCGGCTATGCGATTTTGGCTGAAAATCTCGATGTCGTCAAATGCACTCCAGAGTATCTGATTCGATTAATACACTTACGAAAACATCACCAGAGGTGTATAGAAGTCGTAGGTACGTCATATAGGGTCACTGTGGCAGTTAGAAGATGAACTTGGAAAAAGCTGAAATTTGACGATGCCGGCTTTGCGATTTTGGCTGAAAATCTCGATGTCGTCAAATGCACTCCAGAGTTTCTGATTCTATTAATATACGTACGAAAACATCACCAGAGGTGTATAGAAGTCGTAGGTACGTCATATAGGGCCACTGTGACAGTTGGAAGATGAACTTTTAAAAGGCTGAAATTTGATGATGCCGGCTACGCGATTTTGGCTGAAAATCTCGATGTCGTCAAATGCACTCCAGAGTATCTGATTCTATTAATATACGTACTAAAACATCACCAGAGGAGTATAGAAGTCGTAGGTACGTCATATAGGGTCACTGTGGCAGTTAGAAGATGAACTTGGAAAAAGCTGAAATTTGACGATGCCGGCTATGCGATTTTGGCTTAAAATCTCGATGTCGTCAAATGCACTCCAGAGTATCTGATTATATTAATATACGTACGAAAACATCACCAGAGGTGTATAGAAGTCGTAGGTACGTCATATAGGGTCACTGTGGCAGTTAGAAGATGAACTTGGAAAAAGCTGAAATTTGACGATGCCGGCTATGCGATTTTGGCTGAAAATCTCGATGTCGTCAAATGCACTCCAGAGTATCTGATTATATTAATATACGTACGAAAACATCACCAGAGGTGTATAGAAGTCGTAGGTACGTCATATAGGGTCACTGTGGCAGTTAGAAGATGAACTTGGAAAAAGCTGAAATTTGACGATGCCGGCTATGCGATTTTGGCTGAAAATCTCGATGTCGTCAAATACAATCCAGAGTATCTGATTCTATTAATATACGTACGAAAACATCACCAGAGGTGTATAGAAGTCGTAGGTACGTCATATAGGGTCACTGTGGCAGTTAGAAGATGAACTTGGAAAAAGCTGAAATTTGACGATGCCGGCTATGCGATTTTGGCTGAAAATCTCGATGTCGTCAAATGCACTCCAGAGTATCTGATTCTATTAATATACGTACGAAAACATCACCAGAGGTGTATAGAAGTCGTAGGTACGTCATATAGGGTCACTGTGGCAGTTAGAAGATGAACTTGGAAAAAGCTGAAATTTGACGATGCCGGCTATGCGATTTTGGCTGAAAATCTCGATGTCGTCAAATGCACTCCAGAGTATCTGAGTCTATTAATAGACGTACGAAAACATCACCAGAGGTGTATAGAAGTCGCAGGTAGGTCATATAGGGCCAGTGTGGCAGTTGGAAGATGAACTTGGAAAAAGCTGAAATTTGACGATGCCGGCTATGCGATTTTGGCTGAAAATCTCGATGTCGTCAAATGCACTCCAGAATATCTGATTCGATTAATACACGTACGAAAACATCACCAGAGGTGTATAGAAGTCGTAGGTAGGTCATATAGGGCCACTGTGACAGTTGGAAGATGAACTTGGAAAAAGCTGAAATTTGACGATGCCGGCTATGCGATTTTGGCTGAAAATCTCGATGTCGTCAAATGCACTCCAGAGTATCTGATTCTATTAATAGACGTACGAAAACATCACCAGAGGTGTATAGAAGTCGTAGGTACGTCATATAGGGCCACTGTGGCAGTTGGAAGATGAACTTGGAAAAAGCTGAAATTTGACGATGCCGGCTATGCGATTTTGGCTGAAAATCTCGATGTCGTCAAATGCACTCCAGAGTATCTGATTCTATTAATATACGTACGAAAACATCACCAGAGGTGTAAAGAAGTCGTAGGTACGTCATATAGGGCCACTGTGGCAGTTGGAAGATGAAGTTGGAAAAAGCTGAAATTTGACGATGCCGGCTATGCGATTTTGGTTGAAAATCTCGATGTCGTCAAATGCACTCCAGAGTATCTGATTCTATTAATATACGTACGAAAACATCACCAGTGGTGTATCGAAGTCGTAGGTACGTCATATAGGGCCACTGTGGCAGTTGGAAGATGAACTTGGAAAAAGCTGAAATTTGACGATGCCGGCTATGCGATTTTGGCTGAAAATCTCGATGTCGTCAAATGCACTCCAGAGTATCTGATTCTATTAATAGACGTACGAAAACATCACCAGAGGTGTATAGAAGTCGTAGGTACGTCATATAGGGCCACTGTGGCAGTTGGAAGATGAACTTGGAAAAAGCTGAAATTTGACGATGCCGGCTATGCGATTTTGGCTGAAAATCTCGATGTCGTCAAATGCACTCCAGAGTATCTGATTCTATTAATATACGTACGAAAACATCACCAGAGGTGTATAGAAGTCGTAGGTACATCATATAGGGCCACTGTGGCAGTTAGAAGATGTTCTTGGAAAAAGCTGAAACTTGACGATGCCGGCTATGCGATTTTGGCTGAAAATCTCGATGTCGTCAAATGCACTCCAGAGTATCTGAGTCTATTAATAGACGTACGAAAACATCACCAGAGGTGTATAGAAGTCGTAGGTAGGTCATATAGGGCCACTGTGGCAGTTGGAAGATGAACTTGGAAAAAGCTGAAATTTGACGATGCCGGCTATGCGATTTTGGCTGAAAATCTCGATGTCGTCAAATGCACTCCAGAGTATCTGAGTCTATTAATAGACGTACGAAAACATCACCAGAGGTGTATAGAAGTCGTAGGTAGGTCATATAGGGCCACTGTGGCAGTTGGAAGATGAACTTGGAAAAAGCTGAAATTTGACGATGCCGGCTATGCGATTTTGGCTGAAAATCTCGATGTCGTCAAATGCACTCCAGAGTATCTGAGTCTATTAATAGACGTACGAAAACATCACCAGAGGTGTATAGAAGTCGTAGGTAGGTCATATAGGGCCACTGTGGCAGTTGGAAGATGAACTTGGAAAAAGCTGAAATTTGACGATGCCGGCTATGCGATTTTGGCTGAAAATCTCGATGTCGTCAAATGCACTCCAGAGTATCTGATTCTATTAATAGACGTACGAAAACATCACCAGAGGTGTATAGAAGTCGTAGGTAGGTCATATAGGGCCACTGTGGCAGTTGGAAGATGAACTTGGAAAAATCTGAAATTTGACGATGCCGGCTATGCGATTTTGGCTGAAAATCTCGATGTCGTCAAATGCACTCCAGAGTATCTGATTCGATTAATACACGTACGAAAACATCACCAGAGGTGTATAGAAGTCGTAGGTAGGTCATATAGGGCCACTGTGACAGTTGGAAGATGAACTTGGAAAAATCTGAAATTTGACGATGCCGGCTATGCGATTTTGGCTGAAAATCTCGATGTCGTCAAATGCACTCCAGAGTATCTGATTCTATTAATATACGTACGAAAACATCACCAGAGGTGTATAGAAGTCGTTGGTACGTTGAAATAGGGCCACTGTGGCAGTTGGAAGATGAACTTGGAAAAAGTTGAAATTTGACGACGCCGGCTATGCGATTTTGGCTGAAAATCTCGGTGTCGTCAAATGCACTCCAGAGTATCTGATTCTATTAATATACGTACGAAAACATCACCAGAGGTGTAAAGAAGTCGTAGGTACGTCATATAGGGCCACTGTGGCAGTTGGAAGATGAAGTTGGAAAAAGCTGAAATTTGACGATGCCGGCTATGCGATTTTGGCTGAAAATCTCGATGTCGTCAAATGCACTCCAGAGTATCTGATTCTATTAATATACGTACGAAAACATCACCAGAGGTGTATAGAAGTCGTTGGTACGTTGAAATGGGGCCACTGTGGCAGTTGGAAGATGAACTTGGAAAAAGTTGAAATTTGACGACGCCGGCTATGCGATTTTGGCTGAAAATCTCGGTGTCGTCAAATGCACTCCAGAGTATCTGAGTCTATTAATAGACGTACGAAAACATCACCAGAGGTGTATAGAAGTCGTAGGTAGGTCATATAGGGCCACTGTGGCAGTTGGAAGATGAACTTGGAAAAATCTGAAATTTGACGATGCCGGCTATGCGATTTTGGCTGAAAATCTCGATGTCGTCAAATGCACTCCAGAGTATCTGATTCTATTAATATACGTACGAAAACATCACCAGAGGTGTATAGAAGTCGTTGGTACGTTGAAATGGGGCCACTGTGGCAGTTGGAAGATGAACTTGGAAAAAGTTGAAATTTGACGACGCCGGCTATGCGATTTTGGCTGAAAATCTCGGTGTCGTCAAATGCACTCCAGAGTATCTGAGTCTATTAATAGACGTACGAAAACATCACCAGAGGTGTATAGAAGTCGTAGGTAGGTCATATAGGGCCACTGTGGCAGTTGGAAGATGAACTTGGAAAAATCTGAAATTTGACGATGCCGGCTATGCGATTTTGGCTGAAAATCTCGATGTCGTCAAATGCACTCCAGAGTATCTGATTCTATTAATATACGTACGAAAACATCACCAGAGGTGTAAAGAAGTCGTAGGTACGTCATATAGGGCCACTGTGGCAGTTGGAAGATGAAGTTGGAAAAAGCTGAAATTTGACGATGCCGGCTATGCGATTTTGGCTGAAAATCTCGATGTCGTCAAATGCACTCCAGAGTATCTGAGTCTATTAATATACGTACGAAAACATCACCAGTGGTGTATCGAAGTCGTAGGTACGTCATATAGGGCCACTGTGGCAGTTGGAAGATGAACTTGGAAAAAGCTGAAATTTGACGATGCCGGCTATGCGATTTTGGCTGAAAATCTCGATGTCGTCAAATGCACTCCAGAGTATCTGAGTCTATTAATAGACGTACGAAAACATCACCAGAGGTGTATAGAAGTCGTAGGTAGGTCATATAGGGCCAGTGTGGCAGTTGGAAGATGTTCTTGGAAAAAGCTGAAACTTGACGATGCCGGCTATGCGATTTTGGCTGAAAATCTCGATGTCGTCAAATGCACTCCAGAGTATCTGATTCGATTAATACACGTACGAAAACATCACCAGAGGTGTATAGAAGTCGTAGGTAGGTCATATAGGGCCACTGTGACAGTTGGAAGATGAACTTGGAAAAATCTGAAATTTGACGATGCCGGCTATGCGATTTTGGCTGAAAATCTCGATGTCGTCAAATGCACTCCAGAGTATCTGATTCTATTAATATACGTACGAAAACATCACCTGAGGTGTATAGAAGTCGTAGGTAGGTCATATAGGGCCACTGTGGCAGTTGGAAGATGAACTTGGAAAAAGCTGAAATTTGAAGATGCCGGCTATGCGATTTTGGCTGAAACTCTCGATGTCGTCAAATGCACTTCAGAGTATCTGAGTCTATTAATAGACGTACGAAAACATCACCAGAGGTGTATAGAAGTCGTAGGTAGGTCATATAGGGCCAGTGTGGCAGTTGGAAGATGAACCTGGAAAAAGCTGAAATTTGACGATGCCGGCTATGCGATTTTGGCTGAAAATCTCGATGTCGTCGAATGCACTCCAGAGTATCTGATTCTATTAATATACGTACGAAAACATCACCTGAGGTGTATAGAAGTCGTAGGTACATCATATAGGGCCACTGTGGCAGTTAGAAGATGTTCTTGGAAAAAGCTGAAACTTGACGATGCCGGCTATGCGATTTTGGCTGAAAATCTCGATGTCGTCAAATGCACTCCGGAGTATTTGATTCTATTAATATACGTACGAAAACATCACCAGAGGTGTATAGAAGTCGTAGGTAGGTCATATAGGGCCACTGTGGCAGTTGGAAGATGAACTTGGAAAAAGCTGAAATTTGAAGATGCCGGCTATGCGATTTTGGCTGAAAATCTCGATGTCGTCAAATGCACTTCAGAGTATCTGAGTCTATTAATAGACGTACGAAAACATCACCAGAGGTGTTATAGAAGTCGTAGGTACGTCATATAGGGCCACTGTGACAGTTGGAAGATGAACTTTTAAAAGGCTGAAATTTGACGATGCCGGCTACGCGATTTTGGCTGAAAATCTCGATGTCGTCAAATGCACCCCAGAGTATCTGATTCGATTAATATACGTACGAAAACATCACCTGAGGTGTATAGAAGTCGTAGGTAGGTCATATAGGGCCAGTGTGGCAGTTGGAAGATGTTCTTGGAAAAAGCTGAAACTTGACGATGCGAGCTATGCGATTTCGGCTGAAAATCTCGATGTCGTCAAATGCACTCCAGAGTATCTGATTCTATTAATATACGTACGAAAACATCACCTGAGGTGTATAGAAGTCGTAGGTAGGTCATATAGGGTCACTGTGGCAGTTGGAAGATGAACTTGGAAAAAGCTGAAATTTGAAGATGCCGGCTATGCGATTTTGGCTGAAACTCTCGATGTCGTCAAATGCACTTCAGAGTATCTGAGTCTATTAATAGACGTACGAAAACATCACCAGAGGTGTATAGAAGTCGTAGGTAGGTCATATAGGGCCAGTGTGGCAGTTGGAAGATGAACCTGGAAAAAGCTGAAATTTGACGATGCCGGCTATGCGATTTTGGCTGAAAATCTCGATGTCGTCGAATGCACTCCAGAGTATCTGATTCTATTAATATACGTACGAAAACATCACCTGAGGTGTATAGAAGTCGTAGGTAGGTCATATAGGGCCACTGTGGCAGTTGGAAGATGAACTTGGAAAAAGCTGAAATTTGAAGATGCCGGCTATGCGATTTTGGCTGAAAATCTCGATGTCGTCAAATGCACTTCAGAGTATCTGAGTCTATTAATAGACGTACGAAAACATCACCAGAGGTGTATAGAAGTCGTAGGTACGTCATATAGGGCCACTGTGACAGTTGGAAGATGAACTTTTAAAAGGCTGAAATTTGACGATGCCGGCTACGCGATTTTGGCTGAAAATCTCGATGTCGTCAAATGCACCCCAGAGTATCTGATTCGATTAATATACGTACGAAAACATCACCTGAGGTGTATAGAAGTCGTAGGTAGGTCATATAGGGCCACTGTGGCAGTTGGAAGATGAACTTGGAAAAATCTGAAATTTGACGATGCCGGCTATGCGATTTTGGCTGAAAATCTCGATGTCGTCAAATGCACTCCAGAGTATCTGATTCTATTAATATACGTACGAAAACATCACCTGAGGTGTATAGAAGTCGTAGGTAGGTCATATAGGGCCACTGTGGCAGTTGGAAGATGAACTTGGAAAAATCTGAAATTTGACGATGCCGGCTATGCGATTTTGGCTGAAAATCTCGATGTCGTCAAATGAACTCGAGAGTATCTGATTCGATTAATATACGTACGAAAACATCACCAGAGGTGTATAGAAGTCGTAGGTAGGTCATATAGGGCCACTGTGACAGTTGGAAGATGAGCTTGGAAAAAGCTGAAATGTGACGATGCCGGCTATGCGATTTTGGCTGAAAATCTCGATGTCGTCAAATACAATCCAGAGTATCTGATTCTATTAATATACGTACGAAAACATCACCAGAAGTGTACATAACTCGTAGGTAGGTCATAAAGGGCCACTGTGACAGTTGGAAGATGAACTTGGAAAAATCTGAAATTGGACGATGCCGGCTATGCGATTTTGGCTGAAAATCTCGATGTCGTCAAATGCACTCCAGAGTATCTGGTTCTATTAATAGACGTACGAAAACATCACCAGAGGTGTATAGAAGTCGTAGGTAGGTCATATAGGGCCAGTGTGGCAGTTGGAAGATGAACTTGGAAAAAGCTGAAATTTGACGATGCCGGCTATGAGATTTTGGCTGAAAATCTCGATGTCGTCAAATGCACTTCAGAGTATCTGATTCTGTTAATAGACGTACGAAAACATAACCAGAGGTGTACAGAAGTCGTAGGTACGTCATATAGGGCCACTGTGGCAGTTGGAAGATGAACTTGGAAAAAGCTGAAATTTGACGATGCCGGCTATGCGATTTTGGCTGAAAATCTCGATGTCGTCAAATGCACTCCAGAGTATCTGATTCTATTAATATACGTACGAAAACATCACCAGTGGTGTATCGAAGTCGTAGGTACGTCATATAGGGCCACTGTGGCAGTTGGAAGATGAACTTGGAAAAAGCTGAAATTTGACGATGCCGGCTATGCGATTTTGGCTGAAAATCTCGATGTCGTCAAATGCACTCCAGAGTATCTGATTCGATTAATACACGTACGAAAACATCACCAGAGGTGTATAGAAGTCGTAGGTAGGTCATATAGGGCCACTGTGACAGTTGGAAGATGAACTTGGAAAAATCTGAAATTTGACGATGCCGGCTATGCGATTTTGGCTGAAAATCTCGATGTCGTCAAATGCACTTCAGAGTATCTGAGTCTATTAATAGACGTACGAAAACATCACCAGAGGTGTATAGAAGTCGTAGGTAGGTCATATAGGGCCAGTGTGGCAGTTGGAAGATGAACTTGGAAAAAGCTGAAATTTGACGATGCCGGCTATGCGATTTTGGCTGAAAATCTCGATGTCGTCAAATGCACTCCAGAGTATCTGATTCTATTAATATACGTACGAAAACATCACCAGAGGTGTATAGAAGTCGTAGGTACGTCATATAGGGCCACTGTGACAGTTGGAAGATGAACTTGGAAAAATCTGAAATTTGACGATGCCGGCTATGCGATTTTGGCTGAAAATCTCGATGTCGTCAAATGCACCCCAGAGTATCTGATTCGATTAATATACGTACGAAAACATCACCTGAGGTGTATAGAAGTCGTAGGTAGGTCATATAGGGCCACTGTGGCAGTTGGAAGATGAACTTGGAAAAAGCTGAAATTTGACGATGCCGGCTATGCGATTTTGGCTGAAAATCTCGATGTCGTCAAATGCACTCCAGAGTATCTGATTCTATTAATATACGTACGAAAACATCACCTGAGGTGTATAGAAGTCGTAGGTAGGTCATATAGGGCCACTGTGGCAGTTGGAAGATGAACTTGGAAAAAGCTGAAATTTGACGATGCCGGCTATGCGATTTTGGCTGAAAATCTCGATGTCGTCAAATGCACTTCAGAGTATCTGAGTCTATTAATAGACGTACGAAAACATCACCAGAGGTGTATAGAAGTCGTAGGTAGGTCATATAGGGCCAGTGTGGCAGTTGGAAGATGAACTTGGAAAAAGCTGAAATTTGACGATGCCGGCTATGCGATTTTGGCTGAAAATCTCGATGTCGTCAAATGCACTCCAGAGTATCTGATTCTATTAATAGACGTACGAAAACATCACCAGAGGTGTATAGAAGTCGTAGGTACGTCATATAGGGCCACTGTGGCAGTTAGAAGATGTTCTTGGAAAAAGCTGAAATTTGACGATGCCGGCTATGCGATTTTTGCCTGAAAATCTCGATGTCGTCAAATGAACTCCAGAGGATCTGATTCTATTAATATACGTACGAAAACATCACCAGAGGTGTATAGAAGTCGTAGGTACGTCATATAGGGCCACTGTGGCAGTTGGAAGATGAACTTGGAAAAATCTGAAATTTGACGATGCCGGCTATGCGATTTTGGCTTAAAATCTCGATGTCGTCAAATGAACTCCAGAGGATCTGATTCTATTAATATACGTACGAAAACATCACCAGAGGTGTATAGAAGTCGTAGGTAGGTCATATAGGGCCACTGTGACAGTTGGAAGATGAGCTTGGAAAAAGCTGAAATTTGACGATGCCGGCTATGCGATTTTGGCTGAAAATCTCGATGTCGTCAAATACAATCCAGAGTATCTGATTCTATTAATATACGTACGAAAACATCACCAGAAGTGTACATAACTCGTAGGTAGGTCATATAGGGCCACTGTGACAGTTGGAAGATGAACTTGGAAAAAGCTGAAATTTGACGATGCCGGCTATGCGATTTTGGCTGAAAATCTCGATGTCGTCAAATACAATCCAGAGTATCTGATTCTATTAATATACGTACGAAAACATCACCAGAAGTGTACATAACTCGTAGGTAGGTCATAAAGGGCCACTGTGACAGTTGGAAGATGAACTTGGAAAAAGCTGAAATTTGACGATGCCGGCTATGCGATTTTGGCTGAAAATCTCGATGTTGTCAAATGCACTCCAGAGTATCTGATTCGATTAATACACGTACGAAAACATCACCAGAGGTGTATAGAAGTCGTAGGTAGGTCATATAGGGCCACTGTGACAGTTGGAAGATGAACTTGGAAAAATCTGAAATTTGACGATGCCGGCTATGCGATTTTGGCTGAAAATCTCGATGTCGTCAAATGCACTCCGGAGTATCTGATTCTATTAATATACGTACGAAAACATCACCAGAGGTGTATAGAAGTCGTAGGTAGGTCACATAGGGCCACTGTGGCAGTTGGAAGATGAACTTGGAAAAATCTGAAATTTGACGATGCCGGCTATGCGATTTTGGCTGAAAATCTCGATGTCGTCAAATACAATCCAGAGTATCTGATTCTATTAATATACGTACGAAAACATCACGAGAGGTGTATAGAAGTCGTAGGTAGGTCATATAGGGCCACTGTGACAGTTGGAAGATGAGCTTGGAAAAAGCTGAAATTTGACGATGCCGGCTATGCGATTTTGGCTGAAAATCTCGATGTCGTCAAATACAATCCAGAGTATCTGATTCTATTAATATACGTACGAAAACATCACCAGAAGTGTACATAACTCGTAGGTAGGTCATAAAGGGCCACTGTGACAGTTGGAAGATGAACTTGGAAAAATCTGAAATTTGACGATGCCGGCTATGCGATTTTGGCTGAAAATCTCGATGTCGTCAAATGCACTCCAGAGTATCTGGTTCTATTAATAGACGTACGAAAACATCACCAGAGGTGTATAGAAGTCGTAGGTAGGTCATATAGGGCCAGTGTGGCAGTTGGAAGATGAACTTGGAAAAAGCTGAAATTTGACGATGCCGGCTATGAGATTTTGGCTGAAAATCTCGGTGTCGTCAAATTCAATTCAATTCAATTCAATTCAATTAATTTTTTATTTTCAATTTCAAATCAACATTGGTTATAAATTTCCGCGAAGCCTTACTGGCTTTTCTGCAGAATGTTGTGCTTCTAACATTGATAACTGAGATTAAGTAAGCTTAGTTTAATAAACATTCAATAAAAGTTTACGAAAAAATTAATAAATTTTAATAAATTAATAAATTTAATTTCAATTGATGGAATTTCGATTTAATAGAAAGTCTTTTAAGCTTTTTTTTCGAGTTTTAAAATTTCTAATTTGTCTAAGCTCTTGCGGAATTGTATTGAGAGCTTCAGGAACACTGCATTTCAACTCTCTTCTTCCATAGTTATTGTAAAACCGAGGTTCTTGGAGCATACCTTGTGCACGTCTTCTTGTATTTATCCCATGGTTAATTGGTGTGGTGAATCGTCGATCGTCTTGGTATTCTAATATGAGCGTCATTTTGAAGATGTCTTCCACTTGAAGAACATTAAACCTTTGTCGCTCAGCAAAATTTCGATGAGAAGGTACATTTATTTTTTTCAGTGCAACATCTTTCAGTTTTTGTAACTTTCTTATATGTGTGGCTGATGAATTACCCCATGCCAGTATTCCATATCTCAGTTTAGATTCCACTAGCGCAAAGTACACATTCCTTAGAACTGATGTTGGTGCATGGTACTGCAGATGGGTTAGTGCGTATAGTACTCCCTTAATACTCGATCGTAATTGATCAATATGCTTATCCCATAAGAAATGACTGTCAATTGTTACTCCTAGATACTTGTAACTTTCTACTATATCTATAGGACAGCTAGTAGAGGTACGACAGGAGTCATTCCTACAGTATATTTGCTGTTCGGTAGCCTTGAATTGCGGGTTTCTGATGTGCATCATTTTTGTTTTCGAAGCGTTAATCACTAATCCGTTATCATGACACCATTTCACTGCATCATCAAACTCCTCCTGCATAACTGATGTTGCCGTATGCAAAGATCTGTGTCGCACTACTATAGCCGTGTCGTCTGCATACGCGAATGGGATGGCCTGTTTGAATACTTTTAACAACTCGTTGGTGTATAAAATGAAGAGGAGCGGACCCAATTTTGAACCTTGAGGGACTCCATATTGCACGCATTTCTTTTGGCTATATGTCTGGTTGATTTTGACACAGAATTGTCTGTTGTTTAAGTATTCTCTTAGCCAGTCTGCCATCAGACCTCTTATTCCAATGTTTTCAAGTGCTTCTATTAGTTTATCATGGTTCAGTGTGTCAAAAGCCTTGCTGAAATCAACGAACAGCACAAGTATATGGTAGCTTTTGTTTAGGCCTTCGTTAACACAATTGGCAAATTCTCTTAAAAGTTTACAAGTGCTTTTATTTTTCTGAAAGCCGTACTGGCTTGTATGTATGATAGAATTTTTATCTATGAAATCTTGAAGTCTCTTTGTTACTACCTCTTCAAGGCACTTTTCAATTATCGGCAATATTGATATAGGCCTGTAATTGCTGAGCTCGCTTTTGATACCTCCTTTATATATTGGCCTGACTACAGCTGTTTTCAAAGTTGCAGGAATTTTTGCTTGATTTAAGCTAAGGTTAACGAATTTGCACAGCATTGGCGTAAATATGCCCGAGTGTCTTTTTATATCAACGGCTCTTATTCCGTCGAAGCTTGGCGATTTTTTATCACTGAGTGAATGAATGATTCCCAGTATTTCCGAAAAACTTGTTTCTTGTACGAATACAGATCTGGCTAATGTTGAACTCGGATGTGTCGATGTAACAGTGTCGCATTGATGAATAATGTTTTTTATCTGAGTGCCAAAATTGTTTGCAAATGCACCAGCAAGATTATTCAGACACATTTTGCCAGAGAAGTTCTTTGTTACAGTTTCATCAAGTCCAGGATTTTTCCTTCCCAGTATTTCGTTAATAAGACTCCATGTTCTACGAGGGTCATGCCTGATTTGGCTGAACTTGGTTTTATAAAAACAGGCTTTTTGAGCAATTATTTCCTTGTTGAGTTTGTTTCTAAAAGACTTATACTCCATTTCATAAGATTTGTTCAGTCGATTGTTTTTCCACCTTCTGTAAAGTTCATCCCTTTTTCTACATTTATCAATAATTTCAGTAGACATCCATGGGTTAAACTTTCTTCTGTATTTTATTTGCTTGATAGATGTCGCTCGATCATATATATATGTCATTTTATCGAGAAGTTTCTGATAAAGTGAACCAGCATCACTTTCATTCACGACTTCCTCCCAATTTGTTTCTGTAATTAATTCGTTAACCTTTGCGTTAGATATATAGGACAAGCTGACTGTACTTTCTTTAACAGCAGATTTTTTCATTGGTGGGAAGTATATTATTGGGTAATGATCTGTGATACAACTTTCAATTACAGCTGAATTGATTTGGTTTTGCAAAGCGTTCGTTAAGATGTGGTCAAGCGTTGTTTTTGATCCTGTGTTTGGATCTACTCTGGTATACTCCGTTATCACATTAGTCAACCCAAGTGACGCCAGCATCTCCAGATATTCTTTCACGCCATACAATTCCAGATCATTCACATTGAATTGATATTCATATCACCCATTACCATAATCTCGTCCCTTTTTCCCAGTTGTCCAACGTTGTTTCCGAATTCTTCAATAAACGCTTTTCGGCTGTAACCTGGTGGTCTGTATATCCCTATTACATACTTGTACTTGTTGTCTTCTATAATTTGGATTAGGATATTTTCATATGACACACTGTCAGATGTTAATCGTACATATGGTAAGTCTTTACGTATTAACATTAGAATTCCACCTCCTCTACGTTTATCTCGATTCAGAAACTCCGCTTGGAAACCATCTATACTGTAAAGTCCTTTTTCATCTTCATCTATATTAGTCTCAATTAGTATTATTATTTTTAACATATTGATGAAGTAGCTAACGTTAATGCAAAAATCATTCCAATTCTTTCGTAATGATCTTATATTAAAACTAAGGCAGCAACATTTATTTTCATTTAATTTGTTTGTTTTGATGCCGCTAAAACCACTAATTACCCTACAATTTAAATCAACTAGTACTTCATTCGAATCCATTTTGGTATAAAGAGTTTTGATTTTCTTTTTGCTTACGCACAATGCAGTTATTGAGTGCGAGAAATTTTGCTCACATCGGCAACCGTACTTATCAGAATCGGCTGTGTACTCTCATTCAGTCTAGCGAGTATTCTTCCCGCACTCTCCCACACAAATCTCCAGTTTTCCTTTCTCGCTCTCTCCTTTGCCATCCACATCAAGTGTTTATTGTGCTTTGTCAGCTGGTTGTTAACGTAAACCGTAGCATCAGGAAAAGCTGCACCAGCGCTTGAATTGTTGCTTGTTTTCTGCATGACAGTTTTCAGTTTGATGGAGCGAGTGGAGCGCGTTTGTTTCATAAATTGTATTTTCTTTATGCTGGACGCAAATGTAACAATTATCATTGATTTTTCGGGGTTTTTTGTTTTTGTTCGATATATGTCACTGATGTCGGTGTCGTTGATTTCATAGTTGACAGTTTTTCCTATTCCCTTTACTACCTCAATCAGATTTTCTTGTGGAGTAGGGGGAATGTTTTTGATGTCTATACTGTTTTTGATCATTTGTTGCTCAAGTGTGTTGATCTGTGTTTGTAAATTTTCAATGATGACATCTTTTCTTTTCTTGGTTTCTTTCACATCGTTTAGTTCTTTTATTATGTTGTCCATAAGGTCATTGTTTTTTCTTATGTTGGAGTTGAGTTCTTCGTATTTGGCGGCTAGGAAATCACAGCTTGCCGCAATTTCTTTATGCACTCCAGAGTATCTGATTCTATTAATATACGTACGAAAACATCACCAGAGGTGTATAGAAGTCGTACGTACGTCATATAGGGCCACTGTGGCAGTTGGAAGATGAACTTGGAAAAAGCTGAAATTTGACGATGCCGGCTATGCGATTTTGGCTGAAAATCTCGGTGTCGTCAAATGCACTCCAGCGTATCTGATTCGATTAATACACGTACGAAAACATCACCAGAGGTGTATAGAAGTCGTAGGTAGGTCATATAGGGCCACTGTGACAGTTGGAAGATGAACTTGGAAAAAGCTGAAATTTGACGATGCCGGCTATGCGATTTTGGCTGAAAATCTCGATGTCGTCAAATGCACTCAAGAGTATCTGATTCTATTAATATACGTACGAAAACATCACCAGTAGGTACGCCTAGTTGGGCCGCTGTGGCAGTTGGAAGATGAGCCATGGAAAGGCTCCAAAATCCTTACTATACACTGTACATTTTTTTAGGTGAAAAATTCGATGTCGTCGGATCCACTCCAGTCTTTGGATTTCGTTAATACACATCTCAACACATAACCACAGGTGCGCACAGGTCGTAGGTACGCCTAGTTGGGCCGCTGTGGCAGTTGGAAGATGAGTCATGGAAAGTCTCCAAAATCCTTACTATACACTGTACATTTTTTTAGGTGAAAAATTCGATGTCGTCGGATCCACTCCAGTCTTTGGATTTCGTTAATACACATCTCAACACATAACCACAGGTGCGCACTGGTCGTAGGTACGCCTAGTTGGGCCGCTGTGGCAGTTGGAAGATGAGCCATGGAAAGGCTCCAAAATCCTTACTATACACTGTACATTTTTTTAGGTGAAAAATTCGATGTCGTCGGATCCACTCCAGTCTTTGGATTTCGTTAATACACATCTCAACACATAACCACAGGTGCGCACAGGTCATAGGTACGCCTAGTTGGGCCGCTGTGGCAGTTGGAAGATGAGCCATGGAAAGGCTCCAAAATCCTTACTATACACTGTACATTTTTTTAGGTGAAAAATTCGATGTCGTCGGATCCACTCCAGTCTTTGGATTTCGTTAATACACATCTCAACACATAACCACAGGTGCGCACTGGTCGTAGGTACGCCTAGTTGGGCCGCTGTGGCAGTTGGAAGATGAACCATGGAAAGGCTCCAAAATCCTTACTATACACTGTACATTTTTTTAGGTGAAAAATTCGATGTCGTCGGATCCACTCCAGTCTTTGGATTTCGTTAATACACATCTCAACACATAACCACATGTGCGCACAGGTCGTAGGTACGCCTAGTTGGGCCGCTGTGGCAGTTGGAAGATGAGCCATGGAAAGGCTCCAAAATCCTTACTATACACTGTACATTTTTTTAGGTGAAAAATTCGATGTCGTCGGATCCACTCCAGTCTTTGGATTTCGTTAATACACATCTCAACACATAACCACAGGTGCGCACAGGTCGTAGGTACGCCTAGTTGGGCCGCTGTGGCAGTTGGAAGATGAGCCATGGAAAGGCTCCAAAATCCTTACTATACACTGTACATTTTTTTAGGTGAAAAATTCGATGTCGTCGGATCCACTCCAGTCTTTGGATTTCGTTAATACACATCTCAACACATAACCACTGGTGCGCACAGGTCGTAGGTACGCCTAGTTGGGCCGCTGTGGCAGTTGGAAGATGAGCCATGGAAAGGCTCCAAAATCCTTACTATACACTGTACATTTTTTTAGGTGAAAAATTCGATGTCGTCGGATCCACTCCAGTCTTTGGATTTCGTTAATACACATGTCAACACATAACCACAGGTGCGCACAGGTCGTAGGTACGCCTAGTTGGGCCGCTGTGGCAGTTGGAAGATGAGCCATGGAAAGGCTCCAAAATCCTTACTATACACTGTACATTTTTTTAGGTGAAAAATTCGATGTCGTCGGATCCACTCCAGTCTTTGGATTTCGTTAATACACATCTCAACACATAACCACAGGTGCGCACAGGTCGTAGGTACGCCTAGTTGGGCCGCTGTGGCAGTTGGAAGATGAGCCATGGAAAGGCTCCAAAATCCTTACTATACACTGTACATTTTTTTAGGTGAAAAATTCGATGTCGTCGGATCCACTCCAGTCTTTGGATTTCGTTAATACACATCTCAACACATAACCACAGGTGCGCACAGGTCGTAGGTACGCCTAGTTGGGCCGCTGTGGCAGTTGGAAGATGAGCCATGGAAAGGCTCCAAAATCCTTACTATACACTGTACATTTTTTTAGGTGAAAAATTCGATGTCGTCGGATCCACTCCAGTCTTTGGATTTCGTTAATACACATGTCAACACATAACCACAGGTGCGCACAGGTCGTAGGTACGCCTAGTTGGGCCGCTGTGGCAGTTGGAAGATGAGCCATGGAAAGGCTCCAAAATCCTTACTATACACTGTACATTTTTTTAGGTGAAAAATTCGATGTCGTCGGATCCACTCCAGTCTTTGGATTTCGTTAATACACATCTCAACACATAACCACAGGTGCGCACTGGTCGTAGGTACGCCTAGTTGGGCCGCTGTGGGAGTTGGAAGATGAACCATGGAAAGGCTCCAAAATCCTTACTATACACTGTACATTTTTTTAGGTGAAAAATTCGATGTCGTCGGATCCACTCCAGTCTTTGGATTTCGTTAATACACATCTCAACACATAACCACATGTGCGCACAGGTCGTAGGTACGCCTAGTTGGGCCGCTGTGGCAGTTGGAAGATGAGCCATGGAAAGGCTCCAAAATCCTTACTATACACTGTACATTTTTTTAGGTGAAAAATTCGATGTCGTCGGATCCACTCCAGTCTTTGGATTTCGTTAATACACATCTCAACACATAACCACATGTGCGCACAGGTCGTAGGTACGCCTAGTTGGGCCGCTGTGGCAGTTGGAAGATGAGCCATGGAAAGGCTCCAAAATCCTTACTATACACTGTACATTTTTTTAGGTGAAAAATTCGATGTCGTCGGATCCACTCCAGTCTTTGGATTTCGTTAATACACATCTCAACACATAACCACTGGTGCGCACAGGTCGTAGGTACGCCTAGTTGGGCCGCTGTGGCAGTTGGAAGATGAGCCATGGAAAGGCTCCAAAATCCTTACTATACACTGTACATTTTTTTAGGTGAAAAATTCGATGTCGTCGGATCCACTCCAGTCTTTGGATTTCGTTAATACACATGTCAACACATAACCACAGGTGCGCACAGGTCGTAGGTACGCCTAGTTGGGCCGCTGTGGCAGTTGGAAGATGAGCCATGGAAAGGCTCCAAAATCCTTACTATACACTGTACATTTTTTTAGGTGAAAAATTCGATGTCGTCGGATCCACTCCAGTCTTTGGATTTCGTTAATACACATCTCAACACATAACCACAGGTGCGCACAGGTCGTAGGTACGCCTAGTTGGGCCGCTGTGGCAGTTGGAAGATGAGCCATGGAAAGGCTCCAAAATCCTTACTATACACTGTACATTTTTTTAGGTGAAAAATTCGATGTCGTCGGATCCACTCCAGTCTTTGGATTTCGTTAATACACATCTCAACACATAACCACAGGTGCGCACTGGTCGTAGGTACGCCTAGTTGGGCCGCTGTGGCAGTTAGAAGATGAACCATGGAAAGGCTCCAAAATCCTTACTATACACTGTACATTTTTTTAGGTGAAAAATTCGATGTCGTCGGATCCACTCCAGTCTTTGGATTTCGTTAATACACATCTCAACACATAACCACATGTGCGCACAGGTCGTAGGTACGCCTAGTTGGGCCGCTGTGGCAGTTGGAAGATGAGCCATGGAAAGGCTCCAAAATCCTTACTATACACTGTACATTTTTTTAGGTGAAAAATTCGATGTCGTCGGATCCACTCCAGTCTTTGGATTTCGTTAATACACATCTCAACACATAACCACATGTGCGCACAGGTCGTAGGTACGCCTAGTTGGGCCGCTGTGGCAGTTGGAAGATGAGCCATGGAAAGGCTCCAAAATCCTTACTATACACTGTACATTTTTTTAGGTGAAAAATTCGATGTCGTCGGATCCACTCCAGTCTTTGGATTTCGTTAATACACATCTCAACACATAACCACTGGTGCGCACAGGTCGTAGGTACGCCTAGTTGGGCCGCTGTGGCAGTTGGAAGATGAGCCATGGAAAGGCTCCAAAATCCTTACTATACACTGTACATTTTTTTAGGTGAAAAATTCGATGTCGTCGGATCCACTCCAGTCTTTGGATTTCGTTAATACACATGTCAACACATAACCACAGGTGCGCACAGGTCGTAGGTACGCCTAGTTGGGCCGCTGTGGCAGTTGGAAGATGAGCCATGGAAAGGCTCCAAAATCCTTACTGTACTGTACATTTTTTTAGGTGAAAAATTCGATGTCGTCGGATCCACTCCAGTCTTTGGATTTCGTTAACACACATCTCAACACATAACCACATGTGCGCACAGGTCGTAGGTACGCCTAGTTGGGCCGCTGTGGCAGTTGGAAGATGAGCCATGGAAAGGCTCCAAGATCCTTACTATACACTGTACATTTTTTTAGGTGAAAAATTCGATGTCGTCGGATCCACTCCAGTCTTTGGATTTCGTTAATACACATCTCAACACATAACCACAGGTGCGCACAGGTCGTAGGTACGCCTAGTTGGGCCGCTGTGGCAGTTGGAAGATGAGTCATGGAAAGGCTCCAAAATCCTTACTATGCACTGTACATTTTTTTAGGTGAAAAATTCGATGTCGTCGGATCCACTCCAGTCTTTGGATTTCGTTAATACACATCTCAACACATAACCACAGATGCGCAAAGGTCGTAGGTACGCCTAGTTGGGCCGCTGTGGCAGTTGGAAGATGAGCCATGGAAAGGCTCCAAAATCCTTACTATACACTGTACATTTTTTTAGGTGAAAAATTCGATGTCGTCGGATCCACTCCAGTCTTTGGATTTCGTTAATACACATCTCAACACATAACCACAGGTGCGCACAGGTCGTAGGTACGCCTAGTTGGGCCGCTGTGGCAGTTGGAAGATGAGCCATGGAAAGGCTCCAAAATCCTTACTATACACTGTACATTTTTTTAGGTGAAAAATTCGATGTCGTCGGATCCACTCCAGTCTTTGGATTTCGTTAATACACATGTCAACACATAACCACAGGTGCGCACAGGTCGTAGGTACGCCTAGTTGGGCCGCTGTGGCAGTTGGAAGATGAGCCATGGAAAGGCTCCAAAATCCTTACTATACACTGTACATTTTTTTAGGTGAAAAATTCGATGTCGTCGGATCCACTCCAGTCTTTGGATTTCGTTAATACACATCTCAACACATAACCACAGGTGCGCACAGGTCGTAGGTACGCCTAGTTGGGCCGCTGTGGCAGTTGGAAGATGAGCCATGGAAAGGCTCCAAAATCCTTACTATACACTGTACATTTTTTTAGGTGAAAAATTCGATGTCGTCGGATCCACTCCAGTCTTTGGATTTCGTTAATACACATCTCAACACATAACCACAGGTGCGCACAGGTCGTAGGTACGCCTAGTTGGGCCGCTGTGGCAGTTGGAAGATGAGCCATGGAAAGGCTCCAAAATCCTTACAATACACTGTACATTTTTTTAGGTGAAAAATTCGATGTCGTCGGATCCACTCCAGTCTTTGGATTTCGTTAATACACATCTCAACACATAACCACAGGTGCGCACAGGTCGTAGGTACGCCTAGTTGGGCCGCTGTGGCAGTTGGAAGATGAGCCATGGAAAGGCTCGAAAATCCTTACAATACACTGTACATTTTTTTAGGTGAAAAATTCGATGTCGTCGGATCCACTCCAGTCTTTGGATTTCTTTAATACACATCTCAACACATAACCACATGTGCGCACAGGTCGTAGGTACGCCTAGTTGGGCCGCTGTGGCAGTTGGAAGATGAGCCATGGAAAGGCTCCAAGATCCTTACTATACACTGTACATTTTTTTAGGTGAAAAATTCGATGTCGTCGGATCCACTCCAGTCTTTGGATTTCGTTCATACACATCTCAACACATAACCACAGATGCGCACAGGTCGTAGGTACGCCTAGTTGGGCCGCTGTGGCAGTTGGAAGATGAGCCATGGAAAGGCTCCAAAATCCTTACTATACACTGTACATTTTTTTAGGTGAAAAATTCGATGTCGTCGGATCCACTCCAGTCTTTGGATTTCGTTAATACACATGTGAACACATAACCACAGGTGCGCACAGGTCGTAGGTACGCCTAGTTGGGCCGCTGTGGCAGTTGGAAGATGAGCCATGGAAAGGCTCCAAAATCCTTACTATACACTGTACATTTTTTTAGGTGAAAAATTCGATGTCGTCGGATCCACTCCAGTCTTTGGATTTCGTTAATACACATCTCAACACATAACCACAGGTGCGCACAGGTCGTAGGTACGCCTAGTTGCGCCGCTGTGGCAGTTGGAAGATGAGCCATGGAAAGGCTCGAAAATCCTTACAATACACTGTACATTTTTTTAGGTGAAAAATTCGATGTCGTCGGATCCACTCCAGTCTTTGGATTTCGTTAATACACATCTCAACACATAACCACAGGTGCGCACAGGTCGTAGGTACGCCTAGTTGGGCCGCTGTGGCAGTTGGAAGATGAGCCATGGAAAGGCTCCAAAATCCTTACTATACACTGTACATTTTTTTAGGTGAAAAATTCGATGTCGTCGTATCCACTGCAGTCTTTGGATTTCGTTAATACACATCTCAACACATAACCACAGATGCGCACAGGTCGTAGGTACGCCTAGTTGGGCCGCTGTGGCAGTTGGAAGATGAGTCATGGAAAGGCTCCAAAATCCTTACTATGCACTGTACATTTTTTTAGGTGAAAAATTCGATGTCGTCGGATCCACTCTAGTCTTTGGATTTCGTTAATACACATCTCAACACATAACCACAGGTGTGCACAGGTCGTAGGTACGCCTAGTTGGGCCGCTGTGGCAGTTGGAAGATGAGCCATGGAAAGGCTCCAAAATCCTTACTATACACTGTACATTTTTTTAGGTGAAAAATTCGATGTCGTCGGATCCACTCCAGTCTTTGGATTTCGTTAATACACATCTCAACACATAACCACAGGTGCGCACAGGTCGTAGGTACGCCTAGTTGGGCCGCTGTGGCAGTTGGAAGATGAGCCATGTGTTAATACACATGTCAACACATAACCACAGGTGAGCACAGGTCGTAGGTACGCCTAGTTGGGCCGCTGTGGCAGTTGAAGGTGAGCCATGGAAAGGCTCCAAAATCCTTACTATACACTGTACATTTTTTTAGGTGAAAAATTCGATGTCGTCGGATCCACTCTAGTCTTTGGATTTCGTTAATACACATCTCAACACATAACCACAGGTGCGCACAGGTCGTAGGTACGCCTAGTTGGGCCGCTGTGGCAGTTGGAAGATGAGCCATGGAAAGGCTCCAAAATCCTTACTATACACTGTACATTTTTTTAGGTGAAAAATTCGATGTGGTCGGATCCACTCCAGTCTTTGGATTTCGTTAATACACATATCAACACATAACCACAGGTGCGCACAGGTCGTAGGTACGCCTAGTTGGGCCGCTGTGGCAGTTGGAAGATGAGCCATGGAAAGGCTCCAAAATCCTTACTATACACTGTACATTTTTTTAGGTGAAAAATTCGATGTCGTCGGATCCACTCCAGTCTTTGGATTTCGTTAATACACATCTCAACACATAACCACAGGTGCGCACAGGTCGTAGGTACGCCTAGTTGGGCCGCTGTGGCAGTTGGAAGATGAGCCATGGAAAGGCTCCAAAATCCTTACTATACACTGTACATTTTTTTAGGTGAAAAATTCGATGTTGTCGGATCCACTCCAGTCTTTGGATTTCGTTAATACACATGTCAACACATAACCACAGGTGCGCACAGGTCGTAGGTACGCCTAGTTGGGCCGCTGTGGCAGTTGGAAGATGAGCCATGGAAAGGCTCCAAAATAATTACTATACACTGTACATTTTTTTAGGTGAAAAATTCGATGTCGTCGGATCCACTCCAGTCTTTGGATTTCGTTAATACACATCTCAACACATAACCACAGGTGCGCACAGGCCGTAGGTACGCCTAGTTGGGCCGCTGTGGCAGTTGGAAGATGAGCCATGGAAAGGCTCCAAAATCCTTACTATACACTGTACATTTTTTTAGGTGAAAAATTCGATGTCGTCGGATCCACTCCAGTCTTTGGATTTCGTTAATACACATCTCAACACATAACCACAGGTGCGCACTGGTCGTAGGTACGCCTAGTTGGGCCGCTGTGGCAGTTGGAAGATGAGCCATGGAAAGGCTCCAAAATCCTTACTATACACTGTACATTTTTTTAGGTGAAAAATTCGATGTCGTCGGATCCACTCCAGTCTTTGGATTTCGTTAATACACATCTCAACACATAACCACAGGTGCGCACAGGTCGTAGGTACGCCTAGTTGGGCCGCTGTGGCAGTTGGAAGATGAGCCATGGAAAGGCTGCAAAATCCTTACTATACACTGTACATTTTTTTAGGTGAAAAATTCGATGTCGTCGGATCCACTCCAGTCTTTGGATTTCGTTAATACACATCTCAACACATAACCACAGGTGCGCACAGGTCGTAGGTACGCCTAGTTGCGCCGCTGTGGCAGTTGGAAGATGAGCCATGGAAAGGCTCCAAAATCCTTACAATACACTGTACATTTTTTTAGGTGAAAAATTCGATGTCGTCGGATCCACTCCAGTCTTTGGATTTCGTTAATACACATCTCAACACATAACCACAGGTGCGCACAGGTCGTAGGTACGCCTAGTTGGGCCGCTGTGGCAGTTGGAAGATGAGCCATGGAAAGGCTCCAAAATCCTTACTATACACTGTACATTTTTTTAGGTGAAAAATTCGATGTCGTCGGATCCACTCCAGTCTTTGGATTTCGTTAATACACATCTCAACACATAACCACAGGTGCGCACAGGTCGTAGGTACGCCTAGTTGGGCCGCTGTGGCAGTTGGAAGATGAGCCATGGAAAGGCTCCAAAATCCTTACTAGACACTGTACATTTTTTTAGGTGAAAAATTCGATGTCGTCGGATCCACTCCAGTCTTTGGATTTCGTTAATACACATCTCAACACATAACCACAGGTGCGCACAGGTCGTAGGTACGCCTAGTTGGGCCGCTGTGGCAGTTGGAAGATGAACCATGGAAAGGCTCCAAAATCCTTACTATACACTGTACATTTTTTTAGGTGAAAAATTCGATGTCGTCGGATCCACTCCAGTCTTTGGATTTCGTTAATACACATCTCAACACATAACCACAGGTGCGCACAGGTCGTAGGTACGCCTAGGTGGGCCGCTGTGGCAGTTGGAAAATGAGCCATGGAAAGGCTCCAAAATCCTTACTATACACTGTACATTTTTTTAGGTGAAAAATTCGATGTCGTCGGATCCACTCCAGTCTTTGGATTTCGTTAATACACATCTCAACACATAACCACAGGTGCGCCCAGGTCGTAGGTACGCCTAGTTGGGCCGCTGTGGCAGTTGGAAGATGAGCCATGGAAAGGCTCCAAAATCCTTACTAGACACTGTACATTTTTTTAGGTGAAAAATTCGATGTCGTCGGATCCACTCCAGTCTTTGGATTTCGTTAATACACATCTCAACACATAACCACAGGTGCGCACAGGTCGTAGGTACGCCTAGTTGGGCCGCTGTGGCAGTTGGAAGATGAGCCATGGAAAGGCTCCAAAATCCTTACTATACACTGTACATTTTTTTAGGTGAAAAATTCGATGTCGTCGGATCCACTCCAGTCTTTGCATTTCGTTAATACACATCTCAACACATAACCACAGGTGCGCACAGGTCGTAGGTACGCCTAGTTGGGCCGCTGTGGCAGTTGGAAGATGAGCCATGGAAAGGCTCCAAAATCCTTACTATACACTGTACATTTTTTTAGGTGAAAAATTCGATGTCGTCGGATCCACTCCAGTCTTTGGATTTCGTTAATACACATCTCAACACATAACCACAGGTGCGCACAGGTCGTAGGTACGCCTAGTTGCGCCGCTGTGGCAGTTGGAAGATGAGCCATGGAAAGGCTCCAAAATCCTTACAATACACTGTACATTTTTTTAGGTGAAAAATTCGATGTCGTCGGATCCACTCCAGTCTTTGGATTTCGTTAATACACATCTCAACACATAACCACAGGTGCGCACAGGTCGTAGGTACGCCTAGTTGGGCCGCTGTGGCAGTTGGAAGATGAGCCATGGAAAGGCTCCAAAATCCTTACTATACACTGTACATTTTTTTAGGTGAAAAATTCGATGTCGTCGGATCCACTCCAGTCTTTGGATTTCGTTAATACACATCTCAACACATAACCACAGGTGCGCACAGGTCGTAGGTACGCCTAGTTGGGCCGCTGTGGCAGTTGGAAGATGAGCCATGGAAAGGCTCCAAAATCCTTACTATACACTGTACATTTTTTTAGGTGAAAAATTCGATGTCGTCGGATCCACTCCAGTCTTTGGATTTCGTTAATACACATCTCAACACATAACCACAGGTGCGCACAGGTCGTAGGTACGCCTAGTTGGGCCGCTGTGGCAGTTGGAAGATGAACCATGGAAAGGTTCCAAAATCCTTACTATACACTGTACATTTTTTTAGGTGAAAAATTCGATGTCGTCGGATCCACTCCAGTCTTTGGATTTCGTTAATACACATCTCAACACATAACCACAGGTGCGCACAGGTCGTAGGTACGCCTAGTTGGGCCGCTGTGGCAGTTGGAAGATGAGCCATGGAAAGGCTCCAAAATCCTTACTATACACTGTACATTTTTTTAGGTGAAAAATTCGATGTCGTCGGATCCACTCCAGTCTTTGGATTTCGTTAATACACATCTCAACACATAACCACAGGTGCGCACAGGTCGTAGGTACGCCTAGTTGGGCCGCTGTGGCAGTTGGAAGATGAACCATGGAAAGGTTCCAAAATCCTTACTATACACTGTACATTTTTTTAGGTGAAAAATTCGATGTCGTCGGATCCACTCCAGTCTTTGGATTTCGTTAATACACATCTCAACACATAACCACAGGTGCGCACAGGTCGTAGGTACGCCTAGTTGGGCCGCTGTGGCAGTTGGAAGATGAGCCATGGAAAGGCTCCAAAATCCTTACTATGCACTGTACACTTTTTTAGGTGAAAAATTCGATGTCGTCGGATCCACTCCAGTCTTTGGATTTCGTTAATACACATCTCAACACATAACCACAGGTGCGCACAGGTCGTAGGTACGCCTAGTTGGGCCGCTGTGGCAGTTGGAAGATGAGCCATGGAAAGGCTCCAAAATCCTTACTATACACTGTACATTTTTTTAGGTGAAAAATTCGATGTCGTCGGATCCACTCCAGTCTTTGGATTTCGTTAATACACATCTCAACACATAACCACAGGTGCGCACAGGTCGTAGATACGCCTAGTTGGGCCGCTGTGGCAGTTGGAAGATGAGCCATGGAAAGGCTCCAAAATCCTTACTATACACAGTACATTTTTTTAGGTGAAAAATTCGATGTCGTCGCATCCACTCTAGTCTTCGGATTTCGTTAATACACATCTCAACACATAACCACAGGTGCGCACAGGTCGTAGGTACGCCTAGTTGGGCCGCTGTGGCAGTTGGAAGATGAGCCATGGAAAGGCTCCAAAATCCTTACTATACACTGTACATTTTTTTAGGTGAAAAATTCGATGTCGTCGGATCCACTCCAGTCTTTGGATTTCGTTAATACACATCTCAACACATAACCACAGGTGCGCACAGGTCGTAGGTACGCCTAGTTGGGCCGCTGTGGCAGTTGGAAGATGAGCCATGGAAAGGCTCCAAAATCCTTACTATACACTGTACATTTTTTTAGGTGAAAAATTCGATGTCGTCGGATCCACTCCAGTCTTTGGATTTCGTTAATACACATCTCAACACATAACCACAGGTGCGCACAGGTCGTAGGTACGCCTAGTTGGGCCGCTGTGGCAGTTGGAAGATGAACCATGGAAAGGTTCCAAAATCCTTACTATACACTGTACATTTTTTTAGGTGAAAAATTCGATGTCGTCGGATCCACTCCAGTCTTTGGATTTCGTTAATACACATCTCAACACATAACCACAGGTGCGCACAGGTCGTAGGTACGCCTAGTTGGGCCGCTGTGGCAGTTGGAAGATGAGCCATGGAAAGGCTCCAAAATCCTTACTAGACACTGTACATTTTTTTAGGTGAAAAATTCGATGTCGTCGGATCCACTCCAGTCTTTGGATTTCGTTAATACACATCTCAACACATAACCACAGGTGCGCACAGGTCGTAGGTACGCCTAGTTGGGCCGCTGTGGCAGTTGGAAGATGAGCCATGGAAAGGCTCCAAAATCCTTACTATACACTGTACATTTTTTTAGGTGAAAAATTCGATGTCGTCGGATCCACTCCAGTCTTTGGATTTCGTTAATACACATCTCAACACATAACCACAGGTGCGCACAGGTCGTAGGTACGCCTAGTTGGGCCGCTGTGGCAGTTGGAAGATGAGCCATGGAAAGGCTCCAAAATCCTTACTATACACTGTACATTTTTTTAGGTGAAAAATTCGATGTCGTCGGATCCGCTCCAGTCTTTGGATTTCGTTAATACACATCTCAACACATAACCACAGGTGCGCACAGGTCGTAGGTACGCCTAGTTGCGCCGCTGTGGCAGTTGGAAGATGAGCCATGGAAAGGCTCCAAAATCCTTACAATACACTGTACATTTTTTTAGGTGAAAAATTCGATGTCGTCGGATCCACTCCAGTCTTTGGATTTCGTTAATACACATCTCAACACATAACCACAGGTGCGCACAGGTCGTAGGTACGCCTAGTTGGGCCGCTGTGGCAGTTGGAAGATGAGCCATGGAAAGGCTCCAAAATCCTTACTATACACTGTACATTTTATACACTGTTTACATTTTTAAAAAATTCGATGTCGTCGGATCCACTCCAGTCTTTGGATTTCGTTAATACACATCTCAACACATAACCCCAGGTGCGCACAGGTCGTAGGTACGCCTAGTTGGGCCGCTGTGGCAGTTGGAAGATGAGCCATGGAAAGGCTCCAAAATCCTTACTATGCACTGTACACTTTTTTAGGTGAAAAATTCGATGTCGTCGGATCCACTCCAGTCTTTGGATTTCGTTAATACACATCTCAACACATAACCACAGGTGCGCACAGGTCGTAGGTACGCCTAGTTGGGCCGCTGTGGCAGTTGGAAGATGAGCCATGGAAAGGCTCAAAATCCTTACTATACACTGTACATTTTCTTAGGTGAAAATTTCGATGTCGTCGGATCCACTCCAGTCTTTGGATTTCGTTAATACACATCTCAACACATAGCCACAGGTGCGCACAGGTCGGAGGTACGCCTAGTTGGGCCGCTGTGGCAGTTGGAAGATGAGCCATGGAAAGGCTCCAAAATCCTTACTATACACTGTACATTTTTTTAGGTGAAAAATTCGATGTCGTCGGATCCACTCGAGTCTTTGGATTTCGTTAATACACATCTCAACACATAACCACAGGTGCGCACAGGTCGTAGGTACGCCTAGTTGGGCCGCTGTGGCAGTTGGAAGATGAGCCATGGAAAGGCTCCAAAATCCTTACTATACACTGTACATTTTTTTAGGTGAAAAATTCGATGTCGTCGGATCCACTCCAGTCTTTGGATTTCGTTAATACACATCTCAACACATAACCACAGATGCGCACAGGTCGTAGGTACGCCTAGTTGGGCGCTGTGGCAGTTGGAGATGAGCCATGGAAAGGCTCCAAAATCCTTACTATACACTGTACATTTTTTTAGGTGAAAAATTCGATGTCGTCGGATCCACTCCAGTATTTGGATTTCGTTAATACACATCTCAACACATAACCACAGGTGCGCACTGGTCGTAGGTACGCCTAGTTGGGCCGCTGTGGCAGTTGGAAGATGAGCCATGGAAAGGCTCCAAAATCCTTACTATACACTGTACATTTTTTTAGGTGAAAAATTCGATGTCGTCGGATCCACTCCAGTCTTTGGATTTCGTTAATACACATCTCAACACATAACCACAGGTGCGCACAGGTCGTAGGTACGCCTAGTTGGGCCGCTGTGGCAGTTGGAAGATGAGCCATGGAAAGGCTCCAAAATCCTTACTATACACTGTACATTTTTTTAGGTGAAAAATTCGATGTCGTCGGATCCACTCCAGTCTTTGGATTTCGTTAATACACATCTCAACACATAACCACAGGTGCGCACAGGTCGTAGGTACGCCTAGTTGGGCCGCTGTGGCAGTTGGAAGATGAGCCATGGAAAGGCTCCAAAATCCTTACTAGACACTGTACATTTTTTTAGGTGAAAAATTCGATGTCGTCGGATCCACTCCAGTCTTTGGATTTCGTTAATACACATCTCAACACATAACCACAGGTGCGCACAGGTCGTAGGTACGCCTAGTTGGGCCGCTGTGCCAGTTGGAAGATGAGCCATGGAAAGGCTCCAAAATCCTTACTATACACTGTACATTTTTTTAGGTGAAAAATGCGATGTCGTCGGATCCACTCCAGTCTTTGGATTTCGTTAATACACGTCTCAACACATAACCACAGATGCGCACAGGTCGTAGGTACGCCTAGTTGGGCCGCTGTGGCAGTTGGAAGATGAGCCATGGAAAGGCTCCAAAATCCTTACTATACACTGTACATTTTTTTAGGTGAAAAATTCGATGTCGTCGGATCCACTCCAGTCTTTGGATTTCGTTAATACACATCTCAACACATAACCACAGGTGCGCACAGGTCGTAGGTACGCCTAGTTGGGCCGCTGTGGCAGTTGGAAGATGAGCCATGGAAAGGCTCCAAAATCCTTACTATACACTGTACATTTTTTTAGGTGAAAAATTCGATGTCGTCGGATCTACTCCAGTCTTTGGATTTCGTTAATACACATCTCAACACATAACCACAGGTGCGCACAGGTCGTAGGTACCCCTAGTTGGCCGCTGTGGCAGTTGGAAGATGAGCCATGGAAAGGCTCCAAAATCCTTCCTATACACTTACATTTTTTTAGGTGAAAAATTCGATGTCGTCGGATCCACTCCAGTCTTTGGATTTCGTTAATACACATCTCAACACATAACCACAGGTGCGCACAGGTCGTAGGTACGCCTAGTTGGGCCGCTGTGGCAGTTGGAAGATGAGCCATGGAAAGGCTCCAAAATCCTTACTATACACTGTACATTTTTTTAGGTGAAAAATTCGATGTCGTCGGATCCACTCCAGTCTTTGGATTTCGTTAATACACATCTCAACACATAACCCCAGGTGCGCACAGGTCGTAGGTACGCCTAGTTGGGCCGCTGTGGCAGTTGGAAGATGAGCCATGGAAAGGCTCCAAAATCCTTACTATACACTGTACATTTTTTTAGGTGAAAAATTCGATGTCGTCGGATCCACTCCAGTCTTTGGATTTCGTTAATACACATCTCAACACATAACCCCAGGTGCGCACAGGTCGTAGGTACGCCTAGTTGGGCCGCTGTGGCAGTTGGAAGATGAGCCATGGAAAGGCTCCAAAATCCTTACTATACACTTACATTTTTTAGGTGAAAAATTCGATGTCGTCGGATCCACTCCAGTCTTTGGATTTCGTTAATACACATCTCAACACATAACCACAGGTGCGCACAGGTCGTAGGTACGCCTAGTTGGGCCGCTGTGGCAGTTGGAAGATGAGCCATGGAAAGGCTCCAAAATCCTTACTATACACTGTACATTTTTTAGGTGAAAAATTCGATGTCGTCGGATCCACTCCAGTCTTTGGATTTCGTTAATACACATCTCAACACATAACCACAGGTGCGCACAGGTCGTAGGTACGCCTAGTTGGGCCGCTGTGGCAGTTGGAAGATGAGCCATGGAAAGGCTCCAAAATCCTTACTATACACTGTACATTTTTTTAGGTGAAAAATTCGATGTCGTCGGATCCACTCCAGTCTTTGGATTTCGTTAATACACATCTCAACACATAACCACAGGTGCGCACAGGTCGTAGGTACGCCTAGTTGGGCCGCTGTGGCAGTTGGAAGATGAGCCATGGAAAGGCTCCAAAATCCTTACTATACACTGTACATTTTCTTAGGTGAAAATTCGATGTCGTCGGATCCACTCCATTCTTTGATTTCGTTAATACACATCTCAACACATAACCACAGATGCGCACAGGTCGTAGGTACGCCTAGTTGGGCCGCTGTGGCAGTTGGAAGATGAGCCATGGAAAGGCTCCAAAATCCTTACTATACACTTACATTTTTTTAGGTGAAAAATTCGATGTCGTCGGATCCACTCCAGTCTTTGGATTTCGTTAATACACATCTCAACACATAACCACAGGTGCGCACAGGTCGTAGGTACGCCTAGTTGGGCGCTGTGGCAGTTGGAAGATGAGCCATGGAAAGGCTCCAAAATCCTTACTATACACTGTACATTTTTTTAGGGTGAAAAATTCGATGTCGTCGGATCCACTCCAGTCTTTGGATTTCGTTAATACACATCTCAACACATAACCCCAGGTGCGCACAGGTCGTAGGTACGCCTAGTTGGGCCGCTGTGGCAGTTGGAAGATGAGCCATGGAAAGGCTCCAAAATCCTTACTATACACTGTACATTTTCTTAGGTGAAAAATTCGATGTCGTCGGATCCACTCCATTCTTTGGATTTCGTTAATACACATCTCAACACATAACCACAGATGCGCACAGATCGTAGGTACGCCTAGTTGGGCCGCTGTGGCAGTTGGAAGATGAGCCATGGAAAGGCTCCAAAATCCTTACTATACACTTACATTTTTTTAGGTGAAAAATTCGATGTCGTCGGATCCACTCCAGTCTTTGGATTTCGTTAATACACATCTCAACACATAACCACAGGTGCGCACAGGTCGTAGGTACGCCTAGTTGGGCCGCTGTGGCAGTTGGAAGATGAGCCATGGAAAGGCTCCAAAATCCTTACTATACACTGTACATTTTTTTAGGTGAAAAATTCGATGTCGTCGGATCCACTCCAGTCTTTGGATTTCGTTAATACACATCTCAACACATAACCCCAGGTGCGCACAGGTCGTAGGTACGCCTAGTTGGGCCGCTGTGGCAGTTGGAAGATGAGCCATGGAAAGGCTCCAAAATCCTTACTATACACTGTACATTTTTTTAGGTGAAAAATTCGATGTCGTCGGATCCACTCCATTCTTTGGATTTCGTTAACACACATCTCAACACATAACCACAGGTGCGCACAGGTCGTAGGTACGCCTAGTTGGGCCGCTGTGGCAGTTGGAAGATGAGCCATGGAAAGGCTCCAAAATCCTTACTATACACTGTACATTTGTTTAGGTGACAAATGCGATGTCGTCGGATCCACTCCAGTCTTTGGATTTCGTTAATACACATCTCAACACATAACCACAGATGCGCACAGGTCGTAGGTACGCCTAGTTGGGCCGCTGTGGCAGTTGGAAGATGAGCCATGGAAAGGCTCCAAAATCCTTACTATACACTGTACATTTTTTTAGGTGAAAAATTCGGTGTAGTCGGATCCACTCCAGTCTTTGGATTTCGTTAATACACATCTCAACACATAACCCCAGGTGCGCACAGGTCGTAGGTACGCCTAGTTGGGCCGCTGTGGCAGTTGGAAGATGAGCCATGGAAAGGCTCCAAAATCCTTACTATACACTGTACATTTTTTTAGGTGAAAAATTCGATGTCGTCGGATCCACTCCAGTCTTTGGATTTCGTTAATACACATCTCAACACATAACCACAGGTGCGCACAGGTCGTAGGTACGCCTAGTTGGGCCGCTGTGGCAGTTGGAAGATGAGCCATGGAAAGGCTCCAAAATCCTTACTATACACTGTACATTTTTTTAGGTGAAAAATTCGATGTCGTCGGATCCACTCCAGTCTTTGGATTTCGTTAATACACATCTCAACACATAACCCCAGGTGCGCACAGGTCGTAGGTACGCCTAGTTGGGCCGCTGTGGCAGTTGGAAGATGAGCCATGGAAAGGCTCCAAAATCCTTACTATACACTGTACATTTTTTTAGGTGAAAAATTCGATGTCGTCGGATCCACTCCAGTCTTTGGATTTCGTTAATACACATCTCAACACATAACCCCAGGTGCGCACAGGTCGTAGGTACGCCTAGTTGGGCCGCTGTGGCAGTTGGAAGATGAGCCATGGAAAGGCTCCAAAATCCTTACTATACACTGTACATTTTCTTAGGTGAAAAATTCGATGTCGTCGGATCCACTCCATTCTTTGGATTTCGTTAATACACATCTCAACACATAACCACAGATGCGCACAGATCGTAGGTACGCCTAGTTGGGCCGCTGTGGCAGTTGGAAGATGAGCCATGGAAAGGCTCCAAAATCCTTACTATACACTTACATTTTTTTAGGTGAAAAATTCGATGTCGTCGGATCCACTCCAGTCTTTGGATTTCGTTAATACACATCTCAACACATAACCACAGGTGCGCACAGGTCGTAGGTACGCCTAGTTGGGCCGCTGTGGCAGTTGGAAGATGAGCCATGGAAAGGCTCCAAAATCCTTACTATACACTGTACATTTTTTTAGGTGAAAAATTCGATGTCGTCGGATCCACTCCAGTCTTTGGATTTCGTTAATACACATCTCAACACATAACCCCAGGTGCGCACAGGTCGTAGGTACGCCTAGTTGGGCCGCTGTGGCAGTTGGAAGATGAGCCATGGAAAGGCTCCAAAATCCTTACTATACACTGTACATTTGTTTAGGTGACAAATGCGATGTCGTCGGATCCACTCCAGTCTTTGGATTTCGTTAATACACATCTCAACACATAACCACAGATGCGCACAGGTCGTAGGTACGCCTAGTTGGGCCGCTGTGGCAGTTGGAAGATGAGCCATGGAAAGGCTCCAAAATCCTTACTATACACTGTACATTTTTTTAGGTGAAAAATTCGGTGTCGTCGGGTCCACTCCAGTCTTTGGATTTCGTTAATACACATCTCAACACATAACCACAGGTGCGCACAGGTCGTAGTTACGCCTAGTTGGGCCGCTGTGGCAGTTGGAAGATGAGCCATGGAAAGGCTCCAAAATCCTTACTATACACTGTACATTTTTTTAGGTGAAAAATTCGATGTCGTCGGATCCACTCCAGTCTTTGGATTTCGTTAATACACATCTCAACACATAGCCACAGGTGCGCACAGGTCGGAGGTACGCCTAGTTGGGCCGCTGTGGCAGTTGGAAGATGAGCCATGGAAAGGCTCCAAAATCCTTACTATACACTGTACATTTTTTTAGGTGAAAAATTCGATGTCGTCGCATCCACTCCGGTCTTTGGATTTCGTTAATACACATCTCAACACATAACCACAGATGCGCACAGGTCGTAGGTAAGCCTAGTTGGGCCGCTGTGGCAGTTGGAAGATGAGCCATGGAAAGGCTCCAAAATCCTTACTATACACTGTACATTTTTTTAGGTGAAAAATTCGATGTCGTCGCATCCACTCCGGTCTTTGGATTTCGTTAATACACATCTCAACACATAACCACAGGTGCGCACAGGTCGTAGGTACGCCTAGTTGGGCCGCTGTGGCAGTTGGAAGATGAGCCATGGAAAGGCTCCAAAATCCTTACTATACACTGTACATTTGTTTAGGTGAAAAATGCGATGTCGTCGGATCCACTCCAGTCTTTGGATTTCGTTAATACACATCTCAACACATAACCACAGATGCGCACAGGTCGTAGGTACGCCTAGTTGGGCCGCTGTGGCAGTTGGAAGATGAGCCATGGAAAGGCTCCAAAATCCTTACTATACACTGTACATTTTTTTAGGTGAAAAATTCGGTGTCGTCGGATCCACTCCAGTCTTTGGATTTCGTTAATACACATCTCAACACATAACCACAGGTGCGCACAGGTCGTAGGTACGCCTAGTTGGGCCGCTGTGGCAGTTGGAAGATGAGCCATGGAAAGGCTCCAAAATCCTTACTATACACTGTACATTTTTTTAGGTGAAAAATTCGGTGTCGTCGGGTCCACTCCAGTCTTTGGATTTCGTTAATACACATCTCAACACATAACCACAGGTGCGCACAGGTCGTAGTTACGCCTAGTTGGGCCGCTGTGGCAGTTGGAAGATGAGCCATGGAAAGGCTCCAAAATCCTTACTATACACTGTACATTTTTTTAGGTGAAAAATTCGGTGTCGTCGGATCCACTCCAGTCTTTGGATTTCGTTAATACACATCTCAACACATAACCACAGGTGCGCACAGGTCGTAGGTACGCCTAGTTGGGCCGCTGTGGCAGTTGGAAGATGAGCCATGGAAAGGCTCCAAAATCCTTACTATACACTGTACATTTTTTTAGGTGAAAAATTCGATGTCGTCTTATCCACTCCAGTCTTTGGATTTCGTTAATACACATCTCAACACATAACCACAGGTGCGCACTGGTCGTAGGTACGCCTAGTTGGGCCGCTGTGGCAGTTGGAAGATGAGCCATGGAAAGGCTCCAAAATCCTTACTATACACTGTACATTTTTTTAGGTGAAAAATTCGATGTCGTCGGATCCACTCCAGTCTTTGGATTTCGTTAATACACATCTCAACACATAACCACAGGTGCGCACAGGTCGTAGGTACGCCTAGTTGGGCCGCTGTGGCAGTTGGAAGATGAGCCATGGAAAGGCTCCAAAATCCTTACTATACACTGTACATTTTTTTAGGTGAAAAATTCGATGTCGTCGGATCCACTCCAGTCTTTGGATTTCGTTAATACACATCTCAACACATAACCACAGATGCGCACAGGTCGTAGGTACGCCTAGTTGGGCCGCTGTGGCAGTTGGAAGATGAGCCATGGAAAGGCTCCAAAATCCTTACTATACACTGTACATTTTTTTAGGTGAAAAATTCGGTGTCGTCGGATCCACTCCAGTCTTTGGATTTCGTTAATACACATCTCAACACATAACCACAGGTGCGCACAGGTCGTAGGTACGCCTAGTTGGGCCGCTGTGGCAGTTGGAAGATGAGCCATGGAAAGGCTCCAAAATCCTTACCATACACTGTACATTTTTTTAGGTGAAAAATTCGATGTCGTCGGATCCACTCCAGTCTTTGGATTTCGTTAATACACATCTCAACACATAACCACAGGTGCGCACAGGTCGTAGGTACGCCTAGTTGGGCCGCTGTGGCAGTTGGAAGATGAGCCATGGAAAGGCTCCAAAATCCTTACTATACACTGTACATTTTTTTAGGTGAAAAATTCGATGTCGTCGGATCCACTCCAGTCTTTGGATTTCATTAATACACATCTCAACACATAACCACAGATGCGCACAGGCCGTAGGTACGCCTAGTTGGGCCGCTGTGGCAGTTGGAAGATGAGCCATGGAAATTCTCCAAAATCCTTACTATACACTGTACATTTTCTTAGGTGAAAAATTCGATGTCGTCGGATCCACTCCAGTCTTTGGATTTCGTTAATACACATCTCAACACATAACCACAGGTGCGCACAGGTCGTAGATACGCCTAGTTGGGCCGCTGTGGCAGTTGGAAGATGAGCCATGGAAAGGCTCCAAAATCCTTACTATACACAGTACATTTTTTTAGGTGAAAAATTCGATGTCGTCGCATCCACTCTAGTCTTTGGATTTCGTTAATACACATCTCAACACATAACCACAGGTGCGCACAGGTCGTAGGTACGCCTAGTTGGGCCGCTGTGGCAGTTGGAAGATGAGCCATGGAAAGGCTCCAAAATCCTTACTATACACTGTACATTTTTTTAGGTGAAAAATTCGATGTCGTCGGATCCACTCCACTCTTTGGATTTCGTTAATACACATCTCAACACATAACCACAGGTGCGCACAGGTCGGAGGTACGCCTAGTTGGGCTGCTGTGGCAGTTGGAAGATGAGCCATGGAAAGGCTCCAAAATCGTTACTATACACTGTACATTTTTTTAGGTGAAAAATTCGATGTCGTCGGATCCACTCCAGTCTTTGGATTTCGTTAATACACATCTCAACACATAACCACAGGTGCGCACAGGTCGTAGGTACGCCTAGTTGGGCCGCTGTGACAGTTGGAAGATGAGCCATGGAAAGGCTCCAAAATCCTTACTATACACTGTACATTTTTTTAGGTGAAAAATTCGATGTCGTCGGATCCACTCCAGTCTTTGGATTTCGTTAATACACATCTCAACACATAACCACAGGTGCGCACAGGTCGTAGGTACGCCTAGTTGGGCCGCTGTGGCAGTTGGAAGATGAGCCATGGAAAGGCTCCAAAATCCTTACTATACACTGTACATTTTTTTAGGTGAAAAATTCTATGTCGTCGGATCCACTCCAGTCTTTGGATTTCGTTAATACACATCTCAACACATAACCACAGGTGCGCACAGGTCGTAGGTACGCCTAGTTGCGCCGCAGTGGCAGTTGGAAGATGAGCCATGGAAAGGCTCCAAAATCCTTACTATACACTGTACATTTTTTTAGGTGAAAAATTCGATGTCGTCGGATCCACTCCAGTCTTTGGATTTCGTTAATACACATCTCAACACATAACCACAGGTGCGCACAGGTCGTAGGTACGCCTAGTTGGGCCGCTGTGGCAGTTGGAAGATGAGCCATGGAAAGGCTCCAAAATCCTTACACTGTACATTTTTTTAGGTGAAAAATTCGATGTCGTCGGATCCACTCCAGTCTTTGGATTTCGTTAATACACATCTCAACACATAACCACAGATGCGCACAGGCCGTAGGTACGCCTAGTTGGGCCGCTGTGGCAGTTGGAAGATGAGCCATGGAAATTCTCCAAAATCCTTACTATACACTGTACATTTTCTTAGGTGAAAAATTCGATGTCGTCGGATCCACTCCAGTCTTTGGATTTCGTTAAAACACATCTCAACACATAACCACAGGTGCGCACAGGTCGTAGATACGCCTAGTTGGGCCGCTGTGGCAGTTGGAAGATGAGCCATGGAAAGGCTCCAAAATCCTTACTATACACAGTACATTTTTTTAGGTGAAAAATTCGATGTCGTCGCATCCACTCTAGTCTTTGGATTTCGTTAATACACATCTCAACACATAACCACAGGTGCGCACAGGTCGTAGGTACGCCTAGTTGGGCCGCTGTGGCAGTTGGAAGATGAGCCATGGAAAGGCTCCAAAATCCTTACTATACACTGTACATTTTTTTAGGTGAAAAATTCGATGTCGTCGGATCCACTCCAGTCTTTGGATTTCGTTAATACACATCTCAACACATAACCCCAGCTGCGCACAGGTCGTAGGTACGCCTAGTTGGGCCGCTGTGGCAGTTGGAAGATGAGCCATGGAAAGGCTCCAAAATCCTTACTATACACTGTACATTTTTTTAGGTGAAAAATTCGATGTCGTCGGATCCACTCCACTCTTTGGATTTCGTTAATACACATCTCAACACATAACCACAGGTGCGCACAGGTCGGAGGTACGCCTAGTTGGGCTGCTGTGGCAGTTGGAAGATGAGCCATGGAAAGGCTCCAAAATCGTTACTATACACTGTACATTTTTTTAGGTGAAAAATTCGATGTCGTCGGATCCACTCCAGTCTTTGGATTTCGTTAATACACATCTCAACACATAACCACAGGTGCGCACAGGTCGTAGGTACGCCTAGTTGGGCCGCTGTGGCAGTTGGAAGATGAGCCATGGAAAGGCTCCAAAATCCTTACTATACACTGTACATTTTTTTAGGTGAAAAATTCGATGTCGTCGGATCCACTCCAGTCTTTGGATTTCGTTAATACACATCTCAACACATAACCACAGGTGCGCACAGGTCGTAGGTACGCCTAGTTGGGCCGCTGTGGCAGTTGGAAGATGAGCCATGGAAAGGCTCCAAAATCCTTACTATACACTGTACATTTTTTTAGGTGAAAAATTCTATGTCGTCGGATCCACTCCAGTCTTTGGATTTCGTTAATACACATCTCAACACATAACCACAGGTGCGCACAGGTCGTAGGTACGCCTAGTTGCGCCGCAGTGGCAGTTGGAAGATGAGCCATGGAAAGGCTCCAAAATCCTTACTATACACTGTACATTTTTTTAGGTGAAAAATTCGATGTCGTCGGATCCACTCCAGTCTTTGGATTTCGTTAATACACATCTCAACACATAACCACAGGTGCGCACAGGTCGTAGGTACGCCTAGTTGGGCCGCTGTGGCAGTTGGAAGATGAGCCATGGAAAGGCTCCAAAATCCTTACTATACACTGTACATTTTTTTAGGTGAAAAATTCGATGTCGTCGGATCCACTCCAGTCTTTGGATTTCGTTAATACACATCTCAACACATAACCACAGGTGCGCACAGGTCGTAGGTACGCTTAGTTGGGCCGCTGTGGCAGTTGGAAGATGAGCCATGGAAAGGCTCCAAAATCCTTACTATACACTGTACATTTTCTTAGGTGAAAATTTCGATGTCGTCGGATCCACTCCAGTCTTTGGATTTCGTTAATACACATCTCAACACATAACCACAGGTGCGCACAGGTCGTAGGTACGCCTAGTTGGGCCGCTGTGGCAGTTGGAAGATGAGCCATGGAAAGGCTCCAAAATCCTTACTATACACTGTATATTTTTTTAGGTGAAAAATTCGATGTCGTCGCATCCACTCCGGTCTTTGGATTTCGTTAATACACATCTCAACACATAACCACAGATGCGCACAGGTCGTAGGTAAGCCTAGTTGGGCCGCTGTGGCAGTTGGAAGATGAGCCATGGAAAGGCTCCAAAATCCTTACTATACACTGTACATTTTTTTAGGTGAAAAATTCGATGTCGTCGGATCCACTCCAGTCTTTGGATTTCGTTAATACACATCTCAACACATAACCCCAGCTGCGCACAGGTCGTAGGTACGCCTAGTTGGGCCGCTGTGGCAGTTGGAAGATGAGCCATGGAAAGGCTCCAAAATCCTTACTATACACTGTACATTTTTTTAGGTGAAAAATTCGATGTCGTCGGATCCACTCCACTCTTTGGATTTCGTTAATACACATCTCAACACATAACCACAGGTGCGCACAGGTCGGAGGTACGCCTAGTTGGGCTGCTGTGGCAGTTGGAAGATGAGCCATGGAAAGGCTCCAAAATCGTTACTATACACTGTACATTTTTTTAGGTGAAAAATTCGATGTCGTCGGATCCACTCCAGTCTTTGGATTTCGTTAATACACATCTCAACACATAACCACAGGTGCGCACAGGTCGTAGGTACGCCTAGTTGGGCCGCTGTGGCAGTTGGAAGATGAGCCATGGAAAGGCTCCAAAATCCTTACTATACACTGTACATTTTTTTAGGTGAAAAATTCGATGTCGTCGGTTCCACTCCAGTCTTTGGATTTCGTTAATACACATCTCAACACATAACCACAGGTGCGCACAGGTCGTAGGTACGCCTAGTTGTGCCGCTGTGGCAGTTGGAAGATGAGCCATGGAAAGGCTCCAAAATCCTTACTATACACTGTACATTTTTTTAGGTGAAAAATTCGGTGTCGTCGGATCCACTCCAGTCTTTGGATTTCGTTAATACACATCTCAACACATAACCACAGGTGCGCACAGGTCGGAGGTACGCCTAGTTGGGCTGCTGTGGCAGTTGGAAGATGAGCCATGGAAAGGCTCCAAAATCCTTACTATACACTGTACATTTTTTTAGGTGAAAAATTCGATGTCGTCGGTTCCACTCCAGTCTTTGGATTTCGTTAATACACATCTCAACACATAACCACAGGTGCGCACAGGTCGTAGGTACGCCTAGTTGTGCCGCTGTGGCAGTTGGAAGATGAGCCATGGAAAGGCTCCAAAATCCTTACTATACACTGTACATTTTTTTAGGTGAAAAATTCGGTGTCGTCGGATCCACTCCAGTCTTTGGATTTCGTTAATACACATCTCAACACATAACCACAGGTGCGCACAGGTCGGAGGTACGCCTAGTTGGGCTGCTGTGGCAGTTGGAAGATGAGCCATGGAAAGGCTCCAAAATCCTTACTATACACTGTACATTTTTTTAGGTGAAAAATTCGGTGTCGTCGGATCCACTCCAGTCTTTGGATTTCGTTAATACACATCTCAACACATAACCACAGGTGCGCACAGGTCGTAGGTACGCCTAGTTGGGCCGCTGTGGCAGTTGGAAGATGAGCCATGGAAAGGCTCCAAAATCCTTACCATACACTGTACATTTTTTTAGGTGAAAAATTCGATGTCGTCGGATCCACTCCAGTCTTTGGATTTCGTTAATACACATCTCAACACATAACCACAGGTGCGCACAGGTCGTAGGTACGCCTAGTTGGGCCGCTGTGGCAGTTGGAAGATGAGCCATGGAAAGGCTCCAAAATCCTTACTATACACTGTACATTTTCTTAGGTGAAAATTTCGATGTCGTCGGATCCACTCCAGTCTTTGGATTTCGTTAATACACATCTCAACACATAACCACAGGTGCGCACAGGTCGTAGGTACGCCTAGTTGGGCCGCTGTGGCAGTTGGAAGATGAGCCATGGAAAGGCTACAAAATCCTTACTATACACTGTATATTTTTTTAGGTGAAAAATTCGATGTCGTCGGATCCACTCCGGTCTTTGGATTTCGTTAATACACATCTCAACACATAACCACAGATGCGCACAGGTCGTAGGTAAGCCTAGTTGGGCCGCTGTGGCAGTTGGAAGATGAGCCATGGAAAGGCTCCAAAATCCTTACTATACACTGTACATTTTTTTAGGTGAAAAATTCGATGTCGTCGCATCCACTCCGGTCTTTGGATTTCGTTAATACACATCTCAACACATAACCACAGGTGCGCACAGGTCGTAGGTACGCCTAGTTGGGCCGCTGTGGCAGTTGGAAGATGAGCCATGGAAAGGCTCCAAAATCCTTACTATACACTGTACATTTTTTTAGGTGAAAAATTCGATGTCGTCGGATCCACTCCACTCTTTGGATTTCGTTAATACACATCTCAACACATAACCACAGGTGCGCACAGGTCGGAGGTACGCCTAGTTGGGCTGCTGTGGCAGTTGGAAGATGAGCCATGGAAAGGCTCCAAAATCGTTACTATACACTGTACATTTTTTTAGGTGAAAAATTCGATGTCGTCGGATCCACTCCAGTCTTTGGATTTCGTTAATACACATCTCAACACATAACCACAGGTGCGCACAGGTCGTAGGTACGCCTAGTTGGGCCGCTGTGGCAGTTGGAAGATGAGCCATGGAAAGGCTCCAAAATCCTTACTATACACTGTACATTTTTTTAGGTGAAAAATTCGATGTCGTCGGTTCCACTCCAGTCTTTGGATTTCGTTAATACACATCTCAACACATAACCACAGGTGCGCACAGGTCGTAGGTACGCCTAGTTGTGCCGCTGTGGCAGTTGGAAGATGAGCCATGGAAAGGCTCCAAAATCCTTACTATACACTGTACATTTTTTTAGGTGAAAAATTCGATGTCGTCGGATCCACTCCAGTCTTTGGATTTCGTTAATACACATCTCAACACATAACCACAGATGCGCACAGGTCGTAGGTACGCCTAGTTGGGCCGCTGTGGCAGTTGGAAGATGAGCCATGGAAAGGCTCCAAAATCCTTACTATACACTGTACATTTTTTTAGGTGAAAAATTCGGTGTCGTCGGATCCACTCCAGTCTTTGGATTTCGTTAATACACATCTCAACACATAACCACAGGTGCGCACAGGTCGGAGGTACGCCTAGTTGGGCTGCTGTGGCAGTTGGAAGATGAGCCATGGAAAGGCTCCAAAATCCTTACTATACACTGTACATTTTTTTAGGTGAAAAATTCGGTGTCGTCGGATCCACTCCAGTCTTTGGATTTCGTTAATACACATCTCAACACATAACCACAGGTGCGCACAGGTCGTAGGTACGCCTAGTTGGGCCGCTGTGGCAGTTGGAAGATGAGCCATGGAAAGGCTCCAAAATCCTTACTATACACTGTACATTTTTTTAGGTGAAAAATTCGATGTCGTCGGGTCCACTCCAGTCTTTGGATTTCGTTAATACACATCTCAACACATAACCACAGGTGCGCACAGGTCGTAGGTACGCCTAATTGGGCCGCTGTGGCAGTTGGAAGATGAGCCATGGAAAGGCTCCAAAATCCTTACTATACACTGTACATTTTTTTAGGTGAAAAATTCGATGTCGTCGGGTCCACTCCAGTCTTTGGATTTCGTTAATACACATCTCAACACATAACCACAGGTGCGCACAGGTCGTAGGTACGCCTAATTGGGCCGCTGTGGCAGTTGGAAGATGAGCCATGGAAAGGCTCCAAAATCCTTACTATACACTGTACATTTTTTTAGGTGAAAAATTCGATGTCGTCGTATCCACTCCAGTCTTTGGATTTCGTTAATACACATCTCAACACATAACCACAAGTGCGCACAGGTCATAGGTACGCCTAGTTGGGCCGCTGTGGCAGTTGGAAGATGAGCCATGGAAAGGCTCCAAAATCCTTACTATACACTGTACATTTTTTTAGGTGGAAAATTCGATGTCGTCGGATCCGCTCCAGTCTTTGGATTTCGTTAATACCCATCTCAACACATAACCACAGGTGCGCACAGGTCGTAGGTACGCCTAGTTGGGCCGCTGTGGCAGTTGGAAGATGAGCCACGGAAAGGCTCCAAAATCCTTACTATACACTGTACATTTTTTTAGTTGGGCCGCTGTGGCAGTAGTTGGGCCGCTGTGGCAGTTGGAAGATGAGCCACGGAAAGGCTCCAAAATCCTTACTATACACTGTACATTTTTTTAGGTGAAAAATTCGATGTCGTCGGATCCACTCCAGTCTTTGGATTTCGTTAATACACATCTCAACACATAACGACAGGTGCGCACAGGTCGTAGGTACGCCTAGTTGGGCCGCTGTGGCAGTTGTAAGATGAGCCATGGAAAGGCTCCAAAATCCTTACACTGTACATTTTTTTAGGTGAAAAATTCGATGTCGTCGGATCCACTCCAGTCTTTGGATTTCGTTAATACACATCTCAACACATAACCACAGGTGCGCACAGGTCGTAGGTACGCCTAGTTGGGCCGCTGTGGCAGTTGGAAGATGAGCCATGGAAAGGCTCCAAAATCCTTACTATACACTGTACATTTTTTTAGGTGAAAAATTCGGTGTCGTCGGATCCACTCCAGTCTTTGGATTTCGTTAATACACATCTCAACACATAACCACAGGTGCGCACAGGTCGGAGGTACGCCTAGTTGGGCTGCTGTGGCAGTTGGAAGATGAGCCATGGAAAGGCTCCAAAATCCTTACTATACACTGTACATTTTTTTAGGTGAAAAATTCGGTGTCGTCGGATCCACTCCAGTCTTTGGATTTCGTTAATACACATCTCAACACATAACCACAGGTGCGCACAGGTCGTAGGTACGCCTAGTTGGGCCGCTGTGGCAGTTGGAAGATGAGCCATGGAAAGGCGCCCAAATCCTTAGAATACACTGTACATTTTTTTAGGTGAAAAATTCGATGTCGTCGGATCCACTCCAGTCTTTGGATTTCGTTAATACACATCTCAACACATAACCACAGGTGCGCACAGGTCGTAGGTACGCCTAGTTGGGCCGCTGTGGCAGTTGGAAGATGAGCCATGGAAAGGCTCCAAAATCCTTACTATACACTGTACATTTTTTTAGGTGAAAAATTCGATGTCGTCGGGTCCACTCCAGTCTTTGGATTTCGTTAATACACATCTCAACACATAACCACAGGTGCGCACAGGTCGTAGGTACGCCTAATTGGGCCGCTGTGGCAGTTGGAAGATGAGCCATGGAAAGGCTCCAAAATCCTTACTATACACTGTACATTTTTTTAGGTGAAAAATTCGATGTCGTCGGGCCCACTCCAGTCTTTGGATTTCGTTAATACACATCTCAACACATAACCACAGGTGCGCACAGGTCGTAGGTACGCCTAATTGGGCCGCTGTGGCAGTTGGAAGATGAGCCATGGAAAGGCTCCAAAATCCTTACTATACACTGTACATTTTTTTAGGTGAAAAATTCGATGTCGTCGTATCCACTCCAGTCTTTGGATTTCGTTAATACACATCTCAACACATAACCACAAGTGCGCACAGGTCATAGGTACGCCTAGTTGGGCCGCTGTGGCAGTTGGAAGATGAGCCATGGAAAGGCTCCAAAATCCTTACTATACACTCTACATTTTTTTAGGTGGAAAATTCGATGTCGTCGGATCCGCTCCAGTCTTTGGATTTCGTTAATACCCATCTCAACACATAACCACAGGTGCGCACAGGTCGTAGGTACGCCTAGTTGGGCCGCTGTGGCAGTTGGAAGATGAGCCACGGAAAGGCTCCAAAATCCTTACTATACACTGTACATTTTTTTAGGTGAAAAATTCGATGTCGTTAATACACATCTCAACACATAACGACAGGTGCGCACAGGTCGTAGGTACGCCTAGTTGGGCCGCTGTGGCAGTTGGAAGATGAGCCATGGAAAGGCTCCAAAATCCTTACACTGTACATTTTTTTAGGTGAAAAATTCGATGTCGTCGGATCCACTCCAGTCTTTGGATTTCGTTAATACACATCTCAACACATAACCACAGGTGCGCACAGGTCGTAGGTACGCCTAGTTGGGCCGCTGTGGCAGTTGGAAGATGAGCCATGGAAAGGCTCCAAAATCCTTACTGTACATTTTTTTGGGTGAAAAATTCGATGTCGTCGGATCCACTCCAGTCTTTGGATTTCGTTAATACACATCTCAACACATAACCACAGGTGCGCACAGGTCGTAGGTACGCCTAGTTGGGCCGCTGTGGCAGTTGGAAGATGAGCCATGGAAAGACTCCAAAATCCTTACTATACACTGTACATTTTTTTAGGTGAAAAATTCGATGTCGTCGGATCCACTCCAGTCTTTGGATTTCGTTAATACACATCTCAACACATAACCACAGGTGCGCACAGGTCGTAGGTACGCCTAGTTGGGCCGCTGTGGCAGTTGGAAGATGAGCAATGGAAAATGAGCTCCAAAATCCTTACTATACACTGTACATTTTTTTGGGTGAAAAATTCGATGTCGTCGGATCCACTCCAGTCTTTGGATTTCGTTAATACACATCTCAACACATAACCACAGGTGCGCACAGGTCGTAGGTACGCCTAGTTGGGCCGCTGTGGCAGTTGGAAGATGAGCCATGGAAAGGCTCCAAAATCCTTACTATACACTGTACATTTTTTTAGGTGAAAAATTCGATGTCGTCGGGTCCACTCCAGTCTTTGGATTTCGTTAATACACATCTCAACACATAACGACAGGTGCGCACAGGTCGTAGGTACGCCTAGTTGGGCCGCTGTGGCAGTTGGAAGATGAGCCATGGAAAGGCTCCAAAATCCTTACACTGTACATTTTTTTAGGTGAAAAATTCGATGTCGTCGGATCCACTCCAGTCTTTGGATTTCGTTAATACACATCTCAACACATAACCACAGGTGCGCACAGGTCGTAGGTACGCCTAGTTGGGCCGCTGTGGCAGTTGGAAGATGAGCCATGGAAAGGCTCCAAAATCCTTACTGTACATTTTTTTGGGTGAAAAATTCGATGTCGTCGGATCCACTCCAGTCTTTGGATTTCGTTAATACACATCTCAACACATAACCACAGGTGCGCACAGGTCGTAGGTACGCCTAGTTGGGCCGCTGTGGCAGTTGGAAGATGAGCCATGGAAAGACTCCAAAATCCTTACTATACACTGTACATTTTTTTAGGTGAAAAATTCGATGTCGTCGGATCCACTCCAGTCTTTGGATTTCGTTAATACACATCTCAACACATAACCACAGGTGCGCACAGGTCGTAGGTACGCCTAGTTGGGCCGCTGTGGCAGTTGGAAGATGAGCCATGGAAAGGCTCCAAAATCCTTACTATACACTGTACATTTTTTTGGGTGAAAAATTCGATGTCGTCGGATCCACTCCAGTCTTTGGATTTCGTTAATACACATCTCAACACATAACCACAGGTGCGCACAGGTCGTAGGTACGCCTAGTTGGGCCGCTGTGGCAGTTGGAAGATGAGCCATGGAAAGGCTCCAAAATCCTTACTATACACTGTACATTTTTTTAGGTGAAAAATTCGATGTTGTCGGATCCACTCCAGTCTTTGGATTTCGTTAATACACATCTCAACACATAACCACAGGTGCGCACAGGTCGTAGGTACGCCTAGTTGGGCCGCTGTGGCAGTTGGAAGATGAGCCATGGAAAGGCTCCAAAATCCTTACTATACACTGTACATTTTTTTAGGTGAAAAATTCGATGTCGTCGGAGCCACTCCAGTCTTTGGATTTCGTTAATACACATCTCAACACATAACCCAGGTGCGCACAGGTCGTAGGTACGCCTAGTTGGGCCGCTGTGGCAGTTGGAAGATGAGCCATGGAAAGGCTCCAAAATCCTTACACTGTACATTTTTTTAGGTGAAAAATTCGATGTCGTCGGATCCACTCCAGTCTTTGGATTTCGTTAATACACATCTCAACACATAACCACAGGTGCGCACAGGTCGTAGGTACGCCTAGTTGGGCCGCTGTGGCAGTTGGAAGATGAGCCATGGAAAGGCTCCAAAATCCTTACTGTACATTTTTTTGGGTGAAAAATTCGATGTCGTCGGATCCACTCCAGTCTTTGGATTTCGTTAATACACATCTCAACACATAACCACAGGTGCGCACAGGTCGTAGGTACGCCTAGTTGGGCCGCTGTGGCAGTTGGAAGATGAGCCATGGAAAGGCTCCAAAATCCTTACTATACACTGTACATTTTTTTAGGTGAAAAATTCGATGTCGTCGGATCCACTCCAGTCTTTGGATTTCGTTAATACACATCTCAACACATAACCACAGGTGCGCACAGGTCGTAGGTACGCCTAGTTGGGCCGCTGTGGCAGTTGGAAGATGAGCCATGGAAAGGCTCCAAAATCCTTACTATACACAGTACATTTTTTTAGGTGAAAAATTCGATGTCGTCGCATCCACTCTAGTCTTTGGATTTCGTTAATACACATCTCAACACATAACCACAGGTGCGCACAGGTCGTAGGTACGCCTAGTTGGGCCGCTGTGGCAGTTGGAAGATGAGCCATGGAAAGGCTCCAAAATCCTTACTATGCACAGTACATTTTTTTAGGTGGAAAATTCGATGTCGTCGGATCCACTCCAGTCTTTGGATTTCGTTAATACACATCTCAACACATAACCAGAGGTGCGCACAGGTCGTAGGTACGCCTAGTTGGGCCGCTGTGGCAGTTGGAAGATGAGCCATGGAAAGGCTCCAAAATCCTTACTATACACAGTACATTTTTTTAGGTGGAAAATTCGATGTCGTCGGATCCAATCCAGTCTTCGGATTTCGTTAATACACATCTCAACACATAACCCCAGGTGCGCACAGGTCGTAGGTACGCCTAGTTGGGCCGCTGTGGCAGTTGGAAGATGAGCCATGGAAAGGATCCAAAATCCTTACTATACACTGTACATTTTTTTAGGTGAAAAATTCGATGTCGTCGGATCCACTCCAGTCTTTGGATTTCGTTAATACACATCTCAACACATAACCACAGGTGCGCACAGGTCGTAGGTACGCCTAGTTGGGCCGCTGTGGCAGTTGGAAGATGAGCCATGGAAAGGCTCCAAAATCCTTACTATACACAGTACATTTTTTTAGGTGAAAAATTCGATGTCGTCGGATCCAATCCAGTCTTCGGATTTCGTTAATACACATCTCAACACATAACCCCAGGTGCGCACAGGTCGTAGGTACGCCTAGTTGGGCCGCTGTGGCAGTTGGAAGATGAGCCATGGAAAGGCTCCAAAATCCTTACTATACACTGTACATTTTTTTAGGTGAAAAATTCGATGTCGTCGGATCTACTCCAGTCTTTGGATTTCGTTAATACACATCTCAACACAAAACCACAGGCGCCCAGGTCGTAGGTACGCCTAGTTGGGCCGCTGTGGCAGTTGGAAGATGAGCCATGGAAAGGCTCCAAAATCCTTACTATACACTGTACATTTTTTTAGGTGAAAAATTCGATGTCGTCGGGTCCACTCCAGTCTTTGGATTTCGTTAATACACATCTCAACACATAACCACAGGTGCGCACAGGTCGTAGGTACGCCTAATTGGGCCGCTGTGGCAGTTGGAAGATGAGCCATGGAAAGGCTCCAAAATCCTTACTATACACTGTACATTTTTTTAGGTGAAAAATTCGATGTCGTCGGAGCCACTCCAGTCTTTGGATTTCGTTAATACACATCTCAACACATAACCCAGGTGCGCACAGGTAGTAGGTACGCCTAGTTGGGCTGCTGTGGCAGTTGGAAGATGAGCCATGGAAAGGCTCCAAAATCCTTACTATACACTGTACATTTTTTTAGGTGAAAAATTCGATGTCGTCGTATCCACTCCAGTCTTTGGATTTCGTTAATACCCATCTCAACACATAACCACAGGTGCGCACAGGTCGTAGGTACGCCTAGTTGGGCCGCTGTGGCAGTTGGAAGATGAGCCACGGAAAGGCTCCAAAATCCTTACTATACACTGTACATTTTTTTAGGTGAAAAAATCGATGTCGTCGGATCCACTCCAGTCTTTGGATTTCGTTAATACACATCTCAACACATAACCACAGGTGCGCACAGGTCGTAGGTACGCCTAGTTGGGCCGCTGTGGCAGTTGGAAGATGAGCCATGGAAAGGCTCCAAAATCCTTACTGTACATTTTTTTGGGTGAAAAATTCGATGTCGTCGGATCCACTCCAGTCTTTGGATTTCGTTAATACACATCTCAACACATAACCACAGGTGCGCACAGGTCGTAGGTACGCCTAGTTGGGCCGCTGTGGCAGTTGGAAGATGAGCCATGGAAAGGCTCCAAAATCCTTACTATACACTGTACATTTTTTTAGGTGAAAAATTCGATGTCGTCGGATCCACTCCAGTCTTTGGATTTCGTTAATACACATCTCAACACATAACCACAGGTGCGCACAGGTCGTAGGTACGCCTAGTTGGGCCGCTGTGGCAGTTGGAAGATGAGCCATGGAAAGGCTCCAAAATCCTTACTATACACTGTACATTTTTTTGGGTGAAAAATTCGATGTCGTCGGATCCACTCCAGTCTTTGGATTTCGTTAATACACATCTCAACACATAACCACAGGTGCGCACAGGTCGTAGGTACGCCTAGTTGGGCCGCTGTGGCAGTTGGAAGATGAGCCATGGAAAGGCTCCAAAATCCTTACTATACACTGTACATTTTTTTAGGTGAAAAATTCGATGTCGTCGGATCCACTTCAGTCTTTGGATTTCGTTAATACACATCTCAAAATCCTTGCTATACACTGTACATTTTTTTAGGTGAAAAAATCGATGTCGTCGGATCCACTCCAGTCTTTGGATTTCAGTAATACACATCTCAACACATAACCACAGGTGCGCACAGGTCGTAGGTACGCCTAGTTGGGCCGCTGTGGCAGTTGGAAGATGAGCCATGGAAAGGCTCCAAAATCCTTACTATACACTGTACATTTTTTTAGGTGAAAAATTCGATGTCGTCGGATCCACTCCAGTCTTTGGATTTCGTTAATACACATCTCAACACATAACCACAGATGCGCACAGGTCGTAGGTACGCATAGTTGGGCCGCTGTGGCAGTTGGAAGATGAGCCATGGAAAGGCTCCAAAATCCTTACTTTACACTGTACATTTTTTTAGGTGAAAAATTCGATGTCGTCGGATCCACTCCAGTCTTTGGATTTCGTTAATACACATCTCAACACATAACCACAGATGCGCACAGGTCGTAGGTACGCCTAGTTGGGCCGCTGTGGCAGTTGGAAGATGAGCCATGGAAAGGCTCCAAAATCCTTACTATACACTGTACATTTTTTTAGGTGAAAAATTCGATGTCGTCGGATCCACTCCAGTCTTTGGATTTCGCTAATACACATCTCAACACATAACCACAGGTGCGCACAGGTCGTAGGTACGCCTAGTTGGGCCGCTGTGGCAGTTGGAAGATGAGCCATGGAAAGGCTCCAAAATCCTTACTATACACTGTACATTTTTTTAGGTGAAAAATTCGATGTCGTCGGATCCACTCCAGTCTTTGGATTTCGTTAATACACATCTCAACACATAACCACAGGTGCGCACAGGTCGTAGGTACGCCTAGTTGGGCCGCTGTGGCAGTTGGAAGATGAGCCATGGAAAGGCTCCAAAATCCTTACTATACACTGTACATTTTTTTAGGTGAAAAATTCGATGTCGTCGGATCCACTCCAGTCTTTGGATTTCGTTAATACACATCTCAACACATAACCACAGGTGCGCACAGGTCGTAGGTACGCCTAGTTGGGCCGCTGTGGCAGTTGGAAGATGAGCCATGGAAAGGCTCCAAAATCCTTACTATACACTGTACATTTTTTTAGGTGAAAAATTCGATGTCGTCGGATCCACTCCAGTCTTTGGATTTCGTTAATACACATCTCAACACATAACCACAGGTGCGCACAGGTCGTAGGTACGCCTAGTTGGGCCGCTGTGGCAGTTGGAAGATGAGCCATGGAAAGGCTCCAAAATCCTTACTATGCACAGTACATTTTTTTAGGTGGAAAATTCGATGTCGTCGGATCCACTCCAGTCTTTGGATTTCGTTAATACACATCTCAACACATAACCACAGGTGCGCACAGGTCGTAGGTACGCCTAGTTGGGCCGCTGTGGCAGTTGGAAGATGAGCCATGGAAAGGCTCCAAAATCCTTACTATACACAGTACATTTTTTTAGGTGGAAAATTCGATGTCGTCGGATCCAATCCAGTCTTCGGATTTCGTTAATACACATCTCAACACATAACCCCAGGTGCGCACAGGTCGTAGGTACGCCTAGTTGGGCCGCTGTGGCAGTTGGAAGATGAGCCATGGAAAGGATCCAAAATCCTTACTATACACTGTACATTTTTTTAGGTGAAAAATTCGATGTCGTCGGATCCACTCCAGTCTTTGGATTTCGTTAATACACATCTCAACACATAACCACAGGTGCGCACAGGTAGTAGGTACGCCTAGTTGGGCCGCTGTGGCAGTTGCAAGATGAGCCATGGAAAGGCTCCAAAATCCTTACTATACACAGTACATTTTTTTAGGTGGAAAATTCGATGTCGTCGGATCCAATCCAGTCTTCGGATTTCGTTAATACACATCTCAACACATAACCCCAGGTGCGCACAGGTCGTAGGTATGCCTAGTTGGGCCGCTGTGGCAGTTGGAAGATGAGCCATGGAAAGGCTCCAAAATCCTTACTATACACTGTACATTTTTTTAGGTGAAAAATTCGATGTCGTCGGATCTACTCCAGTCTTTGGATTTCGTTAATACACATCTCAACACAAAACCACAGGCGCCCAGGTCGTAGGTACGCCTAGTTGAGCCGCTGTGGCAGTTGGAAGATGAGCCATGGAAAGGCTCCAAAATCCTTACTATACACTGTACATTTTTTTAGGTGAAAAATTCGATGTCGTCGGATCCACTCCAGTCTTTGGATTTCGTTAATACACATCTCAACACATAACCCCAGGTGCGCACAGGTCGTAGGTACGCCTAGTTGGGCTGCTGTGGCAGTTGGAAGATGAGCCATGGAAAGGCTCCAAGATCCTTACTATACACTGTAAATTTTTTTAGGTGAAAAATTCGATGTCGTCGGATCCACTTCAGTCTTTGGATTTCGTTAATACACATCTCAACACATAACCACAGGTGCGCACAGGTCGTAGGTACGCCTAGTTGGGCTGCTGTGGCAGTTGGAAGATGAGCCATGGAAAGGCTCCAAGATCCTTACTATACACAGTACATTTTTTTAGGTGGAAAATTCGATGTCGTCGGATCCACTCCAGTCTTTGGATTTCGTTAATACACATCTCAACACATAACCACAGGTGCGCACAGGTCTTTAGGTGAAAAATTCGATGTCGTCGGATCCACTCCAGTCTTTGGATTTCGTTAATACACATCTCAACACATAACCACAGATGCGCACAGGTCGTAGGTACGCCTAGTTGGGCCGCTGTGGCAGTTGGAAGATGATCCATGGAAAGACTCCAAAATCCTTACTTTACACTGTACATTTTTTTAGGTGAAAAATTCGATGTCGTCGGATCCACTCCAGTCTTTGGATTTCGTTAATACACATCTCAACACATAACCACAGGTGCGCACAGGTCGTAGGTACGCCTAGTTGGGCCGCTGTGGCAGTTGGAAGATGAGCCATGGAAAGGCTCCAAAATCCTTACTATACACTGTACATTTTTTTAGGTGAAAAATTCGATGTCGTCGGATCCACTCCAGTCTTTGGATTTCGTTAATACACATCTCAACACATAACCACAGGTGCGCTCAGGTCGTAGGTACGCCTAGTTGGGCCGCTGTGGCAGTTGGAAGATGAGCCATGGAAAGGCTCCAAAATCCTTACTATGCACAGTACATTTTTTTAGGTGGAAAATTCGATGTCGTCGGATCCACTCCAGTCTTTGGATTTCGTTAATACACATCTCAACACATAACCACAGGTGCGCACAGGTCTTTAGGTGAAAAATTCGATGTCGTCGGATCCACTCCAGTCTTTGGATTTCGTTAATACACATCTCAACACATAACCACAGATGCGCACAGGTCGTAGGTACGCCTAGTTGGGCCGCTGTGGCAGTTGGAAGATGATCCATGGAAAGACTCCAAAATCCTTACTTTACACTGTACATTTTTTTAGGTGAAAAATTCGATGTCGTCGGATCCACTCCAGTCTTTGGATTTCGTTAATACACATCTCAACACATAACCACAGGTGCGCACAGGTCGTAGGTACGCCTAGTTGGCCCGCTGTGGCAGTTGGAAGATGAGCCATGGAAAGGCTCCAAAATCCTCCTGTACATTTTTTTAGGTGAAAAATTCGATGTCGTCGGATCCACTCCAGTCTTTGGATTTCGTTAATACACATCTCAACACATAACCACAGGTGCGCACAGGTAGTAGGTACGAGTAGTTGGGCCGCTGTGGCAGTTGCAAGATGAGCCATGGAAAGGCTCCAAAATCCTTACTATACACTGCACATTTTTTTAGGTGAAAAATTCGATGTCGTCGGATCCACTCCAGTCTTTGGATTTCGTTAATACACATCTCAACACATAACCACAGGTGCCCAGGTCGTAGGTACGCCTAGTTGGGCCGCTGTGGCAGTTGGAAGATGAGCCATGGAAAGGCTCCAAAATCCTTACTATACACTGTACATTTTTTTAGGTGAAAAATTCGATGTCGTCGGATCCACTCCAGTCTTTGGATTTCGTTAATACACATCTCAACACATAACCACAGGTGCGCACAGGTCGTAGGTACGCCTAGTTGGGCCGCTGTGGCAGTTGGAAGATGAGCCATGGAAAGGCTCCAAAATCCTTACTATGCACAGTACATTTTTTTAGGTGGAAAATTCGATGTCGTCGGATCCACTCCAGTCTTTGGATTTCGTTAATACACATCTCAACACATAACCACAGGTGCGCACAGGTCGTAGGTACGCCTAGTTGGGCCGCTGTGGCAGTTGGAAGATGAGCCATGGAAAGGCTCCAAAATCCTTACTATGCACAGTACATTTTTTTAGGTGGAAAATTCGATGTCGTCGGATCCACTCCAGTCTTTGGATTTCGTTAATACACATCTCAACACATAACCACAGGTGCGCACAGGTCGTAGGTACGCCTAGTTGGGCCGCTGTGGCAGTTGGAAGATGAGCCATGGAAAGGCTCCAAAATCCTTATTATACAATGTAAATTTTTTTAGGTGAAAAATTCGATGTCGTCGGATCCACTCCAGTCTTTGGATTTCGTTAATACACATCTCAACACATAACAACAGGTGCACACAGGTAGTAGGTACGCCTAGTTGGGCCGCTGTGGCAGTTGGAAGATGAGCCATGGAAAGGCTCCAAAATCCTTATTATACAATGTAAATTTTTTTAGGTGAAAAATTCGATGTCGTCGGATCCACTCCAGTCTTTGGATTTCGTTAATACACATCTCAACACATAACCACAGGTGCGCACAGGTCGTAGGTACGCCTAGTTGGGCCGCTGTGGCAGTTGGAAGATGAGCCATGGAAAGGCTCCAAAATCCTTACTATGCACAGTACATTTTTTTAGGTGGAAAATTCGATGTCGTCGGATCCACTCCAGTCTTTGGATTTCGTTAATACACATCTCAACACATAACCACAGATGCGCACAGGTCGTAGGTACGCCTAGTTGGGCCGCTGTGGCAGTTGGAAGATGAGCCATAGAAAGGCTCCAAAATCCTTACTGTACATTTTTTTAGGTGAAAAATTCGATGTCGTCGGATCCACTCCAGTCTTTGGATTTCGTTAATACACATCTCAACACATAACCACAGGTGCGCACAGGTAGTAGGTACGCCTAGTTGGGCCGCTGTGGCAGTTGCAAGATGAGCCATGGAAAGGCTCCAAAATCCTTACTATACACTGCACATTTTTTTAGGTGAAAAATTCGATGTCGTCGGATCCACTCCAGTCTTTGGATTTCGTTAATACACATCTCAACACATAACCCCAGGTGCGCACAGGTCATAGGTACGCCTAGTTGGGCCGCTGTGGCAGTTGGAAGATGAGCCATGGAAAGGCTCCAAAATCCTTACTATACACTGTACATTTTTTTAGGTGAAAAATTCGATGTCGTCGGATCCACTCCAGTCTTTGGATTTCGTTAATACACATCTCAACACATAACCCCAGGTGCGCACAGGTCGTAGGTACGCCTAGTTGGGCCGCTGTGGCAGTTGGAAGATGAGCCATGGAAAGGCTCCAAAATCCTTACTATACACTGTACATTTTTTTAGGTGAAAAATTCGATGTCGTCGGATCCACTCCAGTCTTTGGATTGCGTTAATACACATCTCAACACATAACCACAGGTGCGCACAGGTCGTAGGAACGCCTAGTTGGGCTGCTGTGACAGTTGGAATATGAGCCATGGAAAGGCTCCAAAATCCTTACTATACACTGTACATTTTTTTAGGTGAAAAATTCGATGTCGTCGGATCTACTCCAGTCTTTGGATTTCGTTAATACAAATCTCAACACATAACCACAGATGCGCACAGGTGAAAAATTCGATGTCGTCGGATCTACTCCAGTCTTTGGATTTCGTTAATACACATCTCAACACAAAACCACAGATGCGCACAGGTCGTAGGAACGCCTAGTTGGGCCGCTGTGGCAGTTGGAAGATGAGCCATGGAAAGGCTCCAAAATCCTTACTATACACTGTACATTTTTTTAGGTGTTTTTAAGGCTCCAAAATCCTTACTATACACTGTACAATTTTTTAGGTGAAAAATTCGATGTCGTCGGATCCACTCCAGTCTTTGGATTTCTTTAATACAAATCTCAACACATAACCACAGATGCGCACAGGTCGTAGGAACGCCTAGTTGGGCCGCTGTGGCAGTTGGAAGATGAGCCATGGAAAGGCTCCAAAATCCTTACTTTACACTGTACATTTTTTTAGGTGAAAAATTCGATGTCGTCGGATCCACTCCAGTCTTTGGATTTCGTTAATACACATCTCAACACATAACCACAGGTGCGCACAGGTCGTAGGTACGCCTAGTTGGGCCGCTGTGGCAGTTGCAAGATGAGCCATGGAAAGGCTCCAAAATCCTTACATTTTTTTAGGTGAAAAATTCGATGTCGTCGGATCCACTCCAGTCTTTGGATTTCGTTAATACACATCTCAACACATAACCACAGATGCGCACAGGTCGTACGTACGCCTAGTTGGTCCGCTGTGGCGGCTGGAAGATGAGCCATGGAAAGGCTCCAAAATCCTTACTATACACTGTACATTTTTTTAGGTGAAAAATTCGATGTCGTCGGATCCTCTCCAGTCTTTGGATTTCGTTAATACACATCTCAACACATAACCACAGGTGCGCACAGGTCGTAGGTACGCCTAGTTGGGCCGCTGTGGCAGTTGGAAGATGAGCCATGGAAAGGTTCCAAAATCCTTACTATACACTGTACATTTTTTTAGGTGAAAAATTCGATGTCGTCGGATCCACTCCAGTCTTTGGATTTCGTTAATACACATCTCAACACATAACCACAGGTGCGCACAGGTCTTTAGGTGAAAAATTCGATGTCGTCGGATCCACTCCAGTCTTTGGATTTCGTTAATACACATCTCAACACATTACCAACATTACCAACACTGCACATTTTTTTAGGTGAAAAATTCGAAGTCGTCGGATCCACTTCAGTCTTTGGATTTCGTTAATACACATCTCAACACATTACCGCAGGTGCGCACAGGTCGTAGGTACGCCTAGTTGGGCCGCTGTGGCAGTTGGAAGATGAGCCATGGAAAGGCTCCAAAATCCTTATTATACAATGTAAATTTTTTTAGGTGAAAAATTCGATGTCGTCGGATCCACTCCAGTCTTTGGATTTCGTTAATACACATCTCAACACATAACCACAGGTGCGCACAGGTCGTAGGTACGCCTAGTTGGGCCGCTGTGGCAGTTGGAAGATGAGCCATGGAAAGGCTCCAAAATCCTTACTATGCACAGTACATTTTTTTAGGTGAAAAATTCGATGTCGTCGGATCCACTCCAGTCTTTGGATTTCGTTAATACACATCTCAACACATTACCACAGGTGCGTACAGGTCGTAGGTACGCCTAGTTGGGCCGCTGTGGCAGTTGGAAGATGAGCCATGGAAAGGCTCCAAAATCCTTACTATACACTGTACATTTTTTTAGGTGAAAAATTCGATGTCGTCGGATCCACTCCAGTCTTTGGATTTCGTTAATACACATCTCAACACATAACAACAGGTGCACACAGGTCGTAGGTACGCCTAGTTGGGCCGCTGTGGCAGTTGGAAGATGAGCCATGGAAAGGCTCCAAAATCCTTATTATACAATGTAAATTTTTTTAGGTGAAAAATTCGATGTCGTCGGATCCACTCCAGTCTTTGGATTTCGTTAATACACATCTCAACACATAACCACAGGTGCGCACAGGTCGTAGGTACGCCTAGTTGGGCCGCTGTGGCAGTTGGAAGATGAGCCATGGAAAGGCTCCAAAATCCTTACTATGCACAGTACATTTTTTTAGGTGAAAAATTCGATGTCGTCGGATCCACTCCAGTCTTTGGATTTCGTTAATACACATCTCAACACATTACCACAGGTGCGTACAGGTCGTAGGTACGCCTAGTTGGGCCGCTGTGGCAGTTGGAAGATGAGCCATGGAAAGGCTCCAAAATCCTTACTATACACTGTACATTTTTTTAGGTGAAAAATTCGATGTCGTCGGATCCACTCCAGTCTTTGGATTTCGTTAATACACATCTCAACACATAACAACAGGTGCACACAGGTCGTAGGTACGCCTAGTTGGGCCACTGTGGCAGTTGGAAGATGAGCCATGGAAAGGCTCCAAAATCCTTACTATACACAGTACATTTTTTTAGGTGGAAAATTCGATGTCGTCGGATCCACTCCAGTCTTTGGATTTCGTTAATACACATCTCAACACATAACCACAGGTGCGCACAGGTCGTAGGTACGCCTAGTTGGGCCGCTGTGGCAGTTGGAAGATGAGCCATGGAAAGGCTCCAAAATCTACACAGTACATTTTTTTAGGTGGAAAATTCGATGTCGTCGGATCCACTCCAGTCTTCGGATTTCGTTAATACACATCTGAACACATAACCCCAGGTGCGCACAGGTCGTAGGTACGCCTAGTTGGGCCGCTGTGGCAGTTGGAAGCTGAGCCATGGAAAGGCTCCAAAATCCTTACTATGCACAGTACATTTTTTTAGGTGGAAAATTCGATGTCGTCGGATCCACTCCAGTCAGTGGATTTCGTTAATACATATCTCAACAAATAACCACAGGTGCGCACAGGTCGTAGGTACGCCTAGTTGGGCCGCTGTGGCAGTTGGAAGATGAGCCATGGAAAGGCTCCAAAATCCTTACTATGCACAGTACATTTTTTTAGGTGGAAAATTCGATGTCGTCGGATCCACTCCAGTCAGTGGATTTCGTTAATACATATCTCAACACATAACCACAGGTGCGCACAGGTCGTAGGTACGCCTAGTTGGGCCGCTGTGGCAGTTGGAAGATGAGCCATGGAAAGGCTCCAAAATCCTTACTATACACTGTAAATTTTTTTAGGTGAAAAATTCGATGTCGTCGGATCCACTCCAGTCTTTGGATTTCGTTAATACACATCTCAACACATAACCACAGGTGCGCACAGGTCGTAGGTACGCCTAGTGGGGCCGCTGTGGCAGTTGGAAGATGAGCCATGGAAAGGCTCCAAAATCCTTACTATACACTGTACATTTTCTTAGGTGAAAAATTCGATGTCGTCGGATCCACTTCAGTCTTTGGATTTCGTTAATACACATCTCAACACATAACCACAGGTGCGCACAGGTCGTAGGTACGCCTAGTTGGGCCGCTGTGGCAGTTGGAAGATGAGCCATGGAAAGGCTCCAAAATCCTTACTATACACTGTAAATTTTTTTAGGTGAAAAATTCGATGTCGTCGGATCCACTCCAGTCTTTGGATTTCGTTAATACACATCTCAACACATAACCACAGGTGCGCACAGGTCGTAGGTACGCCTAGTTGGGCCGCTGTGGCAGTTGGAAGATGAGCCATGGAAAGGCTCCAAAATCCTTACTATACACTGTAAATTTTTTTAGGTGAAAAATTCGATGTCGTCGGATCCACTCCAGTCTTTGGATTTCGTTAATACACATCTCAACACATAACCACAGGTGCGCACAGGTCGTAGGTACGCCTAGTTGGGCCGCTGTGGCAGTTGGAAGATGAGCCACGGAAAGGCTCCAAAATCCTTACTATGCACAGTACATTTTTTTAGGTGGAAAATTCGATGTCGTCGGATCCACTCCAGTCAGTGGATTTCGTTAATACATATCTCAACACATAACCACAGGTGCGCACAGGTCGTAGGTACGCCTAGTTGGGCCGCTGTGGCAGTTGGAAGATGAGCCATGGAAAGGCTCCAAAATCCTTACTATACACTGTAAATTTTTTTAGGTGAAAAATTCGATGTCGTCGGATCCACTCCAGTCTTTGGATTTCGTTAATACACATCTCAACACATAACCACAGGTGCGCACAGGTCGTAGGTACGCCTAGTGGGGCCGCTGTGGCAGTTGGAAGATGAGCCATGGAAAGGCTCCAAAATCCTTACTATACACTGTACATTTTCTTAGGTGAAAAATTCGATGTCGTCGGATCCACTTCAGTCTTTGGATTTCGTTAATACACATCTCAACACATAACCACAGGTGCGCACAGGTCGTAGGTACGCCTAGTTGGGCCGCTGTGGCAGTTGGAAGATGAGCCATGGAAAGGCTCCAAAATCCTTACTATACACTGTACATTTTTTTAGGTGAAAAATTCGATGTGGTCGGATCCACTCCAGTCTTTGGATTTCGTTAATACACATCTCAACACATAACCACAGGTGCGCACAGGTCGTAGGTACGCCTAGTTGGGCCGCTGTGGCAGTTGGAAGATGAGCCATGGAAAGGCTCCAAAATCCTTACTATACACTGTAAATTTTTTTAGGTGAAAAATTCGATGTCGTCGGATCCACTCCAGTCTTTGGATTTCGTTAATACACATCTCAACACATAACCACAGGTGCGCACAGGTCGTAGGTACGCCTAGTTGGGCCGCTGTGGCAGTTGGAAGATGAGCCATGGAAAGGCTCCAAAATCCTTACTATACACTGTACATTTTTTTAGGTGAAAAATTCGATGTCGTCGGATCCACTCCAGTCTTTGGATTTCGTTAATACACATCTCAACACATAACCACAGGTGCGCACAGGTCGTAGGTACGCCTAGTTGGGCCGCTGTGGCAGTTGGAAGATGAGCCATGGAAAGGCTCCAAAATCCTTATTATACAATGTAAATTTTTTTAGGTGAAAAATTCGATGTCGTCGGATCCACTCCAGTCTTTGGATTTCGTTAATACACATCTCAACACATAACCACAGGTGCGCACAGGTCGTAGGTACGCCTAGTTGGGCCGCTGTGGCAGTCGGAAGATGAGCCATGGAAAGGCTCCAAAATCCTTACTATGCACAGTACATTTTTTTAGGTGGAAAATTCGATGTCGTCGGATCCACTCCAGTCAGTGGATTTCGTTAATACATATCTCAACACATAACCACAGGTGCGCACAGGTCGTAGGTACGCCTAGTGGGGCCGCTGTGGCAGTTGGAAGATGAGCCATGGAAAGGCTCCAAAATCCTTACTATACACTGTACATTTTCTTAGGTGAAAAATTCGATGTCGTCGGATCCACTTCAGTCTTTGGATTTCGTTAATACACATCTCAACACATAACCACAGGTGCGCACAGGTCGTAGGTACGCCTAGTTGGGCCGCTGTGGCAGTTGGAAGATGAGCCATGGAAAGGCTCCAAAATCCTTACTATACACTGTACATTTTTTTAGGTGAAAAATTCGATGTGGTCGGATCCACTCCAGTCTTTGGATTTCGTTAATACACATCTCAACACATAACCACAGGTGCGCACAGGTCGTAGGTACGCCTAGTTGGGCCGCTGTGGCAGTTGGAAGATGAGCCATGGAAAGGCTCCAAAATCCTTACTATACACTGTAAATTTTTTTAGGTGAAAAATTCGATGTCGTCGGATCCACTCCAGTCTTTGGATTTCGTTAATACACATCTCAACACATAACCACAGGTGCGCACAGGTCGTAGGTACGCCTAGTTGGGCCGCTGTGGCAGTTGGAAGATGAGCCATGGAAAGGCTCCAAAATCCTTACTATACACTGTACATTTTTTTAGGTGAAAAATTCGATGTGGTCGGATCCACTCCAGTCTTTGGATTTCGTTAATACACATCTCAACACATTACCACAGCTGCGCACAGGTCGTAGGTGCGCCTAGTTGGGCCGCTGTGGCAGTTGGAAGATGAGCCATGGAAAGGCTCCAAAATCCTTACTATACACTGCACATTTTTTTAGGTGAAAAATTCGATGTCGTTGGATCCACTCCAGTCTTTGGATTTCGTTAATACACATCTCAACACATTACCAACATTACCAACACTGCACATTTTTTTAGGTGAAAAATTCGATGTCGTCGGATCCACTCCAGTCTTTGGATTTCGTTAATACACATCTCAACACATTACCACAGGTGCGTACAGGTCGTAGGTACGCCTAGTTGGGCCGCTGTGGCAGTTGGAAGATGAGCCATGGAAAGGCTCCAAAATCCTTACTATACACAGTACATTTTTTTAGGTGGAAAATTCGATGTCGTCGGATCCACTCCAGTCTTTGGATTTCGTTAATACACATCTCAACACATAACCACAGGTGCGCACAGGTCGTAGGTACGCCTAGTTGGGCCGCTGTGGCAGTTGGAAGATGAGCCATGGAAAGGCTCCAAAATCCTTACTATACACTGTAAATTTTTTTAGGTGAAAAATTCGATGTCGTCGGATCCACTCCAGTCTTTGGATTTCGTTAATACACATCTCAACACATAACCACAGGTGCGCACAGGTCGTAGGTACGCCTAGTTGGGCCGCTGTGGCAGTTGGAAGATGAGCCATGGAAAGGCTCCAAAATCTACACAGTACATTTTTTTAGGTGGAAAATTCGATGTCGTCGGATCCACTCCAGTCTTCGGATTTCGTTAATACACATCTGAACACATAACCCCAGGTGCGCACAGGTCGTAGGTACGCCTAGTTGGGCCGCTGTGGCAGTTGGAAGATGAGCCATGGAAAGGCTCCAAAATCCTTACTATACACTGTACATTTGTTTAGGTGAAAAATTCGATGTCGTCGGATCCACTCCAGTCTTTGGATTTCGTTAATACACATCTCAACACATAACAACAGGTGCACACAGGTCGTAGGTACGCCTAGTTGGGCCGCTGTGGCAGTTGGAAGATGAGCCATGGAAAGGCTCCAAAATCCTTATTATACAATGTAAATTTTTTTAGGTGAAAAATTCGATGTCGTCGGATCCACTCCAGTCTTTAGATTTCGTTAATACACATCTCAACACATAACCACAGGTGCGCTGAGGTCGTAGGTACGCCTAGTTGGGCCGCTGTGGCAGTTGGAAGATGAGCCATGGAAAGGCTCCAAAATCCTTACTATGCACAGTACATTTTTTTAGGTGGAAAATTCGATGTCGTCGGATCCACTCCAGTCAGTGGATTTCGTTAATACATATCTCAACACATAACCACAGGTGCGCACAGGTCGTAGCTACGCCTAGTTGGGCCGCTGTGGCAGTTGGAAGATGAGCCATGGAAAGGCTCCAAAATCCTTACTATACACTGTAAATTTTTTTAGGTGAAAAATTCGATGTCGTCGGATCCACTCCAGTCTTTGGATTTCGTTAATACACATCTCAACACATAACCACAGGTCGTAGGTACGCCTAGTGGGGCCGCTGTGGCAGTTGGAAGATGAGCCATGGAAAGGCTCCAAAATCCTTACTATACACAGTACATTTTTTTAGGTGGAAAATTCGATGTCGTCGGATCCACTCCAGTCTTCGGATTTCGTTAATACACATCTCAACATATAACCCCAGGTGCGCACAGGTCGTAGGTACGCCTAGTTGGGCCGCTGTGGCAGTTGGAAGATGAGCCATGGAAAGGCTCCAAAATCCTTACTATACACTGTAAATTTTTTTAGGTGAAAAATTCGATGTCGTCGGATCCACTCCAGTCTTTGGATTTCGTTAATACACATCTCAACACATAACCACAGGTGCGCACAGGTCGTAGGTACGCCTAGTTGGGCCGCTGTGGCAGTTGGAAGATGAGCCATGGAAAGGCTCCAAAATCCTTACTATACACAGTACATTTTTTTAGGTGGAAAATTCGATGTCGTCGGATCCACTCCAGTCTTCGGATTTCGTTAATACACATCTCAACACATAACCCCAGGTGCGCACAGGTCGTAGGTACGCCTAGTTGGGCCGCTGTGGCAGTTGGAAGGTGAGCCATGGAAAGGCTCCAAAATCCTTACTATACACTGTACATTTTCTTAGGTGAAAAATTCGATGTCGTCGGATCCACTTCAGTCTTTGGATTTCGTTAATACACATCTCAACACATAACCACAGGTGCGCACAGGTCGTAGGTACGCCTAGTTGGGCCGCTGTGGCAGTTGGAAGATGAGCCATGGAAAGGCTCCAAAATCCTTACTATACACTGTAAATTTTTTTAGGTGAAAAATTCGATGTCGTCGGATCCACTCCAGTCTTTGGATTTCGTTAATACACATCTCAACACATAACCACAGGTGCGCACAGGTCGTAGGTACGCCTAGTGGGGCCGCTGTGGCAGTTGGAAGATGAGCCATGGAAAGGCTCCAAAATCCTTACTATACACAGTACATTTTTTTAGGTGGAAAATTCGATGTCGTCGGATCCACTCCAGTCTTCGGATTTCGTTAATAAACATCTCAACACATAACCCCAGGTGCGCACAGGTCGTAGGTACGCCTAGTTGGGCCGCTGTGGCAGTTGGAAGATGAGAAATGGAAAGGCTCCAAAATCCTTACTATACACTGTACATTTTCTTAGGTGAAAAATTCGATGTCGTCGGATCCACTTCAGTCTTTGGATTTCGTTGAAACACATCTCAACACATAACCACAGGTGCGCACAGGTCGTAGGTACGCCTAGTTGGGCCGCTGTGGCAGTTGGAAGATGAGCCATGGAAAGGCTCCAAAATCCTTACTATACACTGTACATTTTTTTAGGTGAAAAATTCGATGTGGTCGGATCCACTCCAGTCTTTGGATTTCGTTAATACACATCTCAACACATAACAACAGGTGCACACAGGTCGTAGGTACGCCTAGTTGGGCCGCTGTGGCAGTTGGAAGATGAGCCATGGAAAGGCTCCAAAATCCTTATTATACAATGTAAATTTTTTTAGGTGAAAAATTCGATGTCGTCGGATCCACTCCAGTCTTTGGATTTCGTTAATACACATCTCAACACATAACCACAGGTGCGCACAGGTCGTAGGTACGCCTAGTTGGGCCGCTGTGGCAGTTGGAAGATGAGCCATGGAAAGGCTCCAAAATCCTTACTATACACTGTAAATTTTTTTAGGTGAAAAATTCGATGTCGTCGGATCCACTCCAGTCTTTGGATTTCGTTAATACACATCTCAACACATAACCACAGGTGCGCACAGGTCGTAGGTACGCCTAGTGGGGCCGCTGTGGCAGTTGGAAGATGAGCCATGGAAAGGCTCCAAAATCCTTACTATACACAGTACATTTTTTTAGGTGGAAAATTCGATGTCGTCGGATCCACTCCAGTCTTCGGATTTCGTTAATACACATCTCAACACATAACCCCAGGTGCGCACAGGTCGTAGGTACGCCTAGTTGGGCCGCTGTGGCAGTTGGAAGATGAGCCATGGAAAGGCTCCAAAATCCTTACTATACACTGTACATTTTCTTAGGTGAAAAATTCGATGTCGTCGGATCCACTTCAGTCTTTGGATTTCGTTAATACACATCTCAACACATAACCACAGGTGCGCACAGGTCGTAGGTACGCCTAGCTGGGCCGCTGTGGCAGTTGGAAGATGAGCCATGGAAAGGCTCCAAAATCCTTACTATACACTGTACATTTTTTTAGGTGAAAAATTCGATGTGGTCGGATCCACTCCAGTCTTTGGATTTCGTTAATACACATCTCAACACATAACAACAGGTGCACACAGGTCGTAGGTACGCCTAGTTGGGCCGCTGTGGCAGTTGGAAGATGAGCCATGGAAAGGCTCCAAAATCCTTATTATACAATGTAAATTTTTTTAGGTGAAAAATTCGATGTCGTCGGATCCACTCCAGTCTTTGGATTTCGTTAATACACATCTCAACACATAACCACAGGTGCGCACAGGTCGTAGGTACGCCTAGTGGGGCCGCTGTGGCAGTTGGAAGATGAGCCATGGAAAGGCTCCAAAATCCTTACTATACACAGTACATTTTTTTAGGTGGAAAATTCGATGTCGTCGGATCCACTCCAGTCTTCGGATTTCGTTAATACACATCTCAACACATAACCCCAGGTGCGCACAGGTTGTAGGTACGCCTAGTTGGGCCGCTGTGGCAGTTGGAAGATGAGCCATGGAAAGGCTCCAAAATCCTTACTATACACTGTACATTTTCTTAGGTGGAAAATTCGATGTCGTCGGATCCACTCCAGTCTTCGGATTTCGTTAATACACATCTCAACACATAACCCCAGGTGCGCACAGGTCGTAGGTACGCCTAGTTGGGCCGCTGTGGCAGTTGGAAGATGAGCCATGGAAAGGCTCCAAAATCCTTACTATACACTGTACATTTTTTTATTTCGTTAATACACATCTCAACACATAACCACAGGTGCGCACAGGTCGTAGGTACGCCTAGTTGGGCCGCTGTGGCAGTTGGAAGATGAGCCATGGAAAGGCTCCAAAATCCTTATTATACAATGTAAATTTTTTTAGGTGAAAAATTCGATATCGTCGGATCCACTCCAGTCTTTGGATTTCGTTAATACACATCTCAACACATAACCCCAGGTGCGCACAGGTCGTAGGTACGCCTAGTTGGGCCGCTGTGGCAGTTGGAAGATGAGCCATGGAAAGGCTCCAAAATCCTTACTATACACTGTACATTTTCTTAGGTGAAAAATTCGATGTCGTCGGATCCACTTCAGTCTTTGGATTTCGTTAATACACATCTCAACACATAACCACAGGTGCGCACAGGTCGTAGGTACGCCTAGTTGGGCCGCTGTGGCAGTTGGAAGATGAGCCATGGAAAGGCTCCAAAATCCTTACTATACACTGTACATTTTTTTAGGTGAAAAATTCGATGTGGTCGGATCCACTCCAGTCTTTGGATTTCGTTAATACACATCTCAACACATAACAACAGGTGCACACAGGTCGTAGGTACGCCTAGTTGGGCCGCTGTGGCAGTTGGAAGATGAGCCATGGAAAGGCTCCAAAATCCTTACTATACACTGTACATTTTTTTAGGTGAAAAATTCGATGTCGTCGGATCCACTCCAGTCTTTGGATTTCGTTAATACACATCTCAACACATAACCACAGGTGCGCACAGGTCGTAGGTACGCCTAGTTGGGCCGCTGTGGCAGTTGGAAGATGAGCCATGGAAAGGCTCCAAAATCCTTACTATACACTGTAAATTTTTTTAGGTGAAAAATTCGATGTCGTCGGATCCACTCCAGTCTTTGGATTTCGTTAATACACATCTCAACACATAACCACAGGTGCGCACAGGTCGTAGGTACGCCTAGTTGGGCCGCTGTGGCAGTTGGAAGATGAGCCATGGAAAGGCTCCAAAATATTTACTATACACAGTACATTTTTTTAGGTGGAAAATTCGATGTCGTCGGATCCACTCCAGTCTTCGGATTTCGTTAATACACATCTCAACACATAACCCCAGGTGCGCACAGGTCGTAGGTACGCCTAGTTGGGCCGCTGTGGCAGTTGGAAGATGAGCCATGGAAAGGCTCCAAAATCCTTACTATACACTGTACATTTTTTTATTTCGTTAATACACATCTCAACACATAACCACAGGTGCGCACAGGTCGTAGGTACGCCTAGTTGGGCCGCTGTGGCAGTTGGAAGATGAGCCATGGAAAGGCTCCAAAATCCTTATTATACAATGTAAATTTTTTTAGGTGAAAAATTCGATGTCGTCGGATCCACTCCAGTCTTTGGATTTCGTTAATACACATCTCAACACATAACCACAGGTGCGCACAGGTCGTAGGTACGCCTAGTTGGGCCGCTGTGGCAGTTGGAAGATGAGCCATGGAAAGGCTCCAAAATCCTTACTATACACTGTACATTTTTTTAGGTGAAAAATTCGATGTCGTCGGATCCACTCCAGTCTTTGGATTTCGTTAATACACATCTCAACACATAACCACAGGTGCGCACAGGTCGTAGGTACGCCTAGTGGGGCCGCTGTGGCAGTTGGAAGATGAGCCATGGAAAGGCTCCAAAATCCTTACTATACACAGTACATTTTTTTAGGTGGAAAATTCGATGTCGTCGGATCCACTCCAGTCTTCGGATTTCGTTAATACACATCTCAACACATAACCCCAGGTGCGCACAGGTCGTAGGTACGCCTAGTTGGGCCGCTGTGGCAGTTGGAAGATGAGCCATGGAAAGGCTCCAAAATCCTTACTATACACTGTACATTTTCTTAGGTGAAAAATTCGATGTCGTCGGATCCACTTCAGTCTTTGGATTTCGTTAATACACATCTCAACACATAACCACAGGTGCGCACAGGTCGTAGGTACGCCTAGTTGGGCCGCTGTGGCAGTTGGAAGATGAGCCATGGAAAGGCTCCAAAATCCTTACTATACACTGTAAATTTTTTTAGGTGAAAAATTCGATGTCGTCGGATCCACTCCAGTCTTTGGATTTCGTTAATACACATCTCAACACATAACCACAGGTGCGCACAGGTCGTAGGTACGCCTAGTGGGGCCGCTGTGGCAGTTGGAAGATGAGCCATGGAAAGGCTCCAAAATCCTTACTATACACAGTACATTTTTTTAGGTGGAAAATTCGATGTCGTCGGATCCACTCCAGTCTTCGGATTTCGTTAATACACATCTCAACACATAACCCCAGGTGCGCACAGGTCGTAGGTACGCCTAGTTGGGCCGCTGTGGCAGTTGGAAGATGAGCCATGGAAAGGCTCCAAAATCCTTACTATACACTGTACATTTTCTTAGGTGAAAAATTCGATGTCGTCGGATCCACTTCAGTCTTTGGATTTCGTTAATACACATCTCAACACATAACCACAGGTGCGCACAGGTCGTAGGTACGCCTAGTTGGGCCGCTGTGGCAGTTGGAAGATGAGCCATGGAAAGGCTCCAAAATCCTTACTATACACTGTACATTTTTTTAGGTGAAAAATTCGATGTCGTCGGATCCACTCCAGTCTTTGGATTTCGTTAATACACATCTCAACACATAACCACAGGTGCGCACAGGTCGTAGGTACGCCTAGTTGGGCCGCTGTGGCAGTTGGAAGATGAGCCATGGAAAGGCTCCAAAATCCTTACTATACACTGTAAATTTTTTTAGGTGAAAAATTCGATGTCGTCGGATCCACTCCAGTCTTTGGATTTCGTTAATACACATCTCAACACATAACCACAGGTGCGCACAGGTCGTAGGTACGCCTAGTTGGGCCGCTGTGGCAGTTGGAAGATGAGCCATGGAAAGGCTCCAAAATCCTTACTATACACAGTACATTTTTTTAGGTGGAAAATTCGATGTCGTCGGATCCACTCCAGTCTTCGGATTTCGTTAATACACATCTCAACACATAACCCCAGGTGCGCACAGGTCGTAGGTACGCCTAGTTGGGCCGCTGTGGCAGTTGGAAGATGAGCCATGGAAAGGCTCCAAAATCCTTACTATACACTGTACATTTTTTTATTTCGTTAATACACATCTCAACACATAACCACAGGTGCGCACAGGTCGTAGGAACGCCTAGTTGGGCTGCTGTGACAGTTGGAAGATGAGCCATGGAAAGGCTCCAAAATCCTTACTATACACTGTACATTTTTTTAGGTGAAAAATTCGATGTCGTCGGATCTACTCCAGTCTTTGGATTTCGTTAATACACATCTCAACAAAAAACCACTGGCGCCCAGGTCGTAGGTACGCCTAGTTGGGCCGCTGTGGCAGTTGGAAGATGAGCCATGGAAAGGCTCCAAAATCCTTACTATACACTGCACATTTTTTTAGGTGAAAAATTCGATGTCGTCGGATCCACTCCAGTCTTTGGATTTCGTTAATACACATCTCAACACATAACCACAGGTGCGCACAGGTCGTAGGTACGCCTAGTTGGGCCGCTGTGGCAGTTGGAAGATGAGCCATGGAAAGGCTCCAAAATCCTTACTTTACACTGTACATTTTTTTAGGTGAAAAATTCGATGTCGTCGGATCCACTCCAGTCTTTGGATTTCGTTAATACAAATCTCAACACATAACTACAGATGCACACAGGTGAAAAATTCGATGTCGTCGGATCTACTCCAGTCTTTGGATTTCGTTAATACACATCTCAACACAAAACCACAGGCGCCCAGGTCGTAGGTACGCCTAGTTGGGCTGCTGTGGCAGTTGGAAGATGAGCCATGGAAAGGCTCCAAAATCCTTACTATACACTGTACATTTCTTTAGGTGAAAAATTCGATGTCGTCGGATCCACTCCAGTCTTTGGATTTCGTTAAAACACATCTCAACACATAACCACAGGTGCGCACAGGTCGTAGGAACGCCTAGTTGGGCTGCTGTGACAGTTGGAAGATGAGCCATGGAAAGGCTCCAAAATCCTTACTATACACTGTACATTTTTTTAGGTGAAAAATTCGATGTCGTCGGATCTACTCCAGTCTTTGGATTTCGTTAATACACATCTCAACACAAAACCACAGGCGCCCAGGTCGTAGGTACGCTTAGTTGGGCCGCTGTGGCAGTTGGAAGATGAGCCATGGAAAGGCTCCAAAATCCTTACTATACACTGTACATTTCTTTAGGTGAAAAATTCGATGTCGTCGGATCCACTCCAGTCTTTGGATTTCGTTAAAACACATCTCAACACATAACCACAGGTGCGCACAGGTCGTAGGAACGCCTAGTTGGGCTGCTGTGACAGTTGGAAGATGAGCCATGGAAAGGCTCCAAAATCCTTACTATACACTGTACATTTTTTTAGGTGAAAAATTCGATGTCGTCGGATCCACTCCAGTCTTTGGATTTCGTTAATACACATCTCAACACATAACCACAGATGCGCACAGGCCGTAGGTACGCCTAGTTGGGCCGCTGTGGCAGTTGGAAGATGAGCCATGGAAAGGCTCCAAAATCCTTACTTTACACTGTACATTTTTTTAGGTGAAAAATTCGATGTCGTCGGATCCACTCCAGTCTTTGGATTTCGTTAATACACATCTCAACACATAACCACAGATGCGCACAGGTCGTAGGTACGCCTAGTTGGGCCGCTGTGGCAGTTGGAAGATGAGCCATGGAAAGGCTCCAAAATCCTTACTTTACACTGTACATTTTTTTAGGTGAAAAATTCGATGTCGTCGGATCCACTCCAGTCTTTGGATTTCGTTAATACAAATCTCAACACATAACCACAGATGCGCACAGGTGAAAAATTCGATGTCGTCGGATCTACTCCAGTCTTTGGATTTCGTTAATACACATCTCAACACAAAACCACAGGCGCCCAGGTCGTAGGTACGCCTAGTTGGGCCGCTGTGGCAGTTGGAAGATGAGCCATGGAAAGGCTCCAAAATCCTAACTATACACTGTACATTTCTTTAGGTGAAAAATTCGATGTCGTCGGATCCACTCCAGTCTATGGATTTCGTTAAAACACATCTCAACACATAACCACAGGTGCGCACAGGTCGTAGGAACGCCTAGTTGGGCTGCTGTGACAGTTGGAAGATGAGCCATGGAAAGGCTCCAAAATCCTTACTATACACTGTACATTTTTTTAGGTGAAAAATTCGATGTCGTCGGATCTACTCCAGTCTTTGGATTTCGTTAATACACATCTCAACACAAAACCACAGGCGCCCAGGTCGTAGGTACGCCTAGTTGGGCCGCTGTGGCAGTTGGAAGATGAGCCATGGAAAGGCTCCAAAATCCTTACTTTACACTGTACATTTTTTTAGGTGAAAAATTCGATGTCGTCGGATCCACTCCAGTCTTTGGATTTCGTTAATACACATCTCAACACATAACCACAGGTGCGCACAGGTCGTAGGTACGCCTAGTTGGGCCGCTGTGGCAGTTGCAAGATGAGCCATGGAAAGGCTCCAAAATCCTTACTATACACTGTACATTTTTTTAGGTGAAAAATTCGATGTCGTCGGATCCACTCCAGTCTTTGGATTTCGTTAATACACATCTCAACACATAACCACAGATGCGCACAGGTCGTAGGTACGCCTAGTTGGGCCGCTGTGGCAGTTGGAAGATGAGCCATGGAAAGGCTCCAAAATCCTTACTTTACACTGTACATTTTTTTAGGTGAAAAATTCGATGTCGTCGGATCCACTCCAGTCTTTGGATTTCGTTAATACACATCTCAACACATAACCACAGGTGCGCACAGGTCGTAGGTGCGCCTAGTTGGGCCGCTGTGGCAGTTGGAAGATGAGCCATGGAAAGGCTCTAAAATCCTTACTTTACACTGTACATTTTTTTAGGTGAAAAATTCGATGTCGTCGGATCCACTCCAGTCTTTGGATTTCGTTAATACACATCTCAACACATAACCACAGGTGCGCACAGGTCGTAGGTACGCCTAGTTGGGCCGCTGTGGCATTTGCAAGATGAGCCATGGAAATTCTCCAAAATCCTTACTATACACTGTACATTTTTTTAGGTGAAAAATTCGATGTCGTCGGATCCACTCCAGTCTTTGGATTTCGTTAATACACATCTCAACACATAACCACAGATGCGCACAGGTCGTAGGTACGCCTAGTTGGGCCGCTGTGGCAGTTGGAAGATGAGCCATGGAAAGGCTCCAAAATCCTTACTTTACACTGTACATTTTTTTAGGTGAAAAATTCGATGTCGTCGGATCCACTCCAGTCTTTGGATTTCGTTAATACACATCTCAACACATAACCACAGGTGCGCACAGGTCGTAGGTACGCCTAGTTGGGCCGCTGTGGCAGTTGGAAGATGAGCCATGGAAAGGCTCTAAAATCCTTACTTTACACTGTACATTTTTTTAGGTGAAAAATTCGATGTCGTCGGATCCACTCCAGTCTTTGGATTTCGTTAAAACACATCTCAACACATAACCACATGTGCGCACAGGTCGTAGGTACGCCTAGTTGGGCCGCTGTGGCAGTTGGAAGATGAGCCATGGAAAGGCTCCAAAATCCTTACTATACACTGCAAATTTTTTTAGGTGAAAAATTCGATGTTGTCGGATCCACTCCAGTCTTTGGATTTCGTTAATACACATCTCAACACATAAACCCAGGTGCGCACAGGTCGTAGGAACGCCTAGTTGGGCAGCTGTGACAGTTGGAAGATGAGCCATGGAAAGGCTCCAAAATCCTTACTATACACTGTACATTTTTTTAGGTGAAAAATTCTATGTCGTCGGATCTACTCCAGTCTTTGTATTTCGTTAATACACATCTCAACACATAACCACAGATGCGCACAGGTCGTAGGTACGCCTAGTTGGGCCGCTGTGGCAGTTGGCAGATGAGCCATGGAAAGACTCCAAAATCCTTACTTTACACTGTACATTTTTTTAGGTGAAAAATTCGATGTCGTCGGATCCACTCCAGTCTTTGGATTTCGTTAATACACATCTCAACACATAACCACAGGTGCGCACAGGTCGTAGGTACGCCTAGTTGGGCCGCTGTGGCAGTTGGAAGATGAGCCATGGAAAGGCTCCAAAATCCTTACTTTACACTGTACATTTTTTTAGGTGAAAAATTCGATGTCGTCGGATCCACTCCAGTCTTTGGATTTCGTTAATACACATCTCAACACAAAACCACAGGCGCCCAGGTCGTAGGTACGCCTAGTTGGGCCGCTGTGGCAGTTGGAAGATGAGCCATGGAAAGGCTCCAAAATCCTTACTATACACTGTACATTTCTTTAGGTGAAAAATTCGATGTCGTCGGATCCACTCCAGTCTTTGGATTTCGTTAAAACACATCTCAACACATAACCACAGGTGCGCACAGGTCGTAGGAACGCCTAGTTGGGCTGCTGTGACAGTTGGAAGATGAGCCATGGATAGGCTCCAAAATCCTTACTATACACTGTACATTTTTTTAGGTGAAAAATTCGATGTCGTCGGATCTACTCCAGTCTTTGGATTTCGTTAATACACATCTCAACACAAAACCACAGGCGCCCAGGTCGTAGGTACGCCTAGTTGGGCCGCTGTGGCAGTTGGAAGATGAGCCATGGAAAGGCTCCAAAATCCTTACTTTACACTGTACATTTTTTTAGGTGAAAAATTCGATGTCGTCGGATCCACTCCAGTCTTTGGATTTCGTTAATACACATCTCAACACATAACCACAGGTGCGCACAGGTCGTAGGTACGCCTAGTTGGGCCGCTGTGGCAGTTGCAAGATGAGCCATGGAAAGGCTCCAAAATCCTTACTATACACTGTACATTTTTTTAGGTGAAAAATTCGATGTCGTCGGATCCACTCCAGTCTTTGGATTTCGTTAATACACGTCTCAACACATAACCACAGGTGCGCACAGGTCGTAGGTACGCCTAGTTGGGCCGCTGTGGCAGTTGGAAGATGAGCCATGAAAAGGCTCCAAAATCCTTACTTTACACTGTACATTTTTTTAGGTGAAAAATTCGATGTCGTCGGATCCACTCCAGTCTTTGGATTTCGTTAATACACATCTCAACACATAACCACAGATGCGCACAGGTCGTAGGTACGCCTAGTTGTGCCGCTGCGGCAGTTGGAAGATGAGCCATGGAAAGGCTCCAAAATCCTTACTATACACTGTACATTTTTTTAGGTGAAAAATTCGATTTCGTCGGATCCACTCCAGTCTTTGGATTTCGTTAATACACATCTCAACACATAACCACAGGTGCGCACAGGTCGTAGGTACGCCTAGTTGGGCCGCTGTGGCAGTTGGAAGGTGAGCCATGGAAAGGCTCCAAAATCCTTACTATACACTGTACAATTTTTTAGGAGAAAAATTCGATGTCGTCGGATCCACTCCAGTCTTTGGATTTCGTTAATACACATCTCAACACATAACCACAGGTGCGCACAGGTCGTAGGTACACCTAGTTGGGCCGCTGTGGCAGTTGCAAGATGAGCCATGGAAAGGCTCCAAAATCCTTACTATACACTGTACATTTTTTTTAGGTGAAAAATTCGAAGTCGTCGGATCCACTCCAGTCTTTGGATTTCGTTAATACACATCTCAACACATAACCACAGGTGCGCACAGGTCGTAGGTACGCCTAGTTGGGCCGCTGTGGCAGTTGGAAGATGAGCCATGGAAAGGCTCCAAAATCCTTACTATACACTGTACATTTTTTTAGGTGAAAAATTCGATGTCGTCGGATCCACTCCAGTCTTTGGATTTCGTTAATACACATCTCAACACATAACCACAGGTGCGCACAGGTCGTAGGTACACCTAGTTGGGCCGCTGTGGCAGTTGCAAGATGAGCCATGGAAAGGCTCCAAAATCCTTACTATACACTGTACATTTTTTTAGGTGAAAAATTCGATGTCGTCGGGTCCACTCCAGTCTTTGGATTTCGTTAATACACATCTCAACACATAACCACAGGTGCGCACAGGTCGTAGGTACGCCTAGTTGGGCCGCTGTGGCAGTTGCAAGATGAGCCATGGAAAGGCTCCAAAATCCTTACTATACACTGTACATTTTTTTAGGTGAAAAATTCGATGTCGTCGGATCCACTCCAGTCTTTGGATTTCGTTAATACACATCTCAACACATAACCACAGGTGCGCACAGGTCGTAGGTACGCCTAGTTGGGCCGCTGTGGCAGTTGGAAGATGAGCCATGGAAAGGCTCCAAAATCCGTACTATACACTGTACATTTTTTTAGGTGAAAAATTCGATGTCGTCGGATCCACTCCAGTCTTTGGATTTTGTTAATACACATCTCAACACATAACCACAGGCGCGCACAGGTCGTAGGTACGCCTAGTTGGGCCGCTGTGGCAGTTGGAAGATGAGCCATGGAAAGGCTCCAAAATTCTTACTATACACTGTACATTTTTTTAGGTGAAAAATTCGATGTCGTCGGATCCACTCCAGTCTTTGGATTTCGTTAATACACATCTCAACACATAACCACAGGTGCGCACAGGTCGTAGGTAAGCCTAGTTGGGCCGCTGTGGCAGTTGGAAGATGAGCCATAAAAAAGGCTCCAAAATCCTTACTATACACTGTACATTTTTTAGGTGAAAAATTCGATGTCGTCGGATCCACTCCAGTCTTTGGATTTCGTTAAAACACATCTCAACACATAACCCCAGGTGCGCACAGGTCATAGGTACGCCTAGTTGGGCTGCTGTGGCAGTTGGAAGATGAGCCATGGAAAGGCTCCAAAATCCTTACTATACACTGTACATTTTTTTAGGTGAAAAATTCGATGTCGTCGGATCCACTCCAGTCTTTGGATTTCGTTAATACACATCTCGACACATAACCACAGGTGCGCACAGGTCGTAGGTAAGCCTAGTTGGGCCGCTGTGGCAGTTGGAAGATGAGCCATGGAAAGGCTCCAAAATCCTTACTATACACTGTACATATTTTTAGGTGAAAAATTCGATGTCGTCGGATCCACTCCAGTCTTTGTATTTCGTTAATACACATCTCAACACATAACCACAGGTGCGCACAGGTCGTAGGTACGCCTAGTTGGGCCGCTGTGGCAGTTGGAAGATGAGCCATGGAAAGGCTCCAAAATCCTTGCTATACACTGTACATTTTTTTAGGTGAAAAATTCGATGTCGTCGGATCCACTCCAGTCTTTGGATTTCGTTAAAACACATCTCAACACATAACCACAGGTGCGCACAGGTCGTAGGTACGCCTACTTGGGCCGCTGTGGCAGTTGGAAGATGAGCCATGGAAAGGCTCCAAAATCTTTACTATACACTGTACATTTTTTTAGGTGAAAAATTCGATGTCGTCGGATCCACTCCAGTCTTTGGATTTCGTTAATACACATCTCAACACATAACCACAGGTGCGCTTAGGTCGTAGGTAAGCCTAGTTGGGCCGCTGTGGCAGTTGGAAGATGAGCCATGGAAAGGCTCCAAAATCCTTACTATACACTGTACATTTTTTTAGGTGAAAAATTCGATGTCGTCGGATCCACTCCAGTCTTTGGATTTCGTTAATATACATCTTAACACATAACCACAGGTGCGCACAGGTCGTAGGTACGCCTAGTTGGGCCGCTGTGGCAGTTGGAAGATGAGCCATGGAAAGGCTCCAAAATCCTTACTATACACTGTACATTTTTTTAGGTGAAAAATTCGATGTCGTCGGATCCACTCCAGTCTTTGGATTTCGTTAATACACATCTCAACACATAACCCCAGGTGCGCACAGGTCGTAGGTACGCCTAGTTGGGCTGCTGTGGCAGTTGGAAGATGAGCCATGGAAAGGCTCCAAAATCCTTATTATACACTGTACATTTTTTTAAGTGAAAAATTCGATGTCGTCGGATCCACTCCAGTCCTTGGATTTCGTTAATACACATCTCAACACATAACCACAGGTGCGCACAGGTCGTAGGTAAGCCTAGTTGGGCCGCTGTGGCAGTTGGAAGATGAGCCATGGAAAGGCTCCAAAATCCTTGCTATACACTGTACATATTTTTAGGTGAAAAATTCGATGTCGTCGGATCCACTCCAGTCTTTGGATTTCGTTAATACACATCTCAACACATAACCACAGGTGCGCACAGGTCGTAGGTACGCCTACTTGGGCCGCTGTGGCAGTTGGAAGATGAGCCATGGAAAGGCTCCAAAATCCTTACTATACACTGTACATTTTTTTAGGTGAAAAATTCGATGTCGTCGGATCCACTCCAGTCTTTGGATTTCGTTAATACACATCTCAACACATAACCACAGGTGCGCACAGGTCGTAGGTACGCCTAGTTGGGCCGCTGTGGCAGTTGGAAGATGAGCCATGGAAAGGCTCCAAAATCCATACTATACACTGTACATTTTTTTAGGTGAAAAATTCGATGTCGTCGGATCCACTCCAGTCTTTGGATTTCGTTAATACACATCTCAACACATAACCACAGGTGCACACAGGTCGTAGGTAAGCGTAGTTGGGCCGCTGTGGCAGTTGGAAGATGAGCCATGGAAAGGCTCCAAAATCCTTACTATACACTGTACATATTTTTAGGTGAAAAATTCGATGTCGTCGGATCCACTCCAGTCTTTGGATTTCGTTAATACACATCTCAACACATAACCACAGGTGCGCACAGGTCGTAGGTACGCCTAGTTGGGCCGCTGTGGCAGTTGGAAGATGAGCCATGGAAAGGCTCCAAAATCCATACTATACACTGTACATTTTTTTAGGTGAAAAATTCGATGTCGTCGGATCCACTCCAGTCTTTGGATTTCGTTAATACACATCTCAACACATAACCACAGGTGCACACAGGTCGTAGGTAAGCGTAGTTGGGCCGCTGTGGCAGTTGGAAGATGAGCCATGGAAAGGCTCCAAAATCCTTACTATACACTGTACATATTTTTAGGTGAAAAATTCGATGTCGTCGGATCCACTCCAGTCTTTGGATTTCGTTAATACACATCTCAACACATAACCACAGGTGCGCACAGGTTGTAGGTACGCCTAGTTGGGCCGCTGTGGCAGTTGCAAGATGAGCCATGGAAAGGCTCCAAAATCCTTACTATACACTGTACATATTTTTAGGTGAAAAATTCGATGTCGTCGGATCCACTCCAGTCTTTGGATTTCGTTAATACACATCTCAACACATAACCACAGGTGCGCACAGGTCGTAGGTACGCCTAGTTGGGCCGCTGTGGCAGTTGGAAGATGAGCCATGGAAAGGCTCCAAAATCCTTACTATACACTGTACATTTTTTTAGGTGAAAAATTCGATGTCGTCGGATCCACTCCAGTCTTTGGAATTCTTTAATACACATCGCAACACATAACCCCAGGTGTGCACAGGTCGTAGGTACGCCTAGTTGGGCTGCTGTGGCAGTTGGAAGATGAGCCATGGAAAGGCTCCAAAATCCTTACTATACACTGTACATTTTTATAGGTGAACAATTCGATGTCGTCGGATCCACTCCAGTCTTTGGATTTCGTTAATACACATCTCAACACATAACCACAGGTGCGCACAGGTCGTAGGTACGCCTAGTTGGGCCGCTGTGGCAGTTGGAAGATGAGCCATGGAAAGGCTCCAAAATCCTTACTATACACTGTACATTTTTTTAGGTGAAAAATTCGATGTCGTCGGATCCACTCCAGTCTTTGGAATTCTTTAATACACATCGCAACACATAACCCCAGGTGCGCACAGGTCGTAGGTACGCCTAGTTGGGCTGCTGTGGCAGTTGGAAGATGAGCCATGGAAAGGCTCCAAAATCCTTACTATACACTGTACATTTTTATAGGTGAACAATTCGATGTCGTCGGATCCACTCCAGTCTTTGGATTTCGTTAATACACATCTCAACACATAACCACAGGTGCGCACAGGTCGTAGGTACGCCTAGTTGGGCCGCTGTGGCAGTTGGAAGATGAGCCATGGAAAGGCTCCAAAATCCTTACTATACACTGTACATTTTTTTAGGTGAAAAATTCGATGTCGTCGGATCCACTCCAGTCTTTGGATTTCGTTAATACACATCTCAACACATAACCCCAGGTGCGCACAGGTCGTAGGTACGCCTAGTTGGGCTGCTGTGGCAGTTGGAAGATGAGCCATGGAAAGGCTCCAAAATCCTTACTATACACTGCACAGGTCGTAGGTACGCCTAGTTGGGCCGCTGTGGCAGTTGGAAGATGAGCCATGGAAAGTCTCCAAAATCCTTACTATACACTGTACATTTTTTTAGGTGAAAAATTCGATGTCGTCGGATCCACTCCAGTCTTTGGATTTCGTTAATACACATCTCAACACATAACCACAGGTGCGCACAGGTCGTAGGTAAGCCTAGTTGGGCCGCTGTGGCAGCTGCCACAGTGGCCCTATATGACGTAACTACGACTTCTATACACCTCTGGTGATGTTTTCGTACGTCTATTAATAGAATCAGATACTCTGGAGTGCATTTGACGACATCGAGATTTTCAGCCAAAATCGCATAGCCGGCATCGTCAAATTTCAGATTTTTCCAAGTTCATCTTCCAACTGTCACAGTGGCCCTATATGACCTACCTACGACTTCTATACCCTCTGGTGATGTTTTCGTACGTGTATTAAACGAATCAGATACTCTGGAGTGCATTTGACTACATCGAGATTTTCAGCCAAAATCGCATAGCCGGCATCGTCAAATTTCAGATTTTTCCAAGTTCATCTTCCAACTGTCACAGTGGCCCTATATGACCTACCTACGACTTCTATACACCTCTGGTGCTGTTTTCGTATGTGTATTAATCGAATCAGATACTCTGGAGTGCATTTGACGACATCGAGATTTTCAGCCAAAATCGCATAGCCGGCATCGTCAAATTTCAGCTTTTTCCAAGTTCATCTTCCAACTGCCACAGTGGCCCTATATGACGTACCTACGACTTCTATACACCTCTGGTGATGTTTTCATACGTCTATTAATAGAATCAGATACTCTGGAGTGCATTTGACTACATCGAGATTTTCAGCCAAAATCGCATAGCCGGCATCGTCAAATTTCAGATTTTTCCAAGTTCATCTTCCAACTGTCACAGTGGCCCTATATGACCTACCTACGACTTCTATACCCTCTGGTGATGTTTTCGTACGTGTATTAAACGAATCAGATACTCTGGAGTGCATTTGACGACATCGAGATTTTCAGCCAAAATCGCATAGCCAGCATCGTCAAATTTCAGCTTTTTCCAAGTTCATCTTCCAACTGCCACAGTGGCCCTATATGACGTACCTACGACTTCTATACACCTCTGGTGATGTTTTAGTACGTCTATTAATAGAATCAGATACTCTGGAGTGCATTTGACGACATCGAGATTTTCAGCCAAAATCGCATAGCCGGCATCGTCAAATTTCAGATTTTTCCAAGTTCATCTTCCAACTGCTACAGTGGCCCTATATGACGTACCTACGACTTCTATACACCTCTGGTGATGTTTTCGTACGTATATTAATAGAATCAGATACTCTGGAGTGCATTTGACAACATCGAGATTTTCAGCCAAAATCGCATAGCCGGCATCGTCAAATTTCACATTTTTTTCTAAGTTCATCTTCCAACTGTCACAGTGGCCCTATATGACCTACCTACGACTTCTATACACCTCTGGTGATGTTTTCGTACGTGTATTAATCGAATCAGATACTCTGGAGTGCATTTGACAACATCGAGATTTTCAGCCAAAATCGCATAGCCGGCATCGTCAAATTTCAGCTTTTTCCAAGTTCATCTTCCAACTGCCACAGTGGCCCTATATGACGTACCTACGACTTCTATACACCTCTGGTGATGTTTTCGTACGTCTATTAATAGAATCAGATACTCTGGAGTGCATTTGATGACATCGAGATTTTCAGCCAAAATCGCATAGCCGGCATCGTCAAATTTCAGCCTTTTCCAAGTTCATCTTCCAACTGCCACAGTGGCCCTATATGACGTACCTACGACTTCTATACACCTCTGGTGATGTTTTCGTACGTCTATTAATAGAATCAGATACTCTGGAGTGCATTTGACTACATCGAGATTTTCAGCCAAAATCGCATAGCCGGCATCGTCAAATTTCAGATTTTTCCAAGTTCATCTTCCAACTGTCACATTGGCCCTATATGACCTACCTACGACTTCTATACACCTCTGGTGATGTTTTCGTACATGTATTAAACGAATCAGATACTCTGGAGTGCATTTGACGACATCGAGATTTTCAGCCAAAATCGCATAGCCGGCATCGTCAAATTTCAGCTTTTTCCAAGTTCATCTTCCAACTACCACAGTGGCCCTATATGACCTACCTACGACTTCTATACCCTCTGGTGATATTTTCGTACGTGTATTAAACGAATCAGATACTCTGGAGTGCATTTGACGACATCGAGATTTTCAGCCAAAATCGCATAGCCGGCATAGTCAAATTTCAGATTTTTCCAAGTTCATCTTCCAACTGTCACAGTGGCCCTATATGACCTACCTACGACTTCTATACACCTCTGGTGCTGTTTTCGTACGTGTATTAATCGAATCAGATACTCTGGAGTGCATTTGACGACATCGAGATTTTCAGCCAAAATCGCATAGCCGGCATCGTCAAATTTCAGCTTTTTCCAAGTTCATCTTCCAACTACCACAGTGGCCCTATATGACCTACCTACGACTTCTAAACACCTCTGGTGCTGTTTTCGTACGTGTATTAATCGAATCAGATACTCTGGAGTGCATTTGACGACATCGAGATTTTCAGCCAAAATCGCATAGCCGGCATCGTCAAATTTCAGCTTTTTCCAAGTTCATCTTCCAACTGCCACAGTGGCCCTATATGACGTACCTACGACTTCTATACACCTCTGGTGATGTTTTCGTACGTGTATCAATCGAATCAGATACTCTGGAGTGCATTTGACGACATCGAGATTTTCAGCCAAAATCGCATAGCCGGCATCGTCAAATTTCACATTTTTTTCTAAGTTCATCTTCCAACTGTCACAGTGGCCCTATATGACCTACCTACGACTTCTATACACCTCTGGTGATGTTTTCGTACGTGTATTAATCGAATCAGATACTCTGGAGTGCATTTGACAACATCGAGATTTTCAGCCAAAATCGCATAGCCGGCATCGTCAAATTTCAGCCTTTTCCAAGTTCATCTTCCAACTGCCACAGTGGCCCTATATGACGTACCTACGACTTCTATACACCTCTGGTGATGTTTTCATACGTCTATTAATAGAATCAGATACTCTGGAGTGCATTTGACGACATCGAGATTTTCAGCCAAAATCGCATAGCCGGCATAGTCAAATTTCAGATTTTTCCAAGTTCATCTTCCAACTGTCACAGTGGCCCTATATGACCTACCTACGACTTCTAAACACCTCTGGTGCTGTTTTCGTACGTGTATTAATCGAATCAGATACTCTGGAGTGCATTTGACGACATCGAGATTTTCAGCCAAAATCGCATAGCCGGCATAGTCAAATTTCAGATTTTTCCAAGTTCATCTTCCAACTGTCACAGTGGCCCTATATGACCTACCTACGACTTCTATACACCTCTGGTGCTGTTTTCGTACGTGTATTAATCGAATCAGATACTCTGGAGTGCATTTGACGACATCGAGATTTTCAGCCAAAATCGCATAGCCGGCATCGTCAAATTTCAGCTTTTTCCAAGTTCATCTTCCAACTACCACAGTGGCCCTATATGACCTACCTACGACTTCTAAACACCTCTGGTGCTGTTTTCGTACGTGTATTAATCGAATCAGATACTCTGGAGTGCATTTGACGACATCGAGATTTTCAGCCAAAATCGCATAGCCGGCATCGTCAAATTTCAGCTTTTTCCAAGTTCATCTTCCAACTGCCACAGTGGCCCTATATGACGTACCTACGACTTCTATACACCTCTGGTGATGTTTTCGTACGTGTATCAATCGAATCAGATACTCTGGAGTGCATTTGACGACATCGAGATTTTCAGCCAAAATCGCATAGCCGGCATCGTCAAATTTCAGATTTTTCCAAGTTCATCTTCCAACTGTCACAGTGGCCCTATATGACCTACCTACGACTTCTATACCCTCTGGTGATGTTTTCGTACGTGTATTAAACGAATCAGATACTCTGGAGTGCATTTGACGACATCGAGATTTTCAGCCAAAATCGCATAGCCGGCATCGTCAAATTTCAGCTTTTTCCAAGTTCATCTTCCAACTGCCACAGTGGCCCTATATGACGTACCTACGACTTCTATACACCTCTGGTGATGTTTTAGTACGTCTATTAATAGAATCAGATACTCTGGAGTGCATTTGACTACATCGAGATTTTCAGCCAAAATCGCATAGCCGGCATCGTCAAATTTCAGATTTTTCCAAGTTCATCTTCCAACTGCTACAGTGGCCCTATATGACGTACCTACGACTTCTATACACCTCTGGTGATGTTTTCGTACGTATATTAATAGAATCAGATACTCTGGAGTGCATTTGACAACATCGAGATTTTCAGCCAAAATCGCATAGCCGGCATCGTCAAATTTCACATTTTTTTCTAAGTTCATCTTCCAACTGTCACAATGGCCCTATATGACCTACCTACGACTTCTATACACCTCTGGTGATGTTTTCGTACGTGTATTAATCGAATCAGATACTCTGGAGTGCATTTGACAACATCGAGATTTTCAGCCAAAATCGCATAGCCGGCATCGTCAAATTTCAGCTTTTTCCAAGTTCATCTTCCAACTGCCACAGTGGCCCTATATGACGTACTCTCCTCTCCTCTGGTGATGTTTTCGTACGTCTATTAATAGAATCAGATACTCTGGAGTGCATTTGATGACATCGAGATTTTCAGCCAAAATCGCATAGCCGGCATCGTCAAATTTCAGCCTTTTCCAAGTTCATCTTCCAACTGCCACAGTGGCCCTATATGACGTACCTACGACTTCTATACACCTCTGGTGATGTTTTCGTACATGTATTAAACGAATCAGATACTCTGGAGTGCATTTGACGACATCGAGATTTTCAGCCAAAATCGCATAGCCGGCATCGTCAAATTTCAGCTTTTTCCAAGTTCATCTTCCAACTGCCACAGTGGCCCTATATGACGTACTCTCCTCTCCTCTGGTGATGTTTTCGTACGTCTATTAATAGAATCAGATACTCTGGAGTGCATTTGATGACATCGAGATTTTCAGCCAAAATCGCATAGCCGGCATCGTCAAATTTCAGCCTTTTCCAAGTTCATCTTCCAACTGCCACAGTGGCCCTATATGACCTACCTACGACTTCTATACACCTCTGGTGATGTTTTCGTACATGTATTAAACGAATCAGATACTCTGGAGTGCATTTGACGACATCGAGATTTTCAGCCAAAATCGCATAGCCGGCATCGTCAAATTTCAGCTTTTTCCAAGTTCATCTTCCAACTACCACAGTGGCCCTATATGACCTACCTACGACTTCTATACCCTCTGGTGATGTTTTCGTACGTGTATTAAACGAATCAGATACTCTGGAGTGCATTTGACGACATCGAGATTTTCAGCCAAAATCGCATAGCCGGCATAGTCAAATTTCAGATTTTTCCAAGTTCATCTTCCAACTGTCACAGTGGCCCTATATGACCTACCTACGACTTCTATACACCTCTGGTGATGTTTTCGTACGTGTATTAATCGAATCAGATACTCTGGAGTGCATTTGACAACATCGAGATTTTCAGCCAAAATCGCATAGCCGGCATCGTCAAATTTCAGCTTTTTCCAAGTTCATCTTCCAACTACCACAGTGGCCCTATATGACGTACCTACGACTTCTATACACCTCTGGTGATGTTTTCGTACGTGTATTAATCGAATCAGATATCTGGAGTGCATTTGACGACATCGAGATTTTCAGCCAAAATCGCATAGCCGGCATCGTCAAATTTCACATTTTTTTCTAAGTTCATCTTCCAACTGTCACAGTGGCCCTATATGACCTACCTACGACTTCTATACACCTCTGGTGATGTTTTCGTACGTGTATTAATCGAATCAGATACTCTGGAGTGCATTTGACAACATCGAGATTTTCAGCCAAAATCGCATAGCCGGCATCGTCAAATTTCAGCCTTTTCCAAGTTCATCTTCCAACTGCCACAGTGGCCCTATATGACGTACCTACGACTTCTATACACCTCTGGTGATGTTTTCGTACGTCTATTAATAGAATCAGATACTCTGGAGTGCATTTGACTACATCGAGATTTTCAGCCAAAATCGCATAGCCGGCATCGTCAAATTTCAGATTTTTCCAAGTTCATCTTCCAACTGTCACAGTGGCCCTATATGACCTACCTACGACTTCTATACACCTCTGGTGATGTTTTCGTACATGTATTAAACGAATCAGATACTCTGGAGTGCATTTGACGACATCGAGATTTTCAGCCAAAATCGCATAGCCGGCATCGTCAAATTTCAGCTTTTTCCAAGTTCATCTTCCAACTACCACAGTGGCCCTATATGACCTACCTACGACTTCTATACCCTCTGGTGATGTTTTCGTACGTGTATTAAACGAATCAGATACTCTGGAGTGCATTTGACGACATCGAGATTTTCAGCCAAAATCGCATAGCCGGCATAGTCAAATTTCAGATTTTTCCAAGTTCATCTTCCAACTGTCACAGTGGCCCTATATGACCTACCTACGACTTCTATACACCTCTGGTGCTGTTTTCGTACGTGTATTAATCGAATCAGATACTCTGGAGTGCATTTGACGACATCGAGATTTTCAGCCAAAATCGCATAGCCGGCATCGTCAAATTTCAGCTTTTTCCAAGTTCATCTTCCAACTGCCACAGTGGCCCTATATGACGTACCTACGACTTCTATACACCTCTGGTGATGTTTTCGTACGTGTATTAATCGAATCAGATACTCTGGAGTGCATTTGACGACATCGAGATTTTCAGCCAAAATCGCATAGCCGGCATCGTCAAATTTCACATTTTTTTCTAAGTTCATCTTCCAACTGTCACAGTGGCCCTATATGACCTACCTACGACTTCTATACACCTCTGGTGATGTTTTCGTACGTGTATTAATCGAATCAGATACTCTGGAGTGCATTTGACGACATCGAGATTTTCAGCCAAAATCGCATAGCCGGCATCGTCAAATTTCAGATTTTTCCAAGTTCATCTTCCAACTGTCACATTGGCCCTATATGACCTACCTACGACTTCTATACACCTCTGGTGATGTTTTCGTACGTGTATTAATCGAATCAGCTACTCTGGAGTGCATTTGACGACATCGAGATTTTCAGCCAAAATCGCATAGCCGGTATCGTCAAATTTCAGCTTTTTCCAAGTTCATCTTCCAACTGCCACATTGGCCCTATATGACGTACCTACGACTTCTATACACCTCTGGTGATGTTTTCGTACGTCTATTAATATAATCAGATACTCTGGAGTGCATTTGACGACATCGAGATTTTCAGCCAAAATCGCATAGCCGGCATCGTCAAATTTCAGCTTTTTCCAAGTTCATCTTCCAACTGCCACAGCGGCCCTATATGACGTACCTACGACTTCTATACACCTCTGGTGATGTTTTCGTACGTCTATTAATGGAATCAGATACTCTGGAGTGCATTTGACGACATCGAGATTTTCAGCCAAAATCGCATAGCCGGCATCGTCAAATTTCAGCTTTTTCCAAGTTCATCTTCCAACTGCCACAGTGGCCCTATATGACGTACCTACGACTTCTATACACCTCTGGTGATGTTTTCGTACGTGTATTAATCGAATCAGATATCTGGAGTGCATTTGACGACATCGAGATTTTCAGCCAAAATCGCATAGCCGGCATCGTCAAATTTCACATTTTTTTCTAAGTTCATCTTCCAACTGCCACAGTGGCCCTATATGACGTACCTACGACTTCTATACACCTCTGGTGATGTTTTCGTACGTCTATTAATAGAATCAGATACTCTGGAGTGCATTTGATGACATCGAGATTTTCAGCCAAAATCGCATAGCCGGCATCGTCAAATTTCAGCCTTTTCCAAGTTCATCTTCCAACTGCCACAGTGGCCCTATATGACGTACCTACGACTTCTATACACCTCTGGTGATGTTTTCGTACGTCTATTAATAGAATCAGATACTCTGGAGTGCATTTGACTACATCGAGATTTTCAGCCAAAATCGCATAGCCGGCATCGTCAAATTTCAGATTTTTCCAAGTTCATCTTCCAACTGTCACAGTGGCCCTATATGACCTACCTACGACTTCTATACACCTCTGGTGATGTTTTCGTACATGTATTAAACGAATCAGATACTCTGGAGTGCATTTGACGACATCGAGATTTTCAGCCAAAATCGCATAGCCGGCATCGTCAAATTTCAGCTTTTTCCAAGTTCATCTTCCAACTACCACAGTGGCCCTATATGACCTACCTACGACTTCTATACCCTCTGGTGATGTTTTCGTACGTGTATTAAACGAATCAGATACTCTGGAGTGCATTTGACGACATCGAGATTTTCAGCCAAAATCGCATAGCCGGCATAGTCAAATTTCAGATTTTTCCAAGTTCATCTTCCAACTGTCACAGTGGCCCTATATGACGTACCTACGACTTCTATACACCTCTGGTGATGTTTTCGTACGTGTATTAATCGAATCAGATACTCTGGAGTGCATTTGACAACATCGAGATTTTCAGCCAAAATCGCATAGCCGGCATCGTCAAATTTCAGCTTTTTCCAAGTTCATCTTCCAACTGCCACAGTGGCCCTATATGACGTACCTACGACTTCTATACACCTCTGGTGATGTTTTCGTACGTCTATTAATAGAATCAGATACTCTGGAGTGCATTTGATGACATCGAGATTTTCAGCCAAAATCGCATAGCCGGCATCGTCAAATTTCAGCCTTTTCCAAGTTCATCTTCCAACTGCCACAGTGGCCCTATATGACGTACCTACGACTTCTATACACCTCTGGTGATGTTTTCGTACGTCTATTAATAGAATCAGATACTCTGGAGTGCATTTGACTACATCGAGATTTTCAGCCAAAATCGCATAGCCGGCATCGTCAAATTTCAGATTTTTCCAAGTTCATCTTCCAACTGTCACAGTGGCCCTATATGACCTACCTACGACTTCTATACACCTCTGGTGATGTTTTCGTACATGTATTAAACGAATCAGATACTCTGGAGTGCATTTGACGACATCGAGATTTTCAGCCAAAATCGCATAGCCGGCATCGTCAAATTTCAGCTTTTTCCAAGTTCATCTTCCAACTACCACAGTGGCCCTATATGACCTACCTACGACTTCTATACCCTCTGGTGATGTTTTCGTACGTGTATTAAACGAATCAGATACTCTGGAGTGCATTTGACGACATCGAGATTTTCAGCCAAAATCGCATAGCCGGCATAGTCAAATTTCAGATTTTTCCAAGTTCATCTTCCAACTGTCACAGTGGCCCTATATGACCTACCTACGACTTCTATACACCTCTGGTGCTGTTTTCGTACGTGTATTAATCGAATCAGATACTCTGGAGTGCATTTGACGACATCGAGATTTTCAGCCAAAATCGCATAGCCGGCATCGTCAAATTTCAGCTTTTTCCAAGTTCATCTTCCAACTGCCACAGTGGCCCTATATGACGTACCTACGACTTCTATACACCTCTGGTGATGTTTTCGTACGTGTATTAATCGAATCAGATACTCTGGAGTGCATTTGACGACATCGAGATTTTCAGCCAAAATCGCATAGCCGGCATCGTCAAATTTCAGCTTTTTCCAAGTTCATCTTCCAACTGCCACAGTGGCCCTATATGACGTACCTACGACTTCTATACACCTCTGGTGATGTTTTCGTACGTCTATTAATAGAATCAGATACTCTGGAGTGCATTTGACGACATCGAGATTTTCAGCCAAAATCGCTCGTCAAATTTCAGATTTTTCCAAGTTCATCTTCCAACTGTCACAGTGGCCCTATATGACCTACCTACGACTTCTATACACCTCTGGTGATGTTTTCGTACGTGTATTAATCGAATCAGCTACTCTGGAGTGCATTTGACGATATCGAGATTTTCAGCCAAAATCGCATAGCCGGCATCGTCAAATTTCAGCTTTTTCCAAGAACATCTTCTAACTGCCACAGTGGCCCTATATGACGTACCTACGACATCTATACACCTCTGGTGATGTTTTCGTACGTCTATTAATAGAATCAGATACTCTGGAGTGCATTTGACGACATCGAGATTTTCAGCCAAAATCGCTCGTCAAATTTCAGATTTTTCCAAGTTCATCTTCCAACTGTCACATTGGCCCTATATGACCTACCTACGACTTCTATACACCTCTGGTGATGTTTTCGTACGTGTATTAATCGAATCAGCTACTCTGGAGTGCATTTGACGACATCGAGATTTTCAGCCAAAATCGCATAGCCGGTATCGTCAAATTTCAGCTTTTTCCAAGTTCATCTTCCAACTGCCACATTGGCCCTATATGACGTACCTACGACTTCTATACACCTCTGGTGATGTTTTCGTACGTCTATTAATATAATCAGATACTCTGGAGTGCATTTGACGACATCGAGATTTTCAGCCAAAATCGCATAGCCGGCATCGTCAAATTTCAGCTTTTTCCAAGTTCATCTTCCAACTGCCACAGCGGCCCTATATGACGTACCTACGACTTCTATACACCTCTGGTGATGTTTTCGTACGTCTATTAATGGAATCAGATACTCTGGAGTGCATTTGACGACATCGAGATTTTCAGCCAAAATCGCATAGCCGGCATCGTCAAATTTCAGCTTTTTCCAAGTTCATCTTCCAACTGCCACAGTGGCCCTATATGACGTACCTACGACTTCTATACACCTCTGGTGATGTTTTCGCGCGTATATTAATAGAATCAGATACTCTGGAGTGCATTTGACGACATCGAGATTTTCAGCCAAAATCGCATAGCCGGCATCGTCAAATTTCAGCTTTTTCCAAGTTCATCTTCCAACTGCCACAGCGGCCCTATATGACGTACCTACGACTTCTATACACCTCTGGTGATGTTTTCGTACGTCTATTAATGGAATCAGATACTCTGGAGTGCATTTGACGACATCGAGATTTTCAGCCAAAATCGCATAGCCGGCATCGTCAAATTTCAGCTTTTTCCAAGTTCATCTTCCAACTGCCACAGTGGCCCTATATGACGTACCTACGACTTCTATACACCTCTGGTGATGTTTTCGTACGTGTATTAATCGAATCAGCTACTCTGGAGTGCATTTGACGATATCGAGATTTTCAGCCAAAATCGCATAGCCGGCATCGTCAAATTTCAGCTTTTTCCAAGAACATCTTCTAACTGCCACAGTGGCCCTATATGACGTACCTACGACATCTATACACCTCTGGTGATGTTTTCGTACGTCTATTAATAGAATCAGATACTCTGGAGTGCATTTGACGACATCGAGATTTTCAGCCAAAATCGCTCGTCAAATTTCAGATTTTTCCAAGTTCATCTTCCAACTGTCACATTGGCCCTATATGACCTACCTACGACTTCTGTACACCTCTGGTGATGTTTTCGTACGTGTATTAATCGAATCAGCTACTCTGGAGTGCATTTGACGACATCGAGATTTTCAGCCAAAATCGCATAGCCGGTATCGTCAAATTTCAGCTTTTTCCAAGTTCATCTTCCAACTGCCACAGTGGCCCTATATGACGTACCTACGACTTCTATACACCTCTGGTGATGTTTTCGTACGTCTATTAATATAATCAGATACTCTGGAGTGCATTTGACGACATCGAGATTTTCAGCCAAAATCGCATAGCCGGCATCGTCAAATTTCAGCTTTTTCCAAGTTCATCTTCCAACTGCCACAGTGGCCCTATATGACGTACCTACGACTTCTATACACCTCTGGTGATGTTTTCGCGCGTATATTAATAGAATCAGATACTCTGGAGTGCATTTGACGACATCGAGATTTTCAGCCAAAATCGCATAGACGGCATCGTCAAATTTCAGCTTTTTCCAAGAACATCTTCTAACTGCCACAGTGGCCCTATATGACGTACCTACGACTTCTATACACATCTGGTGATGTTTTCGTACGTATATTAATAGAATCAGATACTCTGGAGTGCATTTGACGACATCGAGATTTTCAGCCAAAATCGCATAGCCGGCATCGTCAAATTTCAGCTTTTTCCAAGTTCATCTTCCAACTGTCACAGTGGCCCTATATGACCTACCTACGACTTCTATACACCTCTGGTGATGTTTTCGTACGTGTATTAATCGAATCAGATACTCTGGAGTGCATTTGACGACATCGAGATTTTCAGCCAAAATCGCATAGCCGGCATCGTCAAATTTCAGCTTTTTCCAAGTTCATCTTCCAACTGCCACAGTGGCCCTATATGACGTACCTACGACTTCTATACACCTCTGGTGACGTTTTCGTACGTCTATTAATAGAATCAGATACTCTGGAGTGCATTTGACGACATCGAGATTTTCAGTCAAAATCGCATAGCCGGCATCGTCAAATTTCAGATTTTTCCAAGAACATCTTCTAACTGCCACAGTGGCCCTATATGACGTACCTACGACTTCTATACACCTCTGGTGATGTTTTCGTACGTGTATTAATCGAATCAGATACTATGGAGTGCATTTGACGACATCGAGATTTTCAGCCAAAATCGCATAGCCGGCATCGTCAAATTTCAGATTTTTCCAAGTTCATCTTCCAACTGTCACAGTGGCCCTATATCACCTACCTACGACTTCTATACACCTCTGGTGATGTTTTCGTACGTGTATTAATCGAATCAGATACTCTGGAGTGCATTTGACGACATCGAGATTTTCAGCCAAAATCGCTCGTCAAATTTCAGATTTTTCCAAGTTCATCTTCCAACTGTCACAGTGGCCCTCTATGACCTACCTACGACTTCTATACACCTCTGGTGATGTTTTCGTACGTCTATTAATAGAATCAGATACTCTGGAGTGCATTTGACGACATCGAGATTTTCAGCATTAATCGCATAGCCGTCATCGTCAAATTTCAGCTTTTTCCAAGTTCATCTTCCAACTGCCACAGTGGCCCTATATGACGTACCTACGACTTCTATACACCTCTGGTGATGTTTTCGTACGTCTATTAATAGAACCAGATACTCTGGAGTGCATTTGACGACATCGAGATTTTCAGCCAAAATCGCATAGCCGGCATCGTCAAATTTCAGCTTTTTCCAAGTTCATCTTCCAACTGCCACAGCGGCCCTATATGACGTACCTACGACTTCTATACACCTCTGGTGATGTTTTCGTACGTCTATTAATGGAATCAGATACTCTGGAGTGCATTTGACGACATCGAGATTTTCAGCCAAAATCGCATAGCCGGCATCGTCAAATTTCAGCTTTTTCCAAGTTCATCTTCCAACTGCCACAGTGGCCCTATATGACGTACCTACGACTTCTATACACCTCTGGTGATGTTTTCGTACGTATATTAATAGAATCAGATACTCTGGAGTGCATTTGACGACATCGAGATTTTCAGCCAAAATCGCTCGTCAAATTTCAGCTTTTTCCAAGTTCATCTTCCAACTACCACAGTGGCCCTATATGACCTACCTACGACTTCTATACCCTCTGGTGATGTTTTCGTACGTGTATTAAACGAATCAGATACTGGCCCTATATGACGTACCTACGACTTCTATACACCTCTGGTGATGTTTTCGTACGTCTATTAATAGAACCAGATACTCTGGAGTGCATTTGACGACATCGAGATTTTCAGCCAAAATCGCATAGCCGGCATCGTCAAATTTCAGCTTTTTCCAAGTTCATCTTCCAACTGCCACAGCGGCCCTATATGACGTACCTACGACTTCTATACACCTCTGGTGATGTTTTCGTACGTCTATTAATGGAATCAGATACTCTGGAGTGCATTTGACGACATCGAGATTTTCAGCCAAAATCGCATAGCCGGCATCGTCAAATTTCAGCTTTTTCCAAGTTCATCTTCCAACTGTCACAGTGGCCCTATATGACCTACCTACGACTTCTATACACCTCTGGTGATGTTTTCGTACGTGTATTAATCGAATCAGATACTCTGGAGTGCATTTGACGACATCGAGATTTTCAGCCAAAATCGCATAGCCGGCATCGTCAAATTTCAGCTTTTTCCAAGTTCATCTTCCAACTGTCACAGTGGCCCTATATGACCTACCTACGACTTCTATACACCTCTGGTGATGTTTTCGTACGTGTATTAATCGAATCAGATACTCTGGAGTGCATTTGACGACATCGAGATTTTCAGTCAAAATCGCATAGCCGGCATCGTCAAATTTCAGATTTTTCCAAGAACATCTTCTAACTGCCACAGTGGCCCTATATGACGTACCTACGACTTCTATACACCTCTGGTGATGTTTTCGTACGTGTATTAATCGAATCAGATACTCTGGAGCGCATTTGACGACATCGAGATTTTCAGCCAAAATCGCATAGCCGGCATCGTCAAATTTCAGCTTTTTCCAAGTTCATCTTCCAACTGCCACAGTGGCCCTATATGACGTACCTACGACTTCTATACACCTCTGGTGACGTTTTCGTACGTCTATTAATAGAATCAGATACTCTGGAGTGCATTTGACGACATCGAGATTTTCAGTCAAAATCGCATAGCCGGCATCGTCAAATTTCAGATTTTTCCAAGTTCATCTTCCAACTGTCACAGTGGCCCTATATCACCTACCTACGACTTCTATACACCTCTGGTGATGTTTTCGTACGTGTATTAATCGAATCAGATACTCTGGAGTGCATTTGACGACATCGAGATTTTCAGCCAAAATCGCTCGTCAAATTTCAGATTTTTCCAAGTTCATCTTCCAACTGTCACAGTGGCCCTCTATGACCTACCTACGACTTCTATACACCTCTGGTGATGTTTTCGTACGTCTATTAATAGAATCAGATACTCTGGAGTGCATTTGACGACATCGAGATTTTCAGCATTAATCGCATAGCCGTCATCGTCAAATTTCAGCTTTTTCCAAGTTCATCTTCCAACTGTCACAGTGGCCCTATATGACCTACCTACGACTTCTATACACCTCTGGTGATGTTTTCGTACGTGTATTAATCGAATCAGATACTCTGGAGCGCATTTGACGACATCGAGATTTTCAGCCAAAATCGCATAGCCGGCATCGTCAAATTTCAGCTTTTTCCAAGTTCATCTTCCAACTGCCACAGTGGCCCTATATGACGTACCTACGACTTCTATACACCTCTGGTGACGTTTTCGTACGTCTATTAATAGAATCAGATACTCTGGAGTGCATTTGACGACATCGAGATTTTCAGTCAAAATCGCATAGCCGGCATCGTCAAATTTCAGATTTTTCCAAGAACATCTTCTAACTGCCACAGTGGCCCTATATGACGTACCTACGACTTCTATACACCTCTGGTGATGTTTTCGTACGTGTATTAATCGAATCAGATACTATGGAGTGCATTTGACGACATCGAGATTTTCAGCCAAAATCGCATAGCCGGCATCGTCAAATTTCAGATTTTTCCAAGTTCATCTTCCAACTGTCACAGTGGCCCTATATCACCTACCTACGACTTCTATACACCTCTGGTGATGTTTTCGTACGTGTATTAATCGAATCAGATACTCTGGAGTGCATTTGACGACATCGAGATTTTCAGCCAAAATCGCTCGTCAAATTTCAGATTTTTCCAAGTTCATCTTCCAACTGTCACAGTGGCCCTCTATGACCTACCTACGACTTCTATACACCTCTGGTGATGTTTTCGTACGTCTATTAATAGAATCAGATACTCTGGAGTGCATTTGACGACATCGAGATTTTCAGCATTAATCGCATAGCCGTCATCGTCAAATTTCAGCTTTTTCCAAGTTCATCTTCCAACTGCCACAGTGGCCCTATATGACGTACCTACGACTTCTATACACCTCTGGTGATGTTTTCGTACGTCTATTAATAGAACCAGATACTCTGGAGTGCATTTGACGACATCGAGATTTTCAGCCAAAATCGCATAGCCGGCATCGTCAAATTTCAGCTTTTTCCAAGTTCATCTTCCAACTGCCACAGCGGCCCTATATGACGTACCTACGACTTCTATACACCTCTGGTGATGTTTTCGTACGTCTATTAATGGAATCAGATACTCTGGAGTGCATTTGACGACATCGAGATTTTCAGCCAAAATCGCATAGCCGGCATCGTCAAATTTCAGCTTTTTCCAAGTTCATCTTCCAACTGCCACAGTGGCCCTATATGACGTACCTACGACTTCTATACACCTCTGGTGATGTTTTCGTACGTATATTAATAGAATCAGATACTCTGGAGTGCATTTGACGACATCGAGATTTTCAGCCAAAATCGCATAGCCGGCATCGTCAAATTTCAGCTTTTTCCAAGAACATCTTCTAACTGCCACAGTGGCCCTATATGACGTACCTACGACTTCTATACACCTCTGGTGATGTTTTCGTACGTATATTAATAGAATCAGATACTCTGGAGTGCATTTGACGACATCGAGATTTTCAGCCAAAATCGCATAGCCGGCATCGTCAAAGTTCAGCTTTTTCCAAGAACATCTTCTAACTGCCACAGTGGCCCTATATGACGTACCTACGACTTCTATACACCTCTGATGATGTTTTCGTACGTATAGTAATAGAATCAGATACTCTGGAGTGCATTTGACGGCATCGAGATTTTCAGCCAAAATCGCATAGCCGGCATCGTCAAATTTCAGCTTTTTCCAAGTCCATCTTCTAACTGTCACAGTGGCCCTATATGACGTACCTACGACTTCTATACACCTCTCGTGATGTTTTCGTACGTATATTAATAGAATCAGATACTCTGGAGTGCATTTGACGACATCGAGATTTTCAGCCAAAATCGCATAGCCGGCATCGTCAAATTTCAGATTTTTCCAAGTTCATCTTCCAACTGTCACAGTGGCCCTATATGACCTACCTGAGACTTCTATACACCTCTTGTGATGTTTTCGTACGTGTATTAATCGAATCAGATACTCTGGAGTGCATTTGACGGCATCGAGATTTTCAGCCAAAATCGCATAGCCGGCATCGTCAAATTTCAGCTTTTTCCAAGAACATCTTCTAACTGCCACAGTGGCCCTATATGACGTACCTACGACATCTATACACCTCTGGTGATGTTTTCATACGTCTATTAATAGAATCAGATACTCTGGAGTGCATTTGACGACATCGAGATTTTCAGCCAAAATCGCTCGTCAAATTTCAGATTTTTCCAAGTTCATCTTCCAACTGTCACAGTGGCCCTATATGACCTACCTACGACTTCTGTATACCTCTGGTGATGTTTTCGTACGTGTATTAATCGAATCAGCTACTCTGGAGTGCATTTGACGACATCGAGATTTTCAGCCAAAATCGCATAGCCGGCATCGTCAAATTTCAGCTTTTTCCAAGTTCATCTTCCAACTGCCACAGCGGCCCTATATGACGTACCTACGACTTCTATACACCTCTGGTGATGTTTTCGTACGTCTATTAATGGAATCAGATACTCTGGAGTGCATTTGACGACATCGAGATTTTCAGCCAAAATCGCATAGCCGGCATCGTCAAATTTCAGCTTTTTCCAAGTTCATCTTCCAACTGCCACAGTGGCCCTATATGACGTACCTACGACTTCTATACACCTCTGGTGATGTTTTCGCGCGTATATTAATAGAATCAGATACTCTGGAGTGCATTTGACGACATCGAGATTTTCAGCCAAAATCGCATAGCCGGCATCGTCAAATTTCAGCTTTTTCCAAGAACATCTTCTAACTGCCACAGTGGCCCTATATGACGTACTTACGACTTCTATACACATCTGGTGATGTTTTCGTACGTATATTAATAGAATCAGATACTCTGGAGTGCATTTGACGACATCGAGATTTTCAGCCAAAATCGCATAGCCGGCATCGTCAAATTTCAGATTTTTCCAAGTTCATCCTCCAACTGTCACAGTGGCCCTATATGACCTACCTACGACTTCTATACACCTCTGGTGATGTTTTCGTACGTGTATTAATCGAATCAGATACTCTGGAGTGCATTTGACGACATCGAGATTTTCAGCCAAAATCGCATAGCCGGCATCGTCAGATTTCAGCTTTTTCCAAGTTCATCTTCCAACTGCCACAGTGGCCCTATACGACGTACCTACGACTTCTATACACCTCTGGTGACGTTTTCGTACGTCTATTAATAGAATCAGATACTCTGGAGTGCATTTGACGACATCGAGATTTTCAGCCAAAATCGCACAGCCGGCATCGTCAAATTTCAGCTTTTTCCAAGAACATCTTCTAACTGCCACAGTGGCCCTATATGACGTACCTTCTACTTCTATACACCTCTGGTGATGTTTTCGTACGTGTATTAATCGAATCAGATACTCTGGAGTGCATTTGACGACATCGAGATTTTCAGCCAAAATCGCATAGCCGGCATCGTCAAATTTCAGATTTTTCCAAGTTCATCTTCCAACTGTCACAGTGGCCCTATATGACCTACCTGAGACTTCTATACACCTCTTGTGATGTTTTCGTACGTGTATTAATCGAATCAGATACTCTGGAGTGCATTTGACGGCATCGAGATTTTCAGCCAAAATCGCATAGCCGGCATCGTCAAATTTCAGCTTTTTCCAAGAACATCTTCTAACTGCCACAGTGGCCCTATATGACGTACCTACGACATCTATACACCTCTGGTGATGTTTTCATACGTCTATTAATAGAATCAGATACTCTGGAGTGCATTTGACGACATCGAGATTTTCAGCCAAAATCGCTCGTCAAATTTCAGATTTTTCCAAGTTCATCTTCCAACTGTCACAGTGGCCCTATATGACCTACCTACGACTTCTGTATACCTCTGGTGATGTTTTCGTACGTGTATTAATCGAATCAGATACTCTGGAGTGCATTTGACGACATCGAGATTTTCAGCCAAAATCGCATAGCCGGCATCGTCAAATTTCAGCTTTTTCCAAGTTCATCTTCCAACTGTCACAGTGGCCCTATATGACCTACCTACGACTTCTATACACCTCTGGTGATGTTTTCGTACGTGTATTAATCGAATCAGATACTCTGGAGTGCATTTGACGACATCGAGATTTTCAGTCAAAATCGCATAGCCGGCATCGTCAAATTTCAGATTTTTCCAAGAACATCTTCTAACTGCCACAGTGGCCCTATATGACGTACCTACGACTTCTATACACCTCTGGTGACGTTTTCGTACGTCTATTAATAGAATCAGATACTCTGGAGTGCATTTGACGACATCGAGATTTTCAGTCAAAATCGCATAGCCGGCATCGTCAAATTTCAGATTTTTCCAAGAACATCTTCTAACTGCCACAGTGGCCCTATATGACGTACCTACGACTTCTATACACCTCTGGTGATGTTTTCGTACGTGTATTAATCGAATCAGATACTATGGAGTGCATTTGACGACATCGAGATTTTCAGCCAAAATCGCATAGCCGGCATCGTCAAATTTCAGATTTTTCCAAGTTCATCTTCCAACTGTCACAGTGGCCCTATATCACCTACCTACGACTTCTATACACCTCTGGTGATGTTTTCGTACGTGTATTAATCGAATCAGATACTCTGGAGTGCATTTGACGACATCGAGATTTTCAGCCAAAATCGCTCGTCAAATTTCAGATTTTTCCAAGTTCATCTTCCAACTGTCACAGTGGCCCTCTATGACCTACCTACGACTTCTATACACCTCTGGTGATGTTTTCGTACGTCTATTAATAGAATCAGATACTCTGGAGTGCATTTGACGACATCGAGATTTTCAGCATTAATCGCATAGCCGTCATCGTCAAATTTCAGCTTTTTCCAAGTTCATCTTCCAACTGCCACAGTGGCCCTATATGACGTACCTACGACTTCTATACACCTCTGGTGATGTTTTCGTACGTCTATTAATAGAACCAGATACTCTGGAGTGCATTTGACGACATCGAGATTTTCAGCCAAAATCGCATAGCCGGCATCGTCAAATTTCAGCTTTTTCCAAGTTCATCTTCCAACTGCCACAGCGGCCCTATATGACGTACCTACGACTTCTATACACCTCTGGTGATGTTTTCGTACGTCTATTAATGGAATCAGATACTCTGGAGTGCATTTGACGACATCGAGATTTTCAGCCAAAATCGCATAGCCGGCATCGTCAAATTTCAGCTTTTTCCAAGTTCATCTTCCAACTGCCACAGTGGCCCTATATGACGTACCTACGACTTCTATACACCTCTGGTGATGTTTTCGTACGTATATTAATAGAATCAGATACTCTGGAGTGCATTTGACGACATCGAGATTTTCAGCCAAAATCGCATAGCCGGCATCGTCAAATTTCAGCTTTTTCCAAGAACATCTTCTAACTGCCACAGTGGCCCTATATGACGTACCTACGACTTCTATACACCTCTGGTGATGTTTTCGTACGTATATTAATAGAATCAGATACTCTGGAGTGCATTTGACGACATCGAGATTTTCAGCCAAAATCGCATAGCCGGCATCGTCAAAGTTCAGCTTTTTCCAAGAACATCTTCTAACTGCCACAGTGGCCCTATATGACGTACCTACGACTTCTATACACCTCTGATGATGTTTTCGTACGTATAGTAATAGAATCAGATACTCTGGAGTGCATTTGACGGCATCGAGATTTTCAGCCAAAATCGCATAGCCGGCATCGTCAAATTTCAGCTTTTTCCAAGTCCATCTTCTAACTGTCACAGTGGCCCTATATGACGTACCTACGACTTCTATACACCTCTCGTGATGTTTTCGTACGTATATTAATAGAATCAGATACTCTGGAGTGCATTTGACGACATCGAGATTTTCAGCCAAAATCGCATAGCCGGCATCGTCAAATTTCAGATTTTTCCAAGTTCATCTTCCAACTGTCACAGTGGCCCTATATGACCTACCTGAGACTTCTATACACCTCTTGTGATGTTTTCGTACGTGTATTAATCGAATCAGATACTCTGGAGTGCATTTGACGGCATCGAGATTTTCAGCCAAAATCGCATAGCCGGCATCGTCAAATTTCAGCTTTTTCCAAGAACATCTTCTAACTGCCACAGTGGCCCTATATGACGTACCTACGACATCTATACACCTCTGGTGATGTTTTCATACGTCTATTAATAGAATCAGATACTCTGGAGTGCATTTGACGACATCGAGATTTTCAGCCAAAATCGCTCGTCAAATTTCAGATTTTTCCAAGTTCATCTTCCAACTGTCACAGTGGCCCTATATGACCTACCTACGACTTCTGTATACCTCTGGTGATGTTTTCGTACGTGTATTAATCGAATCAGCTACTCTGGAGTGCATTTGACGACATCGAGATTTTCAGCCAAAATCGCATAGCCGGCATCGTCAAATTTCAGCTTTTTCCAAGTTCATCTTCCAACTGCCACAGCGGCCCTATATGACGTACCTACGACTTCTATACACCTCTGGTGATGTTTTCGTACGTCTATTAATGGAATCAGATACTCTGGAGTGCATTTGACGACATCGAGATTTTCAGCCAAAATCGCATAGCCGGCATCGTCAAATTTCAGCTTTTTCCAAGTTCATCTTCCAACTGCCACAGTGGCCCTATATGACGTACCTACGACTTCTATACACCTCTGGTGATGTTTTCGCGCGTATATTAATAGAATCAGATACTCTGGAGTGCATTTGACGACATCGAGATTTTCAGCCAAAATCGCATAGCCGGCATCGTCAAATTTCAGCTTTTTCCAAGAACATCTTCTAACTGCCACAGTGGCCCTATATGACGTACTTACGACTTCTATACACATCTGGTGATGTTTTCGTACGTATATTAATAGAATCAGATACTCTGGAGTGCATTTGACGACATCGAGATTTTCAGCCAAAATCGCATAGCCGGCATCGTCAAATTTCAGATTTTTCCAAGTTCATCCTCCAACTGTCACAGTGGCCCTATATGACCTACCTACGACTTCTATACACCTCTGGTGATGTTTTCGTACGTGTATTAATCGAATCAGATACTCTGGAGTGCATTTGACGACATCGAGATTTTCAGCCAAAATCGCATAGCCGGCATCGTCAGATTTCAGCTTTTTCCAAGTTCATCTTCCAACTGCCACAGTGGCCCTATACGACGTACCTACGACTTCTATACACCTCTGGTGACGTTTTCGTACGTCTATTAATAGAATCAGATACTCTGGAGTGCATTTGACGACATCGAGATTTTCAGCCAAAATCGCACAGCCGGCATCGTCAAATTTCAGCTTTTTCCAAGAACATCTTCTAACTGCCACAGTGGCCCTATATGACGTACCTTCTACTTCTATACACCTCTGGTGATGTTTTCGTACGTGTATTAATCGAATCAGATACTCTGGAGTGCATTTGACGACATCGAGATTTTCAGCCAAAATCGCACAGCCGGCATCGTCAAATTTCAGCTTTTTCCAAGTTCATCTTCTAACTGCCACAGTGGCCCTATATGACGTACCTACGACTTCTATACACCTCCGGTGATGTTTTCGTACGTATATTAATAGAATCAGATACTCTGGAGTGCATTTGACGACATCGAGATTTTCAGCCAAAATCGCATAGCCGGCATCGTCAAATTTCAGCTTTTTCCAAGAACATCTTCTAACTGCCACTGTGGCCCTATATGACGTACCTACGACTTCTATACACCTCTGGTGATGTTTTCGTACGTGTATTAATCGAATCAGATACTATGGAGTGCATTTGACGACATCGAGATTTTCAGCCAAAATCGCATAGCCGGCATCGTCAAATTTCAGATTTTTCCAAGTTCATCTTCCAACTGTCACAGTGGCCCTATATCACCTACCTACGACTTCTATACACCTCTGGTGATGTTTTCGTACGTGTATTAATCGAATCAGATACTCTGGAGTGCATTTGACGACATCGAGATTTTCAGCCAAAATCGCTCGTCAAATGTCAGATTTTTCCAAGTTCATCTTCCAACTGTCACAGTGGCCCTCTATGACCTACCTACGACTTCTATACACCTCTGGTGATGTTTTCGTACGTCTATTAATAGAATCAGATACTCTGGAGTGCATTTGACGACATCGAGATTTTCAGCATTAATCGCATAGCCGGCATCGTCAAATTTCAGCTTTTTTCAAGTTCATCTTCCAACTGCCACAGTTACCCTATATGACGTACCTACGACTTCTATACACCTCTGGTGATGTTTTCGTACGTCTATTAATAGAACCAGATACTCTGGAGTGCATTTGACGACATCGAGATTTTCAGCCAAAATCGCATAGCCGGCATCGTCAAATTTCAGCTTTTTCCAAGTTCATCTTCTAACTGCCACAGTGGCCCTATATGACGTACCTACGACTTCTATACACCTCTGGTGATGTTTTCGTACGTATGTTAATAGAATCAGATACTCTGGAGTGCATTTGACGACATCGAGATTTTCAGCCAAAATCGCATAGCCGGCATCGTCAAATTTCAGCTTTTTCCAAGTTCATCTTCCAACTGCCACAGCGGCCCTATATGACGTACCTACGACTTCTATACACCTCTGGTGATGTTTTCGTACGTATATTAATAGAATCAGATACTCTGGAGTGCATTTGACGACATCGAGATTTTCAGCCAAAATCGCATAGCCGGCATCGTCAAATTTCAGCTTTTTCCAAGAACATCTTCTAACTGCCACAGTGGCCCTATATGACGTACCTACGACTTCTATACACCTCTGGTGATGTTTTCGTACGTATATTAATGGAATCAGATACTCTGGAGTGCATTTGGCGACATCGAGATTTTCAGCCAAAATCGCATAGCCGGCATCGTCAAATTTCAGCTTTTTCCAAGTTCATCTTCCAACTGCCACAGTGGCCCTATATGACCTACCTACGACTTCTATACACATCTGGTGATGTTTTCGTACGTGTATTAATCGAATCAGATACTCTGGAGTGCATTTGACGACATCGAGATTTTCAGCCAAAATTGGATAGCCGGCATCGTCAAATTTCAGCTTTTCCCAAGTTCATCTTCTAACTGCCACAGTGGCCCTATATGACGTACCTACGACTTCTATACACCTCTGGTGATGTTTTCGTACGTATGTTAATAGAATCAGATACTCTGGAGTGCATTTGACGACATCGAGATTTTCAGCCAAAATCGCATAGCCGGCATCGTCAAATTTCAGCTTTTTCCAAGTTCATCTTCCAACTGCCACAGCGGCCCTATATGACGTACCTACGACTTCTATACACCTCTGGTGATGTTTTCGTACGTATATTAATAGAATCAGATACTCTGGAGTGCATTTGACGACATCGAGATTTTCAGCCAAAATCGCATAGCCGGCATCGTCAAATTTCAGCTTTTTCCAAGAACATCTTCTAACTGCCACAGTGGCCCTATATGACGTACCTACGACTTCTATACACCTCTGGTGATGTTTTCGTACGTATATTAATGGAATCAGATACTCTGGAGTGCATTTGGCGACATCGAGATTTTCAGCCAAAATCGCATAGCCGGCATCGTCAAATTTCAGCTTTTTCCAAGTTCATCTTCCAACTGCCACAGTGGCCCTATATGACCTACCTACGACTTCTATACACATCTGGTGATGTTTTCGTACGTGTATTAATCGAATCAGATACTCTGGAGTGCATTTGACGACATCGAGATTTTCAGCCAAAATTGGATAGCCGGCATCGTCAAATTTCAGCTTTTCCCAAGTTCATCTTCTAACTGCCACAGTGGCCCTATATGACGTACCTACGACTTCTATACACCTCTGGTGATGTTTTCGTACGTCTATTAATAGAATCAGATACTCTGGAGTGCATTTGACGACATCGAGATTTTCAGCCAAAATCGCATAGCCGGCATCGTCAAATTTCAGCTTTTTTCCAAGTTCATCTTCCAACTGCCACAGTGGCCCTAAATGACGTACCTACGACTTCTATACACCTCTGGTGATGTTTTCGTACGTATATTAATAGAATCAGATACTCTGGAGTGCATTTGACGACATCGAGATTTTCAGCCAAAATCGCATAGCCGGCATCGTCAAATTTCAGCTTTTTTCCAAGTTCATCTTCCAACTGCCACAGTGGCCCTATATAACGTAACTACGACTTCTATACACCTCTGGTGATGTTTTCGTACGTCTATTAATAGAATCAGATACTCTGGAGTGCATTTGACGACATCGAGATTTTCAGCCAAAATCGCATAGCCGGCATCGTCAAATTTCAGATTTTTCCAAGTTCATCTTCCAACTGTCACAGTGGCCCTATATGACCTACCTACGACTTCTATACACCTCTGGTGATGTTTTCGTACGTGTATTAATCGAATCAGATACTCTGGAGTGCATTTGACGACATCGAGATTTTCAGCCAAAATTGGATAGCCGGCATCGTCAAATTTCAGCTTTTCCCAAGTTCATCTTCTAACTGCCACAGTGGCCCTAAATGACGTACCTACGACTTCTATACACCTCTGGTGATGTTTTCGTACGTATATTAATAGAATCAGATACTCTGGAGTGCATTTGACGACATCGAGATTTTCAGCCAAAATCGCATAGCCGGCATCGTCAAATTTCAGCTTTTTTCCAAGTTCATCTTCCAACTGCCACAGTGGCCCTATATAACGTAACTACGACTTCTATACACCTCTGGTGATGTTTTCGTACGTATATTAATAGAATCAGATACTCTGGAGTGCATTTGACGACATCGAGATTTTCAGCCAAAATCGCATAGCCGGCATCGTAAAATTTCAGCTTTTTCCAAGAACATCTTCTAACTGCCACAGTGGCCCTAAATGACGTACCTACGACTTCTATACACCTCTGGTGATGTTTTCGTACGTATATTAATAGAATCAGATACTCTGGAGTGCATTTGACGACATCGAGATTTTCAGCCAAAATCGCATAGCCGGCATCGTCAAATTTCAGCTTTTTTCCAAGTTCATCTTCCAACTGCCACAGTGGCCCTAAATGACGTACCTACGACTTCTATACACCTCTGGTGATGTTTTCGTACGTATATTAATAGAATCAGATACTCTGGAGTGCATTTGACGACATCGAGATTTTCAGCCAAAATCGCATAGCCGGCATCGTCAAATTTCAGCTTTTTCCAAGTTCATCTTCCAACTGCCACAGTGGCCCTATATGACGTACCTACGACTTCTATACACCTCTGGTGATGTTTTCGTACGTCTATTAATAGAATCAGATACTCTGGAGTGCATTTGACGACATCGAGATTTTCAGCCAAAATCGCATAGCCGGCATCGTAAAATTTCAGCTTTTTCCAAGAACATCTTCTAACTGCCACAGTGGCCCTATATGACGTACCTACGACTTCTATACACCTCTGGTGATGTTTTCGTACGTATATTAATAGAATCAGATACTCTGGAGTGCATTTGACGACATCGAGATTTTCAGCCAAAATCGCATAGCCGGCATCGTCAAATTTCAGCTTTTTCCAAGAACATCTTCTAACTGCCACAGTGGCCCTAAATGACGTACCTACGACTTCTATACACCTCTGGTGATGTTTTCGTACGTATATTAATAGAATCAGATACTCTGGAGTGCATTTGACGACATCGAGATTTTCAGCCAAAATCGCATAGCCGGCATCGTCAAATTTCAGCTTTTTTCCAAGTTCATCTTCCAACTGCCACAGTGGCCCTAAATGACGTACCTACGACTTCTATACACCTCTGGTGATGTTTTCGTACGTATATTAATAGAATCAGATACTCTGGAGTGCATTTGACGACATCGAGATTTTCAGCCAAACTCGCATAGCCGGCATCGTCAAATTTCAGCTTTTTCCAAGTTCATCTTCCAACTGCCACAGTGGCCCTATATGACGTACCTACGACTTCTATACACCTCTGGTGATGTTTTCGTACGTCTATTAATAGAATCAGATACTCTGGAGTGCATTTGACGACATCGAGATTTTCAGCCAAAATCGCATAGCCGGCATCGTTAAATTTCAGCTTTTTCCAAGAACATCTTCTAACTGCCACAGTGGCCCTATATGACCTACCTACGACTTCTATACACATCTGGTGAAGTTTTCGTACGTGTATTAATCGAATCAGATACTCTGGAGTGCATTTGACGACATCGAGATTTTCAGCCAAAATCGCATAGCCGGCATCGTCAAATTTCAGATTTTTCCAAGTTCATCTTCCAACTGTCACAGTGGCCCTATATGACCTACCTACGACTTCTATACACCTCTGGTGATGTTTTCGTACGTGTATTAATCGAATCAGATACTCTGGAGTGCATTTGACGACATCGAGATTTTCAGCCAAAATCGCATAGCCGGCATCGTCAAATTTCAGCTTTTTTCCAAGTTCATCTTCCAACTGCCACAGTGGCCCTATATGACGTACCTACGACTTCTATACACCTCTGGTGATGTTTTCGTACGTATATTAATAGAATCAGATACTCTGGAGTGCATTTGACGACATCGAGATTTTCAGCCAAAATCGCATAGCCGGCATCGTCAAATTTCAGATTTTTCCAAGTTCATCTTCCAACTGTCACAGTGGCCCTATATGACCTACTTACGACTTCTATACACATCTGGTGATGTTTTCGTACGTATATTAATAGAATCAGATACTCTGGAGGGCATTTGACGACATCGAGATTTTCAGCCAAAATCGCATAGCCGGCATCGTCAAATTTCAGCTTTTTCCAAGAACATCTTCTAACTGCCACAGTGGCCTTAAATGACGTACCTACGACTTCTATACACCTCTGGTGATGTTTTCGTACGTATATTAATAGAATCAGATACTCTGGAGTGCATTTGACGACATCGAGATTTTCAGCCAAAATCGCATAGCCGGCATTGTCAAATTTCAGATTTTTCCAAGTTCATCTTCCAACTGTCACAGTGGCCCTATATGACCTACCTACGACTTCTATACACATCTGGTGATGTTTTCGTACGTGTATTAATCGAATCAGATACTCTGGAGTGCATTTGACGACATCGAGATTTTCAGCCAAAATCGCATAGCCGGCATCGTCAAATTTCAGCTTTTTTCCAAGTTCATCTTCCAACTGCCACAGTGGCCCTATATGACGTACCTACGACTTCTATACACCTCTGGTGATGTTTTCGTACGTATATTAATAGAATCAGATACTCTGGAGTGCATTTGACGACATCGAGATTTTCAGCCAAAATCGCATAGCCGGCATCGTCAAATTTCAGATTTTTCCAAGTTCATCTTCCAACTGTCACAGTGGCCCTATATGACCTACTTACGACTTCTATACACATCTGGTGATGTTTTCGTACGTATATTAATAGAATCAGATACTCTGGAGGGCATTTGACGACATCGAGATTTTCAGCCAAAATCGCATAGCCGGCATCGTCAAATTTCAGCTTTTTCCAAGAACATCTTCTAACTGCCACAGTGGCCCTATATGACGTACCTACGACTTCTATACACCTCTGGTTATGTTTTCGTACGTATATTAATATAATCAGATACTCTGGAGTGCAGTTGACGACATCGAGATTTTCAGCCAAAATCGCATAGCCGGCATCGTCAAATTTCAGCTTTTTCCAAGTTCATCTTCCAACTGCCACACTGGCCCTATATGACCTACCTACGACTTCTATACACCTCTGGTGATGTTTTCGTACGTCTTTTAATAGAATCAGATAGTCTGGAGTGCATTTGACGACATCGAGATTTTCAGCCAAAATCGCATAGCCGGCATCGTCAAATTTCAGCTTTTTCCAAGTTCATCTTCCAACTGCCACAGTGGCCCTATATGACGTACCTACGACTTCTATACACCTCTGGTGATGTTTTCCTACGTGTATTAATCGAATCAGATACTCTGGAGTGCATTTGACGACATCGAGATTTTCAGCCAAAATCGCATGGCCGGCATCGTCAAATTTCAGCTTTTTCCAAGTTCATCTTCCAACTGCCACAGTGGCCCTATATGACCTACCTACGACTTCTATACACCTCTGGTGATGTTTTCGTACGTATATTAATAGAATCAGATACTCTGGAGTGCATTTGACGACATCGAGATTTTCAGCCAAAATCGCATAGCCGGCATCGTCAAATTTCAGGTTTTTCCAAGTTCATCTTCTAACTGCCACAGTGGCCCTATATGACGTACCTACGACTTCTATACACCTCTGGTGATGTTTTCGTACGTGTATTAATCGAATCAGATACTCTGGAGTGCATTTGACGACATAGAGATTTTCAGCCAAAATCGCATAGCCGGCATCGTCAAATTTCAGCTTTTTTCCAAGTTCATCTTCCAACTGCCACAGTGGCCCTATATGACGTACCTACGACTTCTATACACCTCTGGTGATGTTTTCGTATGTATATTAATAGAATCAGATACTCTGGAGTGCATTTGACGACATCGAGATTTTCAGCCAAAATCGCATAGCCGGCATCGTCAAATTTCAGATTTTTCCAAGTTCATCTTCCAACTGTCACAGTGGCCCTATATGACCTACCTACGACTTCTACACACCTCTGGTGATGTTTTCGTACGTGTATTAATCGAATCAGATACTCTGGAGTGCATTTGACGACATCGAGATTTTCAGCCAAAATCGCATAGCCGGCATCGTCAAATTTCAGCTTTTTTCCAAGTTCATCTTCTAACTGCCACAGTGGCCCTATATGACGTACCTACGACTTCTATACACCTCTGGTGATGTTTTCGTACGTATATTAATAGAATCAGATACTCTGGAGTGCATTTGACGACATCGAGATTTTCAGCCAAAATCGCATAGCCGGCATCGTCAAATTTCAGCTTTTTCCAAGAACATCTTCTAACTGCCACAGTGGCCCTATATGACCTACCTACGACTTCTATACACCTCTGGTGATGTTTTCGTACGTATATTAATAGAATCAGATACTCTGGAGTGCATTTGACGACATCGAGATTTTCAGCCAAAATCGCATAGCCGGCATCGTCAAATTTCAGATTTTTCTAAGTTCATCTTCCAACTGTCACAGTGGCCCTATATGACCTACCTACGACTTCCATACACATCTGGTGATGTTTTCGTACGTGTATTAATCGAATCAGATACTCTGGAGTGCATTTGACGACATCGAGATTTTCAGCCAAAATCGCATAGCCGGCATCGTCAAATTTCAGCTTTTTCCAAGTTCATCTTCCAACTGCCACACTGGCCCTATATGACCTACCTACGACTTCTATACACCTCTGGTGATGTTTTCGTACGTCTTTTAATAGAATCAGATACTCTGGAGTGCATTTGACGACATCGAGATTTTCAGCCAAAATCGCATAGCCGGCATCGTCAAATTTCAGCTTTTTCCAAGAACATCTTCTAACTGCCACAGTGGCCCTATATGACGTACCTACGACTTCTATACACCTCTGGTGATGTTTTCGTACGTATATTAATAGAATCAGATACTCTGGAGTGCATTTGACGACATCGAGATTTTCAGCCAAAATCGCATAGCCGGCATCGTCAAATTTCAGCTTTTTCCAAGTTCATCTTCCAACTGCCACACTGGCCCTATATGACCTACCTACGACTTCTATACACCTCTGGTGATGTTTTCGTACGTCTTTTAATAGAATCAGATACTCTGGAGTGCATTTGACGACATCGAGATTTTCAGCCAAAATCGCATAGCCGGCATCGTCAAATTTCAGCTTTTTCCAAGTTCATCTTCCAACTGCCACAGTGGCCCTATATGACGTACCTACGACTTCTATACACCTCTGGTGATGTTTTCCTACGTCTATTAATAGAATCAGGTACTCTGGAGTGCATTTGACGACATCGAGATTTTCAGCCAAAATCGCATAGCCGGCATCGTCAAATTTCAGCTTTTTCCAAGTTCATCTTCCAACTGTCACAGCGGCCCTATATGACGTATCTACGACTTCTATACACCTCTGGTGATGTTTTCGTACGTCTATTAATGGAATCAGATACTCTGGAGTGCATTTGACGACATAGAGATTTTCAGCCAAAATCGCATTGCCGGCATCGTCAAATTTCAGCTTTTTTCCAAGTTCATCTTCCAACTGCCACAGTGGCCCTATATGACGTACCTACGACTTCTACACACCTCTGGTGATGTTTTCGTACGTGTATTAATCGAATCAGATACTCTGGAGTGCATTTGACGACATCGAGATTTTCAGCCAAAATCGCATAGCCGGCATCGTCAAATTTCAGCTTTTTTCCAAGTTCATCTTCCAACTGCCACAGTGGCCCTATATGACGTACCTACGACTTCTATACACCTCTGGTGATGTTTTCGTACGTGTATTAATCGAATCAGATACTCTGGGGTGCATTTGACGACATCGAGATTTTCAGCCAAAATCGCATAGCCGGCATCGTCAAATTTCAGCTTTTTCCAAGAACATCTTCTAACTGCCACAGTGGCCCTATATGACCTACCTACGACTTCTATACACCTCTGGTGATGTTTTCGTACGTATATTAATAGAATCAGATACTCTGGAGTGCATTTGACGACATCGAGATTTTCAGCCAAAATCGCATAGCCGGCATCGTCAAATTTCAGATTTTTCTAAGTTCATCTTCCAACTGTCACAGTGGCCCTATATGACCTACCTACGACTTCCATACACATCTGGTGATGTTTCGTACGTGTATTAATCGAATCAGATACTCTGGAGTGCATTTGACGACATCGAGATTTTCAGCCAAAATCGCATAGCCGGCATCGTCAAATTTCAGCTTTTTCCAAGTTCATCTTCCAACTGCCACACTGGCCCTATATGACCTACCTACGACTTCTATACACCTCTGGTGATGTTTTCGTACGTCTTTTAATAGAATCAGATACTCTGGAGTGCATTTGACGACATCGAGATTTTCAGCCAAAATCGCATAGCCGGCATCGTCAAATTTCAGCTTTTTCCAAGAACATCTTCTAACTGCCACAGTGGCCCTATATGACGTACCTACGACTTCTATACACCTCTGGTGATGTTTTCGTACGTATATTAATAGAATCAGATACTCTGGAGTGAATTTGACGACATCGAGATTTTCAGCCAAAATCGCATAGCCGGCATCGTCAAATTTCAGCTTTTTCCAAGTTCATCTTCCAACTGCCACACTGGCCCTATATGACCTACCTACGACTTCTATACACCTCTGGTGATGTTTTCGTACGTCTTTTAATAGAATCAGATACTCTGGAGTGCATTTGACGACATCGAGATTTTCAGCCAAAATCGCATAGCCGGCATCGTCAAATTTTCAGCTTTTTCCAAGTTCATCTTCCAACTGCCACAGTGGCCCTATATGACGTACCTACGACTTCTATACACCTCTGGTGATGTTTTCCTACGTCTATTAATAGAATCAGGTACTCTGGAGTGCATTTGACGACATCGAGATTTTCAGCCAAAATCGCATAGCCGGCATCGTCAAATTTCAGCTTTTTCCAAGTTCATCTTCCAACTGTCACAGCGGCCCTATATGACGTATCTACGACTTCTATACACCTCTGGTGATGTTTTCGTACGTCTATTAATGGAATCAGATACTCTGGAGTGCATTTGACGACATAGAGATTTTCAGCCAAAATCGCATTGCCGGCATCGTCAAATTTCAGCTTTTTTCCAAGTTCATCTTCCAACTGCCACAGTGGCCCTATATGACGTACCTACGACTTCTACACACCTCTGGTGATGTTTTCGTACGTGTATTAATCGAATCAGATACTCTGGAGTGCATTTGACGACATCGAGATTTTCAGCCAAAATCGCATAGCCGGCATCGTCAAATTTCAGCTTTTTTCCAAGTTCATCTTCCAACTGCCACAGTGGCCCTATATGACGTACCTACGACTTCTATACACCTCTGGTGATGTTTTCGTACGTGTATTAATCGAATCAGATACTCTGGGGTGCATTTGACGACATCGAGATTTTCAGCCAAAATCGCATAGCCGGCATCGTCAAATTTCAGCTTTTTCCAAGTTCATCTTCCAACTGTCACAGTGGCCCTATATGACCTACCTACGACTTCTATACACCTCTGGTGATGTTTTCGTACGTGTATTAATCGAATCAGATACTCTGGAGTGCATTTGACGACATCGAGATTTTCAGCCAAAATCGCATTGCCGGCATCGTCAAATTTCAGCTTTTTTCCAAGTTCATCTTCCAACTGCCACAGTGGCCCTATATGACGTACCTACGACTTCTATACACCTCTGGTGATGTTTTCGTACGTATATTAATCGAATCAGATCCTCTGGAGTTCATTTGACGACATCGAGATTTTCAGGCAAAAATCGCATAGCCGGCATCGTCAAATTTCAGCTTTTTCCAAGAACATCTTCTAACTGTCACAGTGGCCCTATATGACCTACCTACGACTTCTATACACCTCTGGTGATGTTTTCGTACGTCTATTAATAGAATCAGATACTCTGGAGTGCATTTGACGACATCGATATTTTCAGCCAAAATCGCATAGCCGGCATCGTCAAATTTCAGCTTTTTCCAAGTTCATCTTCCAACTGCCACAGTGGCCCTATATGACGTACCTACGACTTCTATACACCTCTGGTGATGTTTTCGTACGTATATTAATAGAATCAGATACTCTGGAGTGCATTTGACGACATCGAGATTTTCAGCCAAAATCTCATAACGGCATCGTCAAATTTCAGCTTTTTCCAAGTTCATCTTCCAACTGCCACAGTGGCCCTATATGACGTACCTACGACTTCTATACACCTCTGGTGATGTTTTCGTACGTGTATTAATCGAATCAGATACTCTGGAGTGCATTTGACGACATCGAGATTTTCAGCCAAAATCGCATAGCCGGCATCGTCAAATTTCAGCTTTTTCCAAGTTCATCTTCCAACTGCCACACTGGCCCTATATGACCTACCTACGACTTCTATACACCTCTGGTGATGTTTTCGTACGTCTTTTAATAGAATCAGATACTCTGGAGTGCATTTGACGACATCGAGATTTTCAGCCAAAATCGCATAGCCGGCATCGTCAAATTTCAGCTTTTTCCAAGAACATCTTCTAACTGCCACAGTGGCCCTATATGACGTACCTACGACTTCTATACACCTCTGGTGATGTTTTCGTACGTATATTAATAGAATCAGATACTCTGGAGTGAATTTGACGACATCGAGATTTTCAGCCAAAATCGCATAGCCGGCATCGTCAAATTTCAGCTTTTTCCAAGTTCATCTTCCAACTGCCACACTGGCCCTATATGACCTACCTACGACTTCTATACACCTCTGGTGATGTTTTCGTACGTCTTTTAATAGAATCAGATACTCTGGAGTGCATTTGACGACATCGAGATTTTCAGCCAAAAATCGCATAGCCGGCATCGTCAAATTTCAGCTTTTTCCAAGTTCATCTTCCAACTGCCACAGTGGCCCTATATGACGTACCTACGACTTCTATACACCTCTGGTGATGTTTTCCTACGTCTATTAATAGAATCAGGTACTCTGGAGTGCATTTGACGACATCGAGATTTTCAGCCAAAATCGCATAGCCGGCATCGTCAAATTTCAGCTTTTTCCAAGTTCATCTTCCAACTGTCACAGCGGCCCTATATGACGTATCTACGACTTCTATACACCTCTGGTGATGTTTTCGTACGTCTATTAATGGAATCAGATACTCTGGAGTGCATTTGACGACATAGATTTTCAGCCAAAATCGCATTGCCGGCATCGTCAAATTTCAGCTTTTTTCCAAGTTCATCTTCCAACTGCCACAGTGGCCCTATATGACGTACCTACGACTTCTACACACCTCTGGTGATGTTTTCGTACGTGTATTAATCGAATCAGATACTCTGGAGTGCATTTGACGACATCGAGATTTCAGCCAAAATCGCATAGCCGCATCGTCAAATTTCAGCTTTTTTCCAAGTTCATCTTCCAACTGCCACAGTGGCCCTATATGACGTACCTACGACTTCTATACACCTCTGGTGATGTTTTCGTACGTGTATTAATCGAATCAGATACTCTGGGGTGCATTTGACGACATCGAGATTTTCAGCCAAAATCGCATAGCCGGCATCGTCAAATTTCAGCTTTTTCCAAGTTCATCTTCCAACTGTCACAGTGGCCCTATATGACCCTACCTACGACTTCTATACACCTCTGGTGATGTTTTCGTACGTGTATTAATCGAATCAGATACTCTGGAGTGCATTTGACGACATCGAGATTTTCAGCCAAAATCGCATTGCCGGCATCGTCAAATTCAGCTTTTTTCCAAGTTCATCTTCCAACTGCCACAGTGGCCCTATATGACGTACCTACGACTTCTATACACCTCTGGTGATGTTTTCGTACGTATATTAATCGAATCAGATCCTCTGGAGTTCATTTGACGACATCGAGATTTTCAGGCAAAAATCGCATAGCCGGCATCGTCAAATTTCAGCTTTTTCCAAGAACATCTTCTAACTGTCACAGTGGCCCTATATGACCTACCTACGACTTCTATACACCTCTGGTGATGTTTTCGTACGTCTATTAATAGAATCAGATACTCTGGAGTGCATTTGACGACATCGATATTTTCAGCCAAAATCGCATAGCCGGCATCGTCAAATTTCAGCTTTTTCCAAGTTCATCTTCCAACTGCCACAGTGGCCCTATATGACGTACCTACGACTTCTATACACCTCTGGTGATGTTTTCGTACGTATATTAATAGAATCAGATACTCTGGAGTGCATTTGACGACATCGAGATTTTCAGCCAAAATCTCATAACGGCATCGTCAAATTTCAGCTTTTTCCAAGTTCATCTTCCAACTGCCACAGTGGCCCTATATGACGTACCTACGACTTCTATACACCTCTGGTGATGTTTTCGTACGTGTATTAATCGAATCAGATACTCTGGAGTGCATTTGACGACATCGAGATTTTCAGCCAAAATCGCACAGCCGGCATTGTCAAATTTCAGCTTTTTCCAAGTTCATCTTCCAACTGCCACAGTGGCCCTATATGACGTACCTACGACTTCTATACACCTCTGGTGATGTTTTCGTACGTATATTAATAGAATCAGATACTCTGGAGTGCATTTGACGACATCGAGATTTTCAGACAAAATCGCATAGCCGGCATCGTCAAATTTCAGCTTTTTCCAAGAACATCTTCTAACTGCCACAGTGGCCCTATATGACGTACCTACGACTTCTAAACACCTCTGGTGATGTTTTAGTACGTATATTAATCGAATCAGATACTCTGGAGTGCATTTGACGACATCGAGATTTTCAGACAAAATCGCATAGCCGGCATCGTCAAATTTCAGCTTTTTCCAAGTTCATCTTCTAACTGCCACAGTGGCCCTATATGACCTACATACGACTTCTATACACCTCTGGTGATGTTTTCGTACGTGCATTTGACGACATCGAGATTTTCAGCCAAAATCGCATAGCCGGCATCGTCAAATTTCAGCTTTTTCCAAGTTCATCTTCCAACTGCCACAGTGGCCCTATATGACGTACCTACGACTTCTATACACCTCTGGTGATGTTTTCGTACGTCTATTAATAGAATCAGGTACTCTGGAGTGCATTTGACGACATCGAGATTTTCAGCCAAAATCGCATAGCCGGCATCGTCAAATTTCAGCTTTTTCCAAGTTCATCTTCCAACTGCCACAGTGGCCCTATATGACGTACCTACGACTTCTATACACCTCTGGTGATGTTTTCGTACGTCTATTAATAGAATCAGGTACTCTGGAGTGCATTTGACGACATCGAGATTTTCAGCCAAAATCGCATAGCCGGCATCGTCAAATTTCAGCTTTTTCCAAGTTCATCTCCCAACTGTCACAGTGGCCCTATATGACCTACCTATGACTTCTATACACCTCTGGTGATGTTTTCGTACGTGTATTAATCGAATCAGATACTCTGGAGTGCATTTGACGACATCGATATTTTCAGCCAAAATCGCACAGCCGGCATCGTCAAATTTCAGCTTTTTCCAAGTTCATCTTCCAACTGCCACAGTGGCCCTATATGACGTACCTACGACTTCTATACACCTCTGGTGATGTTTTCGTACGTATATTAATAGAATCAGATCCTCTGGAGTTCATTTGACGACATCGAGATTTTCAGGCAAAAATCGCATAGCCGGCATCGTCAAATTTCAGCTTTTTCCAAGAACATCTTCTAACTGCCACAGTGGCCCTATATGACGTACCTACGACTTCTATACACCTCTGGTGATGTTTTCGTACGTCTATTAATAGAATCAGATACTCTGGAGCGCATTTGACGACATCGAGATATTCAGCCAAAATCGCATAGCCGGCATCGTCAAATTTCAGCTTTTTCCAAGTTCATCTCCCAACTGTCACAGTGGCCCTATATGACCTACCTATGACTTCTATACACCTCTGGTGATGTTTTCGTACGTGTATTAATCGAATCAGATACTCTGGAGTGCATTTGACGACATCGAGATTTTCAGCCAAAATCGCATAGCCGGCATCGTCAAATTTCAGCTTTTTCCAAGTTCATCTTCCAACTGCCACAGTGGCCCTATATGACGTACCTACGACTTCTATACATCTCTGGTGATGTTTCCGTACGTATATTAATAGAATCCGATACTCTGGAGTGCATTTGACGACATCGAGATTTTCAGCCAAAATCGCATAGCCGGCATCGTCAAATTTCAGCTTTTTCCAAGTTCATCTTCCAACTGCCACAGTGGCCCTATATGACCTACCTACGACTTCTATACACCTCTGGTGATGTTTTCGTACGTATATTAATAGAATCAGATACTCTGGAGTGCATTTGACGACATCGAGATTTTCAGCCAAAATCGGATAGCCGGCATCGTCAAATTTCAGCTTTTTCCAAGTTCATCTTCCAACTGCCACAGTGGCCCTATATGACCTACCTACGACTTCTATACACCTCTGGTGATGTTTTCGTACGTGTATTAATCGAATCAGATACTCTGGAGTGCATTTGACGACATCGAGATTTTCAGCCAAAATCGCACAGCCGGCATCGTCAAATTTCAGCTTTTTCCAAGAACATCTTCTTACTGCCACAGTGGCCCTATATGACGTACCTACGACTTCTATACACCTCTGGTGATGTTTTCGTACGTCTATTAATAGAATCAGATACTCTGGAGTGCATTTGACGACATCGAGATTTTCAGCCAAAATCGCATAGCCGGCATCGTCAAATTTCAGCTTTTTCCAAGTTCATCTTCCAACTGCCACAGTGGCCCTATATGACGTACCTACGACTTCTATACACCTCTGGTGATGTTTTCGTACGTATATTAATAGAATCAGATACTCTGGAGTGCATTTGACGACATCGAGATTTTCAGCCAAAATCGCATAGCCGGCATCGTCAAATTTCAGCTTTTTCCAAGTTCATCTCCCAACTGTCACAGTGGCCCTATATGACCTACCTACGACTTCTATACACCTCTGGTGATGTTTTCGTACGTGTATTAATCGAATCAGATACTCTGGAGTGCATTTGACGACATCGAGATTTTCAGCCAAAATCGCATAGCCGGCATCGTCAAATTTCAGCTTTTTCCAAGTTCATCTCCCAACTGTCACAGTGGCCCTATATGACCTACCTACGACTTCTATACACCTCTGGTGATGTTTTCGTACGTATATTAATAGAATCAGATACTCTGGAGTGCATTTGACGACATCGAGATTTTCGGCCAAAATCGCATAGCCGGCATCGTCAAATTTCAGCTTTTTCCAAGTTCATCTTCCAACTGCCACAGTGGCCCTATATGACGTACCTACGACTTCTATACACCTCTGGTGATGTTTCCGTACGTATATTAATAGAATCAGATACTCTGGAGTGCATTTGACGACATCGAGATTTTCAGCCAAAATCGCACAGCCGGCATCGTCAAATTTCAGCTTTTTCCAAGTTCATCTTCCAACTGCCACAGTGGCCCTATATGACGTACCTACGACTTCTATACACCTCTGGTGATGTTTTCGTACGTGTATTAATAGAATCAGATACTCTGGAGTGCATTTGACGACATCGAGATTTTCAGCCAAAATCTCATAGCCGGCATCGTCAAATTTCAGCTTTTTCCAAGAACATCTTCTAACTGCCACAGTGGCCCTATATGACCTACCTACGACTTCTATACACCTCTGGTGATGTTTTCGTACGTCTATTAATCGAATCAGATACTCTGGAGTGCATTTGACGACATCGAGATTTTCAGCCAAAATCGCATAGCCGGCATCGTCAAATTTCAGCTTTTTCCAAGTTCATCTTCCAACTGCCACAGTGGCCCTATATGACGTACCTACGACTTCTATACACCTCTGGTGATGTTTTCGTACGTCTATTAATAGAATCAGGTACTCTGCAGTGCATTTGACGACATCGAGATTTTCAGCCAAAATCGCACAGCCGGCATCGTCAAATTTCAGCTTTTTCCAAGTTCATCTTCCAACTGCCACAGTGGCCCTATATGACGTACCTACGACTTCTATACACCTCTGGTGATGTTTTCGTACGTATATTAATCGAATCAGATTCTCTGGAGTTCATTTGACGACATCGAGATTTTCAGGCAAAAATCGCATAGCCGGCATCGTCAAATTTCAGCTTTTTCCAAGTTCATCTTCCAACTGCCACAGTGGCCCTATATGACCTACCTACGACTTCTATACACCTCTGGTGATGTTTTCGTGCGTGTATTAATCGAATCAGATACTCTGGAGTGCATTTGACGACATCGAGATTTTCAGCCAAAATCGCACAGCCGGCATCGTCAAATTTCAGCTTTTTCCAAGTTCATCTTCCAACTGCCACAGTGGCCCTATATGACGTACCTACGACTTCTATACACCTCTGGTGATGTTTTCGTACGTATATTAATAGAATCAGATCCTCTGGAGTTCATTTGACGACATCGAGATTTTCAGGCAAAAATCGCATAGCCGGCATCGTCAAATTTCAGCTTTTTCCAAGAACATCTTCTAACTGCCACAGTGGCCCTATATGACGTACCTACGACTTCTATACACCTCTGGTGATGTTTTCGTACGTATATTAATAGAATCAGATCCTCTGGAGTGCATTTGACGACATCGAGATTTTCAGCCAAAATCGCACAGCCGGCATCGTCAAATTTCAGCTTTTTCCAAGTTCATCTTCCAACTGCCACAGTGGCCCTATATGATGTACCTACGACTTCTATACACCTCTGGTGATGTTTTCGTACGTATATTAATAGAATCAGATACTCTGGAGTGCATTTGACGACATCGAGATTTTCTGCCAAAATCGCATAGCCGGCATCGTCAAATTTCAGCTTTTTCCAAGTTCATCTTCCAACTGCCACAGTGGCCCTATATGACGTACCTACGACTTCTATACACCTCTGGTGATGTTTTCGTACGTATATTAATAGAATCAGATCCTCTGGAGTTCATTTGACGACATCGAGATTTTCAGGCAAAAATCGCATAGCCGGCATCGTCAAATTTCAGCTTTTTCCAAGAACATCTTCTAACTGCCACAGTGGCCCTATATGACCTACCTACGACTTCTATACACCTCTGGTGATGTTTTCGTACGTCTATTAATAGAATCAGATACTCTGGAGTGCATTTGACGACATCGAGATTTTCAGCCAAAATCGCATAGCCGGCATCGTCAAATTTCAGCTTTTTCCAAGTTCATCTTCCAACTGCCACAGTGGCCCTATATGACGTACCTACGACTTCTATACACCTCTGGTGATGTTTTCGTACGTCTATTAATAGAATCAGATACTCTGGAGTGCATTTGACGACATCGAGATTTTCAGCCAAAATCGCATAGCCGGCATCGTCAAATTTCAGCTTTTTCCAAGTTCATCTTCCAACTGCCACAGTGGCCCTATATGACGTACCTACGACTTCTATACACCTCTGGTGATGTTTTCGTACGTATATTAATAGAATCAGATACTCTGGAGTGCATTTGACGACATCGAGATTTTCTGCCAAAATCGCATAGCCGGCATCGCCAAATTTCAGCTTTTTCCAAGAACATCTTCTAACTGCCGCAGTGGCCCTATATGACGTACCTACGACTTCTATACACCTCTGGTGATGTTTTCGTACGTATATTAATAGAATCAGATACTCTGGAGTGCATTTGACGACATCGAGATTTTCTGCCAAAATCGCATAGCCGGCATCGCCAAATTTCAGCTTTTTCCAAGAACATCTTCTAACTGCCGCAGTGGCCCTATATGACGTACCTACGACTTCTATACACCTCTGGTGATGTTTTCGTACGTATATTAATAGAATCAGATACTCTGGAGTGCATTTGACGACATCGAGATTTTCTGCCAAAATCGCATAGCCGGCATCGTCAAATTTCAGCTTTTTCCAAGTTCATCTTCCAACTGCCACAGTGGCCCTATATGACGTACCTACGACTTCTATACACCTCTGGTGATGTTTTCGTACGTATATTAATAGAATCAGATACTCTGGAGTGCATTTGACGACATCGAGATTTTCAGCCAAAATCTCATACCGGCATCGTCAAATTTCAGCTTTTTCCAAGTTCATCTTCCAACTGCCACAGTGGCCCTATATGCCGTACCTACGACTTCTATACACCTCTGGTGATGTTTTCGTACGTATATTAATAGAATCAAGTACTCTGGACTGCATTTGACGACATCGAGATTTTCAGCCAAAATCGCATAGCCGGCATCGTCAAATTTCAGCTTTTTCCAAGTTCATCTTCCAACTGCCACAGTGGCCCTATATGACGTACCTACGACTTCTATACACCTCTGGTGATGTTTTCGTACGTCTATTAATAGAATCAGGTACTCTGGAGTGCATTTGACGACATCGAGATTTACAGCCAAAATCGCATAGCCGGCATCGTCAAATTTCAGCTTTTTCCAAGTTCATCTTCCAACTGCCACAGTGGCCCTATATGACCTACCTACGACTTCTATACACCTCTGGTGATGTTTTCGTACGTATATAAATAGAATCAGATACTCTGGAGTGCATTTGACGACATCAAGAATTTCAGCCAAAATCGCATAGCCGGCATCGTCAAATTTCAGATTTTTCCAAGTTCATCTTCCATCTGTCACAGTGGCCCTATATGACCTACCTACGACTTCTATACACCTCTGGTGATGTTTTCGTACGTGTATTAATCGAATCAGATACTCTGGAGTGCATTTGACGACATCGAGATTTTCAGCCAAAATCGCACAGCCGGCATCGTCAAATTTCAGCTTTTTCCAAGTTCATCTTCCAACTGCCACAGTGGCCCTATATGACCTACCTACGACTTCTATACACCTCTGGTGATGTTTTCGTACGTCTATTAATAGAATCAGATACTCTGGAGTGCATTTGACGACATCGAGATTTTCAGCCAAAATCGCATAGCCGGCATCGTCAAATTTCAGCTTTTTCCAAGTTTATCTTCCAACTGCCACAGTGGCCCTATATGACCTACCTACGACTTCTATACACCTCTGGTGATGTTTTCGTACGTATATAAATGGAATCAGATACTCTGGAGTGCATTTGACGACATCAAGATTTTCAGCCAAAATCGCATAGCCGGCATCGTCAAATTTCAGATTTTTCCAAGTTCATCTTCCATCTGTCACAGTGGCCCTATATGACCTACCTACGACTTCTATACACCTCTGGTGATGTTTTCGTACGTCTATTAATGGAATCAGATACTCTGGAGTGCATTTGACGACACCGAGATTTTCAGCCAAAATCGCATAGCCGGCATCGTCAAATTTCAGCTTTTTCCAAGTTCATCTTCCAACTGCCACAGTGGCCCTATATGACGTACCTACGACTTCTATACACCTCTGGTGATGTTTTCCTACGTCTATTAATAGAATCAGATACTCTGGAGTGCATTTGACGACATCGAGATTTTCAGCCAAAATCGCGTAGCCGACATCGTCAAATTTCAGCTTTTTTCCAAGTTCATCTTCTAACTGCCACAGTTGCCCTATATTACGTACCTACGACTTCTATACACCTCTGGTGATGTTTTCGTACGTATATTAATAGAATCAGATACTCTGGAGTGCATTTGACGACATCGAGATTTTCAGCCAAAATCGCGTAGCCGGCATCGTCAAATTTCAGCTTTTGCCAAGTTCATCTTCTAACTGCCACAGTTGCCCTATATTACGTACCTACGACTTCTATACACCTCTGGTGATGTTTTCGTACGTATATTAATAGAATCAGATACTCTGGAGTGCATTTGACGACATCGAGATTTTCAGCCAAAATCGCATAGTCAAATTTCAGCTTTTTCCAAGTTCATCTTCCAACTGCCACAGTGGCCCTATATGACGTACCTACGACTTCTATACACCTCTGGTGATGTTTTCGTAGGTATATTAATAGAATCAGATACTCTGGAGTGCATTTGACGACATCGAGATTTTCAGCCAAAATCGCGTAGCCGGCATCGTCAAATTTCAGCTTTTGCCAAGTTCATCTTCCAACTGCCACAGTGGCCCTATATGATGTACCTACGACTTCTATACACCTCTGGTGATGTTTTCGTACGTCTATTAATAGAATCAGATACTCTGGAGTGCATTTGACGACATCGAGATTTTCAGCCAAAATTAGCCGGCATCGTCAAATTTCAGCTTTTTCCAAGTTCATCGTCCAACTGCCACAGTGACCCTATATGACGTACCTACGACTTCTATACACCTCTGGTGATGTTTTCGTACGTATATTAATAGAATCAGATACTCTGGAGTGCATTTGACGACATCGAGATTTTCAGCCAAAATCGCATAGTCAAATTTCAGCTTTTTCCAAGTTCATCTTCCAACTGCCACAGTGGCCCTATATGACGTACCTACGACTTCTATACACCTCTGGTGATGTTTTCGTAGGTATATTAATAGAATCAGATACTCTGGAGTGCATTTGACGACATCGAGATTTTCAGCCAAAATCGCATAGCCGGCATCGTCAAATTTCAGCTTTTTCCAAGTTCATCTTCCAACTGCCACAGTGGCCCTCTATGACGTACCTACGACTTCTATACACCTCTGGTGATGTTTTCGTACGTCTATTAATAGAATCAGGTACTCTGGAGTGCATTTGACGACATCGAGATTTTCAGCCAAAATCGCATAGCCGGCATCGTCAAATTTCAGCTTTTTCCAAGTTTATCTTCCAACTGCCACAGTGGCCCTATATGACCTACCTACGACTTCTATACACCTCTGGTGATGTTTTCGTACGTATATAAATAGAATCAGATACTCTGGAGTGCATTTGACGACATCAAGATTTTCAGCCAAAATCGCATAGCCGGCATCGTCAAATTTCAGATTTTTCCAAGTTCATCTTCCATCTGTCACAGTGGCCCTATATGACCTACCTACGACTTCTATACACCTCTGGTGATGTTTTCGTACGTCTATTAATGGAATCAGATACTCTGGAGTGCATTTGACGACACCGAGATTTTCAGCCAAAATCGCATAGCCGGCATCGTCAAATTTCAGCTTTTTCCAAGTTCATCTTCCAACTGCCACAGTGGCCCTATATGACGTACCTACGACTTCTATACACCTCTGGTGATGTTTTCCTACGTCTATTAATAGAATCAGATACTCTGGAGTGCATTTGACGACATCGAGATTTTCAGCCAAAATCGCGTAGCCGACATCGTCAAATTTCAGCTTTTTTCCAAGTTCATCTTCTAACTGCCACAGTTGCCCTATATTACGTACCTACGACTTCTATACACCTCTGGTGATGTTTTCGTACGTATATTAATAGAATCAGATACTCTGGAGTGCATTTGACGACATCGAGATTTTCAGCCAAAATCGCGTAGCCGGCATCGTCAAATTTCAGCTTTTGCCAAGTTCATCTTCTAACTGCCACAGTTGCCCTATATTACGTACCTACGACTTCTATACACCTCTGGTGATGTTTTCGTACGTATATTAATAGAATCAGATACTCTGGAGTGCATTTGACGACATCGAGATTTTCAGCCAAAATCGCATAGTCAAATTTCAGCTTTTTCCAAGTTCATCTTCCAACTGCCACAGTGGCCCTATATGACGTACCTACGACTTCTATACACCTCTGGTGATGTTTTCGTAGGTATATTAATAGAATCAGATACTCTGGAGTGCATTTGACGACATCGAGATTTTCAGCCAAAATCGCGTAGCCGGCATCGTCAAATTTCAGCTTTTGCCAAGTTCATCTTCCAACTGCCACAGTGGCCCTATATGATGTACCTACGACTTCTATACACCTCTGGTGATGTTTTCGTACGTCTATTAATAGAATCAGATACTCTGGAGTGCATTTGACGACATCGAGATTTTCAGCCAAAATTAGCCGGCATCGTCAAATTTCAGCTTTTTCCAAGTTCATCGTCCAACTGCCACAGTGACCCTATATGACGTACCTACGACTTCTATACACCTCTGGTGATGTTTTCGTACGTATATTAATAGAATCAGATACTCTGGAGTGCATTTGACGACATCGAGATTTTCAGCCAAAATCGCATAGCCGGCATCGTCAAATTTCAGATTTTTCCAAGTTCATCTTCCAACTGCCACAGTGGCCCTATATGACGTACCTACGACTTCTATACACCTCTGGTGATGTTTTCGTAGGTATATTAATAGAATCAGATACTCTGGAGTGCATTTGACGACATCGAGATTTTCAGCCAAAATCGCATAGCCGGCATCGTCAAATTTCAGCTTTTTCCAAGTTCATCTTCCAACTGCCACAGTGGCCCTCTATGACGTACCTACGACTTCTATACACCTCTGGTGATGTTTTCGTACGTCTATTAATAGAATCAGGTACTCTGGAGTGCATTTGACGACATCGAGATTTTCAGCCAAAATCGCGTAGCCGGCATCGTCAAATTTCAGCTTTTTCCAAGTTCATCTTCTAACTGCCACAGTGGCCCTATATTACGTACCTACGACTTCTATACACCTCTGGTGATGTTTTCGTACGTATATTAATAGAATCAGATCCTCTGGAGTGCATTTGACGACATCGAGATTTTCAGCCAAAATCGCATAGCCGGCATCGTCAAATTTCAGCTTTTTCCAAGTTCATCTTCCAACTGCCACAGCGGCCCTATATGACGTATCTACGACTTCTATACACCTCTGGTGATGTTTTCGTACGTCTATTAATGGAATCAGATACTCTGGAGTGCATTTGACGACACCGAGATTTTCAGCCAAAATCGCATAGCCGGCATCGTCAAATTTCAGCTTTTTCCAAGTTCATCTTCCAACTGCCACAGTGGCCCTATATGATGTACCTACGACTTCTATACACCTCTGGTGATGTTTTCGTACGTCTATTAATAGAATCAGATACTCTGGAGTGCATTTGACGACATCGAGATTTTCAGCCAAAATCGCGTAGCCGGCATCGTCAAATTTCAGCTTTTTCCAAGTTCATCTTCTAACTGCCACAGTGGCCCTATATGACGTACCTACGACTTCTATACACCTCTGGTGATGTTTTCGTACGTATATTAATAGAATCAGATACTCTAGAGTGCATTTGACGACATCGAGATTTTCAGCCAAAATCGCGTAGCCGGCATCGTCAAATTTCAGCTTTTTCCAAGTTCATCTTCTAACTTCCACAGCGGCCCTATATGACGTATCTACGACTTCTATACACCTCTGGTGATGTTTTCGTACGTCTATTAATGGAATCAGATACTCTGGAGTGCATTTGACGACACCGAGATTTTCAGCCAAAATCGCATAGTCGGCATCGTCAAATTTCAGCTTTTTCCAAGTTCATCTTCCAACTGCCACAGTGGCCCTATATGACGTACCTACGACTTCTATACACCCGTGGTGATGTTTTCGTACGTCTATTAATAGAATCAGATACTCTGGAGTGCATTTGACGACATCGAGATTTTCAGCCAAAATCGCGTAGCCGGCATCGTCAAATTTCAGCTTTTGCCAAGTTCATCTTCCAACTGCCACAGTGGCCCTATATGACGTACCTACGACTTCTATACACCTCTGGTGATGTTTTCGTACGTCTATTAATAGAATCAGATACTCTGGAGTGCATTTGACGACATCGAGATTTTCAGCCAAAATCGCATAGCCGGCATCGTCAAATTTCAGCTTTTTCCAAGTTCATCTTCCAACTGCCACAGTGGCCTTATATGACGTACCTACGACTTCTATACACCTCTGGTGATGTTTTCGTACGTATATTAATAGAATCAGATACTCTGGAGTGCATTTGACGACATCGAGATTTTCAGCCAAAATCGCATAGCCGGCATCGTCAAATTTCAGCTTTTTCCAAGAACATCTTCTAACTACCACAGTGGCCCTATATGACGTACCTACGACTTCTATACACCTCTGGTGATGTTTTCGTACGTATATTAATAGAATCAGATACTCTGGAGTGCATTTGACGACACCGAGATTTTCAGCCAAAATCGCATAGCCGGCATCGTCAAATTTCAGCTTTTTCCAAGTTCATCTTCCAACTGCCACAGTGGCCCTATATGACGTACCTACGACTTCTATACACCTCTGGTGATGTTTTCCTACGTCTATTAATAGAATCAGATACTCTGGAGTGCATTTGACGACATCGAGATTTTCAGCCAAAATCGCGTAGCCGGCATCGTCAAATTTCAGCTTTTTTCCAAGTTCATCTTCTAACTGCCACAGTGGCCCTATATTACGTACCTACGACTTCTATACACCTCTGGTGATGTTTTCGTACGTATATTAATAGAATCAGATACTCTGGAGTGCATTTGACGACATCGAGATTTTCAGCCAAAATTGCATAGCCGGCATCGTCAAATTTCAGCTTTTTCCAAGTTCATCGTCCAACTGCCACAGTGACCCTATATGACGTACCTACGACTTCTATACACCTCTGGTGATGTTTTCGTACGTATATTAATAGAATCAGATACTCTGGAGTGCATTTGACGACATCGAGATTTTCAGCCAAAATCGCATAGTCAAATTTCAGCTTTTTCCAAGTTCATCTTCCAACTGCCACAGTGGCCCTATATGACGTACCTACGACTTCTATACACCTCTGGTGATGTTTTCGTAGGTATATTAATAGAATCAGATACTCTGGAGTGCATTTGACGACATCGAGATTTTCAGCCAAAATCGCGTAGCCGGCATCGTCAAATTTCAGCTTTTGCCAAGTTCATCTTCCAACTGCCACAGTGGCCCTATATGATGTACCTACGACTTCTATACACCTCTGGTGATGTTTTCGTACGTCTATTAATAGAATCAGATACTCTGGAGTGCATTTGACGACATCGAGATTTTCAGCCAAAATTGCATAGCCGGCATCGTCAAATTTCAGCTTTTTCCAAGTTCATCGTCCAACTGCCACAGTGACCCTATATGACGTACCTACGACTTCTATACACCTCTGGTGATGTTTTCGTAGGTATATTAATAGAATCAGATACTCTGGAGTGCATTTGACGACATCGAGATTTTCAGCCAAAATCGCATAGCCGGCATCGTCAAATTTCAGCTTTTTCCAAGTTCATCTTCCAACTGCCACAGTGGCCCTCTATGACGTACCTACGACTTCTATATACCTCTGGTGATGTTTTCGTACGTCTATTAATAGAATCAGGTACTCTGGAGTGCATTTGACGACATCGAGATTTTCAGCCAAAATCGCGTAGCCGGCATCGTCAAATTTCAGCTTTTTCCAAGTTCATCTTCTAACTGCCACAGTGGCCCTATATTACGTACCTACGACTTCTATACACCTCTGGTGATGTTTTCGTACGTATATTAATAGAATCAGATCCTCTGGAGTGCATTTGACGACATCGAGATTTTCAGCCAAAATCGCATAGCCGGCATCGTCAAATTTCAGCTTTTTCCAAGTTCATCTTCCAACTGCCACAGCGGCCCTATATGACGTATCTACGACTTCTATACACCTCTGGTGATGTTTTCGTACGTCTATTAATGGAATCAGATACTCTGGAGTGCATTTGACGACACCGAGATTTTCAGCCAAAATCGCATAGCCGGCATCGTCAAATTTCAGATTTTTCCAAGTTCATCTTCCAACTGCCACAGTGGCCCTATATGATGTACCTACGACTTCTATACACCTCTGGTGATGTTTTCGTACGTCTATTAATAGAATCAGATACTCTGGAGTGCATTTGACGACATCGAGATTTTCAGCCAAAATCGCGTAGCCGGCATCGTCAAATTTCAGCTTTTTCCAAGTTCATCTTCTAACTGCCACAGTGGCCCTATATGACGTACCTACGACTTCTATACACCTCTGGTGATGTTTTCGTACGTATATTAATAGAATCAGATACTCTAGAGTGCATTTGACGACATCGAGATTTTCAGCCAAAATCGCGTAGCCGGCATCGTCAAATTTCAGCTTTTTCCAAGTTCATCTTCTAACTGCCACAGCGGCCCTATATGACGTATCTACGACTTCTATACACCTCTGGTGATGTTTTCGTACGTCTATTAATGGAATCAGATACTCTGGAGTGCATTTGACGACACCGAGATTTTCAGCCAAAATCGCATAGCCGGCATCGTCAAATTTCAGCTTTTTCCAAGTTCATCTTCCAACTGCCACAGTGGCCCTATATGACGTACCTACGACTTCTATACACCTGTGGTGATGTTTTCGTACGTCTATAAATAGAATCAGATACTCTGGAGTGCATTTGACGACATCGAGATTTTCAGCCAAAATCGCGTAGCCGGCATCGTCAAATTTCAGCTTTTGCCAAGTTCATCTTCCAACTGCCACAGTGGCCCTATATGACGTACCTACGACTTCTATACACCTCTGGTGATGTTTTCGTACGTCTATTAATAGAATCAGATACTCTGGAGTGCATTTGACGACATCGAGATTTTCAGCCAAAATCGCATAGCCGGCATCGTCAAATTTCAGCTTTTTCCAAGTTCATCTTCCAACTGCCACAGTGGCCTTATATGACGTACCTACGACTTCTATACACCTCTGGTGATGTTTTCGTACGTATATTAATAGAATCAGATACTCTGGAGTGCATTTGACGACATCGAGATTTTCAGCCAAAATCGCATAGTCAAATTTCAGCTATTTCCAAGTTCATCTTCCAACTGCCACAGTGGCCCTATATGACGTACCTACGACTTCTATACACCTCTGGTGATGTTTTCGTACGTCTATTGATAGAATCAGATACTCTGGAGTGCATTTGACGACATCGAGATTTTCAGCCAAAATCGCATAGCCGGCATCGTCAAATTTCAGCTTTTTCCAAGTTCATCTTCCAACTGCCACAGCGGCCCTATATGACGTATCTACGACTTCTATACACCTCTGGTGATGTTTTCGTACGTCTGTTAATGGAATCAGATACTCTGGAGTGCATTTGACGACACCGAGATTTTCAGCCAAAATCGCATAGCCGGCATCGTCAAATTTCAGCTTTTTCCAAGTTCATCTTCCAACTGCCACAGTGGCCCTATATGACGTACCTACGACTTCTATACACCTCTGGTGATGTTTTCGTACGTCTATTAATAGAATCAGATACTCTGGAGTGCATTTGACGACATCGAGATTTTCAGCCAAAATCGCATAGCCGGCATCGTCAAATTTCAGCTTTTTCCAAGTTCATCTTCCAACTGCCACAGTGGCCTTATATGACCTACCTAGGACTTCTATACACCTCTGGTGATGTTTTCGTACGTATATTAATAGAATCAGATACTCTGGAGTGCATTTGACGACATCGAGATTTTCAGCCAAAATCGCATAGCCGGCATCGTCAAATTTCAGCTTTTTCCAAGAACATCTTCTAACTACCACAGTGGCCCTATATGACGTACCTACGACTTCTATACACCTCTGGTGATGTTTTCGTACGTATATTAATAGAATCAGATACTCTGGAGTGCATTTGACGACATCGAGATTTTCAGCCAAAATCGCATAGTCAAATTTCAGCTTTTTCCAAGTTCATCTTCCATCTGCCACAGTGGCCCTATATGACGTACCTACGACTTCTATACACCTCTGGTGATGTTTTCGTACGTCTATTGATAGAATCAGATACTCTGGAGTGCATTTGACGACATCGAGATTTTCAGCCAAAATCGCATAGCCGGCATCGTCAAATTTCAGCTTTTTCCAAGTTCATCTTCCAACTGCCACAGCGGCCCTATATGACGTATCTACGACTTCTATACACCTCTGGTGATGTTTTCGTACGTCTATTAATGGAATCAGATACTCTGGAGTGCATTTGACGACACCGAGATTTTCAGCCAAAATCGCATAGCCGGCATCGTCAAATTTCAGCTTTTTCCAAGTTCATCTTCCAACTGCCACAGTGGCCCTATATGACGTACCTACGACTTCTATACACCTCTGGTGATGTTTTCGTACGTCTATTAATAGAATCAGATACTCTGGAGTGCATTTGACGACATCGTGATTTTCAGCCAAAATCGCGTAGCCGGCATCGTCAAATTTCAGCTTTTTCCAAGTTCATCTTCCAACTGCCACAGCGGCCCTATATTACGTACCTACGACTTCTATACACCTCTGGTGATGTTTTCGTACGTATATTAATAGAATCAGATACTCTGGAGTGCATTTGACGACATCGAGATTTTCAGCCAAAATCGCATAGTCAAATTTCAGCTTTTTCCAAGTTCATCTTCCAACTGCCACAGTGGCCCTATATGACGTACCTACGACTTCTATACACCTCTGGTGATGTTTTCGTACGTCTATTGATAGAATCAGATACTCTGGAGTGCATTTGACGACATCGAGATTTTCAGCCAAAATCGCATAGCCGGCATCGTCAAATTTCAGATTTTTCCAAGTTCATCTTCCAACTGCCACAGTGGCCCTATATGACGTACCTACGACTTCTATACACCTCTGGTGATGTTTTCGTACGTCTATTAATGGAATCAGATACTCTGGAGTGCATTTGACGACACCGAGATTTTCAGCCAAAATCGCATAGCCGGCATCGTCAAATTTCAGCTTTTTCCAAGTTCATCTTCCAACTGCCACAGTGGCCCTATATGACGTACCTACGACTTCTATACACCTCTGGTGATGTTTTCGTACGTCTATTAATAGAATCAGATACTCTGGAGTGCATTTGACGACATCGAGATTTTCAGCCAAAATCGCGTAGCCGGCATCGTCAAATTTCAGCTTTTTCCAAGTTCATCTTCTAACTGCCACAGTGGCCCTATATTACGTACCTACGACTTCTATACACCTCTGGTGATGTTTTCGTACGTATATTAATAGAATCAGATACTCTGGAGTGCATTTGACGACATCGAAATTTTCAGCCAAAATCGCATAGCCGGCATCGTCAAATTTCAGCTTTTTCCAAGAACATCTTCTAACTACCACAGTGGCCCTATATGACGTACCTACGACTTCTATACACCTCTGGTGATGTTTTCGTACGTCTATTGATAGAATCAGATACTCTGGAGTGCATTTGACGACATCGAGATTTTCAGCCAAAATCGCGTAGCCGGCATCGTCAAATTTCAGCTTTTTCCAAGTTCATCTTCTAACTGCCACAGTGGCCCTATATTACGTACCTACGACTTCTATACACCTCTGGTGATGTTTTCGTACGTATATTAATAGAATCAGATACTCTGGAGTGCATTTGACGACATCGAGATTTTCAGCCAAAATCGCATAGCCGGCATCGTCAAATTTCAGCTTTTTCCAAGTTCATCTTCCAACTGCCACAGCGGCCCTATATGACGTATCTACGACTTCTATACACCTCTGGTGATGTTTTCGTACGTCTGTTAATGGAATCAGATACTCTGGAGTGCATTTGACGACACCGAGATTTTCAGCCAAAATCGCATAGCCGGCATCGTCAAATTTCAGCTTTTTCCAAGTTCATCTTCCAACTGCCACAGTGGCCCTATATGACGTACCTACGACTTCTATACACCTCTGGTGATGTTTTCGTACGTCTATTAATAGAATCAGATACTCTGGAGTGCATTTGACGACATCGAGATTTTCAGCCAAAATCGCATAGCCGGCATCGTCAAATTTCAGCTTTTTCCAAGTTCATCTTCCAACTGCCACAGTGGCCTTATATGACGTACCTACGACTTCTATACACCTCTGGTGATGTTTTCGTACGTATATTAATAGAATCAGATACTCTGGAGTGCATTTGACGACATCGAGATTTTCAGCCAAAATCGCATAGCCGGCATCGTCAAATTTCAGCTTTTTCCAAGAACATCTTCTAACTACCACAGTGGCCCTATATGACGTACCTACGACTTCTATACACCTCTGGTGATGTTTTCGTACGTATATTAATAGAATCAGATACTCTGGAGTGCATTTGACGACATCGAGATTTTCAGCCAAAATCGCATAGTCAAATTTCAGCTTTTTCCAAGTTCATCTTCCAACTGCCACAGTGGCCCTATATGACGTACCTACGACTTCTATACACCTCTGGTGATGTTTTCGTACGTCTATTGATATAATCAGATACTCTGGAGTGCATTTGACGACATCGAGATTTTCAGCCAAAATCGCATAGCCGGCATCGTCAAATTTCAGCTTTTTCCAAGTTCATCTTCCAACTGCCACAGCGGCCCTATATGACGTATCTACGACTTCTATACACCTCTGGTGATGTTTTCGTACGTCTATTAATGGAATCAGATACTCTGGAGTGCATTTGACGACACCGAGATTTTCAGCCAAAATCGCATAGCCGGCATCGTCAAATTTCAGCTTTTTCCAAGTTCATCTTCCAACTGCCACAGTGGCCCTATATGACGTACCTACGACTTCTATACACCTCTGGTGATGTTTTCGTACGTCTATTAATAGAATCAGATACTCTGGAGTGCATTTGACGACATCGAGATTTTCAGCCAAAATCGCGTAGCCGGCATCGTCAAATTTCAGCTTTTTCCAAGTTCATCTTCTAACTGCCACAGTGGCCCTATATTACGTACCTACGACTTCTATACACCTCTGGTGATGTTTTCGTACGTATATTAATAGAATCAGATACTCTGGAGTGCATTTGACGACATCGAGATTTTCAGCCAAAATCGCATAGTCAAATTTCAGCTTTTTCCAAGTTCATCTTCCAACTGCCACAGTGGCCCTATATGACGTACCTACGACTTCTATACACCTCTGGTGATGTTTTCGTACGTGTATTAATCGAATCAGATACTCTGGAGTGCATTTGACGACATCGAGATTTTCAGCCAAAATCGCATAGCCGGCATCGTCAAATTTCAGCTTTTGCCAAGTTCATCTTCCAACTGCCACAGCGGCCCTATATGACGTATCTACGACTTCTATACACCTCTGGTGATGTTTTCGTACGTCTATTAATGGAATCAGATACTCTGGAGTGCATTTGACGACACCGAGATTTTCAGCCAAAATCGCATAGCCGGCATCGTCAAATTTCAGCTTTTTCCAAGTTCATCTTCCAACTGCCACAGTGGCCCTATATGACGTACCTACGACTTCTATACACCTCTGGTGATGTTTTCGTACGTATATTAATAGAATCAGATACTCTGGAGTGCATTTGACGACATCGAGATTTTCAGCCAAAATCGCATAGTCAAATTTCAGCTTTTTCCAAGTTCATCTTCCAACTGCCACAGTGGCCCTATATGACGTACCTACGACTTCTATACACCTCTGGTGATGTTTTCGTACGTCTATTGATAGAATCAGATACTCTGGAGTGCATTTGACGACATCGAGATTTTCAGCCAAAATCGCATAGCCGGCATCGTCAAATTTCAGCTTTTTCCAAGTTCATCTTCCAACTGCCACAGTGGCCCTATATGACGTACCTACGACTTCTATACACCTCTGGTGATATTTTCGTACGTCTATTAATAGAATCAGATACTCTGGAGTGCATTTGACGACATCGAGATTTTCAGCCAAAATCGCATAGCCGGCATTGTCAAATTTCAGATTTTTCCAAGTTCATCTTCCAACTGTCACAGTGGCCCTATATGACCTACCTACGACTTCTATACACCTCTGGTGATGTTTTCGTACGTCTATTGATAGAATCAGATACTCTGGAGTGCATTTGACGACATCGAGATTTTCAGCCAAAATCGCATAGCCGGCATCGTCAAATTTCAGCTTTTGCCAAGTTCATCTTCCAACTGCCACAGCGGCCCTATATGACGTATCTACGACTTCTATACACCTCTGGTGATGTTTTCGTACGTCTATTAATGGAATCAGATACTCTGGAGTGCATTTGACGACACCGAGATTTTCAGCCAAAATCGCATAGCCGGCATCGTCAAATTTCAGCTTTTTCCAAGTTCATCTTCCAACTGCCACAGTGGCCCTATATGACGTACCTACGACTTCTATACACCTCTGGTGATGTTTTCGTACGTCTATTAATAGAATCAGATACTCTGGAGTGCATTTGACGACATCGAGATTTTCAGCCAAAATCGCGTAGCCGGCATCGTCAAATTTCAGCTTTTTCCAAGTTCATCTTCTAACTGCCACAGTGGCCCTATATTACGTACCTACGACTTCCATACACCTCTGGTGATGTTTTCGTACGTATATTAATAGAATCAGATACTCTGGAGTGCATTTGACGACATCGAGATTTTCAGCCAAAATCGCGTAGCCGGCATCGTCAAATTTCAGCTTTTTCCAAGTTCATCTTCTAACTGCCACAGTGGCCCTATATTACGTACCTACGACTTCTATACACCTCTGGTGATGTTTTCGTACGTATATTAATAGAATCAGATACTCTGGAGTGCATTTGACGACATCGAGATTTTCAGCCAAAATCGCATAGCCGGCATCGTCAAATTTCAGCTTTTTCCAAGTTCATCTTCCAACTGCCACAGCGGCCCTATATGACGTATCTACGACTTCTATACACCTCTGGTGATGTTTTCGTACGTCTGTTAATGGAATCAGATACTCTGGAGTGCATTTGACGACACCGAGATTTTCAGCCAAAATCGCATAGCCGGCATCGTCAAATTTCAGCTTTTTCCAAGTTCATCTTCCAACTGCCACAGTGGCCCTATATGACGTACCTACGACTTCTATACACCTCTGGTGATGTTTTCGTACGTCTATTAATAGAATCAGATACTCTGGAGTGCATTTGACGACATCGAGATTTTCAGCCAAAATCGCATAGCCGGCATCGTCAAATTTCAGCTTTTTCCAAGTTCATCTTCCAACTGCCACAGTGGCCTTATATGACGTACCTACGACTTCTATACACCTCTGGTGATGTTTTCGTACGTATATTAATAGAATCAGATACTCTGGAGTGCATTTGACGACATCGAGATTTTCAGCCAAAATCGCATAGCCGGCATCGTCAAATTTCAGCTTTTTCCAAGAACATCTTCTAACTACCACAGTGGCCCTATATGACGTACCTACGACTTCTATACACCTCTGGTGATGTTTTCGTACGTATATTAATAGAATCAGATACTCTGGAGAGCATTTGACGACATCGAGATTTTCAGCCAAAATCGCATAGCCGGCATCGTCAAATTTCAGCTTTTTCCAAGTTCATCTTCCAACTGCCACAGCGGCCCTATATGACGTATCTACGACTTCTATACACCTCTGGTGATGTTTTCGTACGTCTATTAATGGAATCAGATACTCTGGAGTGCATTTGACGACACCGAGATTTTCAGCCAAAATCGCATAGCCGGCATCGTCAAATTTCAGCTTTTTCCAAGTTCATCTTCCAACTGCCACAGTGGCCCTATATGACGTACCTACGACTTCTATACACCTCTGGTGATGTTTTCGTACGTCTATTAATAGAATCAGATACTCTGGAGTGCATTTGACGACATCGAGATTTTCAGCCAAAATCGCGTAGCCGGCATCGTCAAATTTCAGCTTTTTCCAAGTTCATCTTCCAACTGCCACAGTGGCCCTATATTACGTACCTACGACTTCTATACACCTCTGGTGATGTTTTCGTACGTATATTAATAGAATCAGATACTCTGGAGTGCATTTGACGACATCGAGATTTTCAGCCAAAATCGCATAGTCAAATTTCAGCTTTTTCCAAGTTCATCTTCCAACTGCCACAGTGGCCCTATATGACGTACCTACGACTTCTATACACCTCTGGTGATGTTTTCGTACGTCTATTGATAGAATCAGATACTCTGGAGTGCATTTGACGACATCGAGATTTTCAGCCAAAATCGCATAGCCGGCATCGTCAAATTTCAGCTTTTGCCAAGTTCATCTTCCAACTGCCACAGCGGCCCTATATGACGTATCTACGACTTCTATACACCTCTGGTGATGTTTTCGTACGTCTATTAATGGAATCAGATACTCTGGAGTGCATTTGACGACACCGAGATTTTCAGCCAAAATCGCATAGCCGGCATCGTCAAATTTCAGCTTTTTCCAAGTTCATCTTCCAACTGCCACAGTGGCCCTATATGACGTATCTACGACTTCTATACACCTCTGGTGATGTTTTCGTACGTCTATTAATGGAATCAGATACTCTGGAGTGCATTTGACGACACCGAGATTTTCAGCCAAAATCGCATAGCCGGCATCGTCAAATTTCAGCTTTTTCCAAGTTCATCTTCCAACTGCCACAGTGGCCCTATATGACGTACCTACGACTTCTATACACCTCTGGTGATGTTTTCGTACGTCTATTGATAGAATCAGATACTCTGGAGTGCATTTGACGACATCGAGATTTTCAGCCAAAATCGCATAGTCAAATTTCAGCTTTTTCCAAGTTCATCTTCCAACTGCCACAGTGGCCCTATATGACGTACCTACGACTTCTATACACCTCTGGTGATGTTTTCGTACGTCTATTAATAGAATCAGATACTCTGGAGTGCATTTGACGACATCGAGATTTTCAGCCAAAATCGCATAGCCGGCATCGTCAAATTTCAGCTTTTTCCAAGAACATCTTCTAACTACCACAGTGGCCCTATATTACGTACCTACGACTTCTATACACCTCTGGTGATGTTTTCGTACGTATATTAATAGAATCAGATACTCTGGAGTGCATTTGACGACATCGAGATTTTCAGCCAAAATCGCATAGCCGGCATCGTCAAATTTCAGCTTTTTCCAAGAACATCTTCTAACTACCACAGTGGCCCTATATGACGTACCTACGACTTCTATACACCTCTGGTGATGTTTTCGTACGTCTATTGATAGAATCAGATACTCTGGAGTGCATTTGACGACATCGAGATTTTCAGCCAAAATCGCATAGCCGGCATCGTCAAATTCAGCTTTTTCCAAGTTCATCTTCTAACTGCCACAGTGGCCCTATATTACGTACCTACGACTTCTATACACCTCTGGTGATGTTTTCGTACGTATATTAATAGAATCAGATACTCTGGAGTGCATTTGACGACATCGAGATTTTCAGCCAAAATCGCGTAGCCGGCATCGTCAAATTTCAGCTTTTTCCAAGTTCATCTTCTAACTGCCACAGTGGCCCTATATTACGTACCTACGACTTCTATACACCTCTGGTGATGTTTTCGTACGTATATTAATAGAATCAGATGCTCTGGAGTGCATTTGACGACATCGAGATTTTCAGCCAAAATCGCATAGTCAAATTTCAGCTTTTTCCAAGTTCATCTTCCAACTGCCACAGTGGCCCTATATGACGTACCTACGACTTCTATACACCTCTGGTGATGTTTTCGTACGTCTATTGATAGAATCAGATACTCTGGAGTGCATTTGACGACATCGAGATTTTCAGCCAAAATCGCATAGCCGGCATCGTCAAATTTCAGCTTTTTCCAAGTTCATCTTCCAACTGCCACAGTGGCCCTATATGACGTACCTACGACTTCTATACACCTCTGGTGATGTTTTCGTACGTCTATTAATAGAATCAGATACTCTGGAGTGCATTTGACGACATCGAGATTTTCAGCCAAAATCGCGTAGCCGGCATCGTCAAATTTCAGCTTTTTCCAAGTTCATCTTCTAACTGCCACAGTGGCCCTATATTACGTACCTACGACTTCTATACACCTCTGGTGATGTTTTCGTACGTATATTAATAGAATCAGATACTCTGGAGTGCATTTGACGACATCGAGATTTTCAGCCAAAATCGCGTAGCCGGCATCGTCAAATTTCAGCTTTTTCCAAGTTCATCTTCCAACTGCCACAGTGGCCCTATATGACGTACCTACGACTTCTATACACCTCTGGTGATGTTTTCGTACGTCTATTAATGGAATCAGATACTCTGGAGTGCATTTGACGACATCGAGATTTTCAGCCAAAATCACGTAGCCGGCATCGTCAAATTTCAGCTTTTTCCAAGTTCATCTTCTAACTGCCACAGTGGCCCTATATTACGTACCTACGACTTCTATACACCTCTGGTGATGTTTTCGTACGTATATTAATAGAATCAGATACTCTGGAGTGCATTTGACGACATCGAGATTTTCAGCCAAAATTGCATAGACGGCATCGTCAAATTTCAGCTTTTTCCAAGTTCATCGTCCAACTGCCACAGTGACCCTATATGACGTACCTACGACTTCTATACACCTCTGGTGATGTTTTCGTACGTCTATTAATAGAATCAGATACTCTGGAGTGCATTTGACGACATCGAGGTTTTCAGCCGAAATCGCGTAGCCGGCATCGTCAAATTTCAGCTTTTTCCAAGTTCATCTTCTAACTGCCACAGTGGCCCTATATTACGTACCTACGACTTCTATACACCTCTGGTGATGTTTTCGTACGTATATTAATAGAATCAGATACTCTGGAGTGCATTTGACGACATCGAGATTTTCAGCCAAAATCGCATAGCCGGCATCGTCAAATTTCAGCTTTTTCCAAGTTCATCTTCCAACTGCCACAGCGCCCCTATATGACGTATCTACGACTTCTATACACCTCTGGTGATGTTTTCGTACGTCTAATAATGGAATCAGATACTCTGGAGTGCATTTGACGACATCGAGATTTTCAGCCAAAATCGCGTAGCCGGCATCGTCAAATTTCAGCTTTTTCCAAGTTCATCTTCTAACTGCCACAGTGGCCCTATATTACGTACCTACGACTTCTATACACCTCTGGTGGAGTTTTCGTACGTATATTAATAGAATCAGATACTCTGGAGTGCATTTGACGACATCGAGATTTTCAGCCAAAATCGCATAGCCGGCATCGTCAAATTCAGCTTTTTCCAAGTTCATCTTCTAACTGCCACAGTGGCCCTATATTACGTACCTACGACTTCTATACACCTCTGGTGATGTTTTCGTACGTATATTAATAGAATCAGATACTCTGGAGTGCATTTGACGACATCGAGATTTTCAGCCAAAATCGCGTAGCCGGCATCGTCAAATTTCAGCTTTTTCCAAGTTCATCTTCTAACTGCCACAGTGGCCCTATATTACGTACCTACGACTTCTATACACCTCTGGTGATGTTTTCGTACGTATATTAATAGAATCAGATACTCTGGAGTGCATTTGACGACATCGAGATTTTCAGCCAAAATCGCATAGTCAAATTTCAGCTTTTTCCAAGTTCATCTTCCAACTGCCACAGTGGCCCTATATGACGTACCTACGACTTCTATACACCTCTGGTGATGTTTTCGTACGTCTATTGATAGAATCAGATACTCTGGAGTGCATTTGACGACATCGAGATTTTCAGCAAAAATCGCATAGCCGGCATCGTCAAATTTCAGCTTTTTCCAAGTTCATCTTCCAACTGCCACAGTGGCCCTATATGACGTACCTACGACTTCTATACACCTCTGGTGATGTTTTCGTACGTCTATTAATAGAATCAGATACTCTGGAGTGCATTTGACGACATCGAGATTTTCAGCCAAAATCGCGTAGCCGGCATCGTCAAATTTCAGCTTTTTCCAAGTTCATCTTCTAACTGCCACAGTGGCCCTATATTACGTACCTACGACTTCTATACACCTCTGGTGATGTTTTCGTACGTATATTAATAGAATCAGATACTCTGGAGTGCATTTGACGACATCGAGATTTTCAGCCAAAATCGCGTAGCCGGCATCGTCAAATTTCAGCTTTTTCCAAGTTCATCTTCTAACTGCCACAGTGGCCCTATATTACGTACCTACGACTTCTATACACCTCTGGTGATGTTTTCGTACGTATATTAATAGAATCAGATACTCTGGAGTGCATTTGACGACATCGAGATTTTCAGCCAAAATCGCGTAGCCGGCATCGTCAAATTTCAGCTTTTGCCAAGTTCATCTTCCAACTGCCACAGTGGCCCTATATGACGTACCTACGACTTCTATACACCTCTGGTGATGTTTTCGTACGTCTATTAATAGAATCAGATACTCTGGAGTGCATTTGACGACATCGAGATTTTCAGCCAAAATCGCATAGCCGGTATCGTCAAATTTCAGCTTTTTCCAAGTTCATCTTCCAACTGCCACAGTGGCCCTATATGACGTACCTACGACTTCTATACACCTCTGGTGATGTTTTCGTACGTATATTAATAGAATCAGATACTCTGGAGTGCATTTGACGACATCGAGATTTTCAGCCAAAATCGCATAGTCAAATTTCAGCTTTTTCCAAGTTCATCTTCCAACTGCCACAGTGGCCCTATATGACGTACCTACGACTTCTATACACCTCTGGTGATGTTTTCGTACGTCTATTGATAGAATCAGATACTCTGGAGTGCATTGACGACATCGAGATTTTCAGCCAAAATCGCATAGCCGGCATCGTCAAATTTCAGCTTTTTCCAGTTCATCTTCCAACTGCCACAGTGGCCCTATATGACGTACCTACGACTTCTATACACCTCTGGTGATGTTTTCGTACGTCTATTAATAGAATCAGATACTCTGGAGTGCATTTGACGACATCGAGATTTTCAGCCAAAATCGCGTAGCCGGCATCGTCAAATTTCAGCTTTTTCCAAGTTCATCTTCTAACTGCCACAGTGGCCCTATATTACGTACCTACGACTTCTATACACCTCTGGTGATGTTTTCGTACGTATATTAATAGAATCAGATACTCTGGAGTGCATTTGACGACATCGAGATTTTCAGCCAAAATCGCGTAGCCGGCATCGTCAAATTTCAGCTTTTTCCAAGTTCATCTTCTAACTGCCACAGTGGCCCTATATTACGTACCTACGACTTCTATACACCTCTGGTGATGTTTTCGTACGTATATTAATAGAATCAGATACTCTGGAGTGCATTTGACGACATCGAGATTTTCAGCCAAAATCGCGTAGCCGGCATCGTCAAATTTCAGCTTTTGCCAAGTTCATCTTCCAACTGCCACAGTGGCCCTATATGACGTACCTACGACTTCTATACACCTCTGGTGATGTTTTCGTACGTCTATTAATAGAATCAGATACTCTGGAGTGCATTTGACGACATCGAGATTTTCAGCCAAAATCGCATAGTCAAATTTCAGCTTTTTCCAAGTTCATCTTCCAACTGCCACAGTGACCCTATATGACGTACCTACGACTTCTATACACCTCTGGTGATGTTTTCGTACGTCTATTAATAGAATCAGATACTCTGGAGTGCATTTGACGACATCGAGATTTTCAGCCAAAATCGCGTAGCCGGCATCGTCAAATTTCAGCTTTTTCCAAGTTCATCTTCTAACTGCCACAGTGGCCCTATATTACGTACCTACGACTTCTATACACCTCTGGTGATGTTTTCGTACGTATATTAATAGAATCAGATACTCTGGAGTGCATTTGACGACATCGAGATTTTCAGCCAAAATCGCATAGCCGGCATCGTCAAATTTCAGCTTTTTCCAAGTTCATCGTCCAACTGCCACAGTGACCCTATATGACGTACCTACGACTTCTATACACCTCTGGTGATGTTTTCGTACGTCTATTAATAGAATCAGATACTCTGGAGTGCATTTGACGACATCGAGATTTTCAGCCAAAATCGCATAGCCGGCATCGTCAAATTTCAGCTTTTTCCAAGTTCATCTTCTAACTGCCACAGTGGACCTATATTACGTACCTACGACTTCTATACACCTCTGGTGATGTTTTCGTACGTATATTAATAGAATCAGATACTCTGGAGTGCATTTGACGACATCGAGATTTTCAGCCAAAATCGCGTAGCCGGCATCGTCAAATTTCAGCTTTTTCCAAGTTCATCTTCTAACTGCCACAGTGGCCCTATATTACGTACCTACGACTTCTATACACCTCTGGTGATGTTTTCGTACGTCTATTAATGGAATCAGATGCTCTGGAGTGCATTTGACGACACCGAGATTTTCAGCCAAAATCGCATAGCCGGCATCGTCAAATTTCAGCTTTTTCCAAGTTCATCTTCCAACTGCCACAGTGGCCCTATATGACGTACCTACGACATCTATACACCTCTGGTGATGTTTTCGTACGTCTATTAATAGAATCAGATACTCTGGAGTGCATTTGACGACATCGAGATTTTCAGCCAAAATCGCGTAGCCGGCATCGTCAAATTTCAGCTTTTTCCAAGTTCATCTTCTAACTGCCACAGTGGCCCTATATTACGTACCTACGACTTCTATACACCTCTGGTGATGTTTTCGTACGTATATTAATAGAATCAGATACTCTGGAGTGCATTTGACGACATCGAGATTTTCAGCAAAAATTGCATAGCCGGCATCGTCAAATTTCAGCTTTTTCCAAGTTCATCGTCCAACTGCCACAGTGACCCTATATGACGTACCTACGACTTCTATACACCTCTGGTGATGTTTTCGTACGTCTATTAATAGAATCAGATACTCTGGAGTGCATTTGACGACATCGAGATTTTCAGCCAAAATCGCATAGCCGGCATCGTCAAATTTCAGCTTTTTCCAAGTTCATCTTCCAACTGCCACACTGGCCCTATATGACGTACCTACGACTTCTATACACCTCTGGTGATGTTTTCGTACGTCTATTAATAGAATCAGATACTCTGGAGTGCATTTGACGACATCGAGATTTTCAGCCAAAATCGCATAGCCGGCATCGTCAAATTACAGCTTTTTCCAAGGTCACCTTCTAACTGCCACAGTGGCCCTATATGACCTACCTACGACTTCTATACACCTCTGGTGATGTTTTCGTACGTGTATTAATCGAATCAGATACTCTGGAGTGCATTTGACGACATCGAGATTTTCAGCCAAAATCGCATAGCCGGCATCGTCAAATTTCAGCTTTTTCCAAGTTCATCTTCCAACTGCCACAGTGGCCCTATATGACGTACCTACGACTTCTATACACCTCTGGTAATGTTTTCGTACGTGTATTAATCGAATCAGATACTCTGGGGTGCATTTGACGACATCGAGATTTTCAGCCAAAATCGCATAGCCGGCATCGCCAAAGTTCAACTTTTTCCAAGTTCATCGTCCAACTGCCACAGTGGCCCTATATGACTTACCTACGACTTCTATACACCTCTGGTGATGTTTTCGTAGGTCTATTAATAGAATCAGATACTCTGGAGTGCATTTGACGACATCGAGATTTTCAGCCAAAATCGCATAGCCGGCATCGTCAAATTTCAGCTTTTTCCAAGTTCATTCTTCGTAATGTTTTCGTACGTGTATTAATCGAATCAGATACTCTGGGGTGCATTTGACGACATCGAGATTTTCAGCCAAAATCGCATAGCCGGCATCATCAAATTTCAGCTTTTTCCAAGTTCATCTTCCAACTGCCACAGTGGCCCTATATGACGTACCTACGACTTCTATACACCTCTGGTGATGTTTTCGTACGTGTATTAATCGAATCAGATACTCTAGGGTGCATTTGACGACATCGAGATTTCCAGCCAAAATCGTATAGCCGGCATCGTCAAATTTCAGCTTTTTCCAAGGTCATCTTCTAACTGCCACAGTGGCCCTATATGACGTACCTACGACTTCTATACACCTCTGGTGATGTTTTCGTACGTCTATTAATAGAATCAGATACTCTGGAGTGCATTTGACGACATCGAGATTTTCAGCCAAAATCGCATAGCCGGCATCGTCAAATTTCAGCTTTTTCCAAGGTCATCTTCTAACTGCCACAGTGGCCCTATATGACCTACCTACGACTTCTATACACCTCTGGTGATGTTTTCGTACGTGTATTAATCGAATCAGATACTCTGGGGTGCATTTGACGACATCGAGATTTTCAGCCAAAATCGCATAGCCGGCATCGTCAAATTTCAGCTTTTTCCAAGTTCATCTTCCAACTGCCACAGTGGCCCTATATGACCTACCTACGACTTCTATACACCTCTGGTGATGTTTTCGCACGTGTATTAATCGAATCAGATACTCTGGAGTGCATTTGACGACATCGAGATTTTCAGCCAAAATCGCATAGCCGGCATCGTCAAATTTCAGCTTTTTCCAAGTTCATCTTCCAACTGCCACACTGGCCCTATATGACCTACCTACGACTTTTATACACCTCTGGTGATGTTTTCGTACGTGTATTAATCGAATCAGATACTCTAGGGTGCATTTGACGACATCGAGATTTCCAGCCAAAATCGCATAGCCGGCATCGTCAAATTTCAGCTTTTTCCAAGTTCATCTTCCAACTGCCACACTGGCCCTATATGACGTACCTACGACTTCTATACACCTCTGGTGATGTTTTCGTACGTCTATTAATAGAATCAGATACTCTGGAGTGCATTTGACCACATCGAGATTTTCAGCCAAAATCGCATAGCCGGCATCGTCAAATTTCAGCTTTTTCCAAGTTCATCTTCCAACTGCCACACTGGCCCTATATGACCTACCTACGACTTCTATACACCTCTGGTGATGTTTTCGTACGTGTATTAATCGAATAAGATACTCTGGGGTGCATTTGACGACATCGAGATTTTCAGCCAAAATCGCATAGCCGGCATCGTCAAATGTCAGCTTTTTCCAAGTTCATCTTCCAACTGCCACAGTGGCCTTATATGACGTACCTACGACTTCTATACAAATCTGATGATGTTTTCGTACGTATATTAATCGAATCAGATACTCTGGAGTTCATTTGACGACATCGAGATTTTCAGGCAAAAATCGCATAGCCGGCATCATCAAATTTCAGCTTTTTCCAAGTTCATCTTCCAACTGCCACAGTGGCCCTATATGACGTACCTACGACTTCTATACACCTCTGGTGATGTTTTCGTACGTCTATTAATAGAATCAGATACTCTGGAGTGCATTTGACGACATCGAGATTTTCAGCCAAAATCGCATAGCCGGCATCGTCAAATTTCAGCTTTTTCCAAGTTCATCTTCCAACTGCCACACTGGCCCTATATGACGTACCTACGACTTCTATACACCTCTGGTGATGTTTTCGTACTTCTATTAATAGAATCAGATACTCTGGAGTGCATTTGACCACATCGAGATTTTCAGCCAAAATCGCATAGCCGGCATCGTCAAATTTCGGCTTTTTCCAAGTTCATCTTCCAACTGCCACAGTGGCCTTATATGACGTACCTACGACTTCTATACACCTCTGATGATGTTTTCGTACGTATATTAATCGAATCAGATACTCGGGAGTTCATTTGACGACATCGAGATTTTCAGGCAAAAATCGCATAGCCGGCATCGCCAAAGTTCAACTTTTTCCAAGTTCATCGTCCAACTGCCACAGTGGCCCTATATGACGTACCTAAGACTTCTATACACCTCTGGTGATGTTTTCGTAGGTCTATTAATAGAATCAGATACTCTGGAGTGCATTTGACGACATCGAGATTTTCAGCCAAAATCGCATAGCCGGCATCGTCAAATTCCAGCTTTTTCCAAGAACATCTTCTAACTGCCACAGTGGCCCTATATGACGTACCTACGACTTCTATATCAAAATCAGATACTCTGGAGTGCATTTGACGACATCGAGATTTTCAGCCAAAATCGCCGGCATCGTCAAATTTCAGCTTTTTCCAAGTTCATCTTCCAACTGCCACACTGGCCCTATATGACCTACCTACGACTTCTATACACCTCTGGTGATGTTTTCGTACGTCTATTAATAGAATCAGATACTCTGGGGTGCATTTGACGACATCGAGATTTTCAGCCAAAATCGCATAGCCGGCATCGTCAAATTTCAGTTTTTGCCAAGAACATCTTCTACCTGCCACAGTGGCCCTATATGACGTACCTACGACTTCTATACACCTCTGGTAATGTTTTCGTACGTGTATTAATCGAATCAGATACTCTGGGGTGCATTTGACGACATCGAGATTTTCAGCCAAAATCGCATAGCCGGCATCATCAAATTTCAGCTTTTTCCAAGTTCATCTTCCAACTGCCACAGTGGCCCTATATGACGTACCTACGACTTCTATACACCTCTGGTGATGTTTTCGTACGTGTATTAATCGAATCAGATACTCTGGGGTGCATTTGACGACATCGAGATTTTCAGCCAAAATCGCATAGCCGGCATCGTCAAATTTCAGCTTTTTCCAAGTTCATCTTCCAACTGCCACACTGACCCTATATGACCTACCTACGACTTTGATACACCTCTGGTGATGTTTTCGTACATGTATTAATCGAATCAGATACTCTGGGGTGCATTTGACGACATCGAGATTTTCAGCCAAAATCGCATAGCCGGCATCGTCAAATTTCGGCTTTTTCCAAGTTCATCTTCCAACTGCCACAGTGGCCTTATATGACGTCCCTACGACTTCTATACACCTCTGATGATGTTTTCGTACGTATATTAATCGAATCAGATACTCGGGAGTTCATTTGACGACATCGAGATTTTCAGGCAAAAATCGCATAGCCGGCATCGCCAAAGTTCAACTTTTTCCAAGTTCATCGTCCAACTGCCACAGTGGCCCTATATGACGTACCTAAGACTTCTATACACCTCTGGTGATGTTTTCGTAGGTCTATTAATAGAATCAGATACTCTGGAGTGCATTTGACGACATCGAGATTTTCAGCCAAAATCGCATAGCCGGCATCGTCAAATTCCAGCTTTTTCCAAGAACATCTTCTAACTGCCACAGTGGCCCTATATGACGTACCTACGACTTCTATATCAAAATCAGATACTCTGGAGTGCATTTGACGACATCGAGATTTTCAGGCAAAAATCGCATAGCCGGCATCGCCAAAGTTCAGCTTTTTCCAAGTTCATCTTCCAACTGCCACAGTGGCCCTATATGACGTACCTACGACTTCTGTACACCTCTGGTGATGTTTTCGTAATTCTATTAATAGAATCAGATACTCTGGAGTGCATTTGACGACATCGAGATTTTCAGCCAAAATCGCATAGCCGGCATCGTCAAATTTCAGCTTTTTTCAAGGTAATCTTCTAACTGCCACAGTGGCCCTATATGACCTACCTACGACTTCTATACACCTCTGGTGATGTTTTCGTACGTGTATTAATCGAATCAGATACTCTGGGGTGCATTTGACGACATCGAGATTTTCAGCCAAAATCGCATAGCCGGCATCGTCAAATTTCAGCTTTTTCCAAGTTCATCTTCCAACTGCCACACTGACCCTATATGACCTACCTACGACTTTTATACACCTCTGGTGATGTTTTCGTACATGTATTAATCGAATCAGATACTCTGGGGTGCATTTGACGACATCGAGATTTTCAGCCAAAATCGCATAGCCGGCATCGTCAAATTTCAGTTTTTTCCAAGAACATCTTCTAACTGCCACAGTGGCCCTATATGACGTACCTACGACTTCTATATCAAAATCAGATACTCTGGAGTGCATTTGACGACATCGAGATTTTCAGCCAAAATCGCATAGCCGGTATCGTCAAATTTCAGCTTTTTCCAAGTTCATCTTCTAAACTGCCACACTGGCCTTATATGACCTACCTAGGACTTCTATACACCTCTGGTGATGTTTTCGTACGTGTATTAATCGAATCAGATACTCTGGGGTGCATTTGACGACACCGAGATTTTCAGCCAAAATCGCATAGCCGGCATCGTCAAATTTCAGCTTTTTCCAAGAACATCTTCTAACTGCCACAGTGGCCCTATATGACGTACCTACGACTTCTATACACCTCTGGTAATATTTTCGTACGTGTATTAATCGAATCAAATACTCTGGAGTGCATTTGACGACATCGAGATTTTCAGCCAAAATCGCATAGCCGGCATCGTCAAATTTCAGCTTTTTCCAAGTTCATCTTCCAACTGCCACACTGGCCCTATATGACCTACCTACGACTTTTATACACCTCTGGTGATGTTTTCGTACGTGTATTAATCGAATCAGATACTCTGGGGTGCATTTGACGACATCGAGATTTTCAGCCAAAATCGCATAGCCGGCATCGTCAAATTTCAGCTTTTTCCAAGTTCATCTTCCAACTGCCACAGTGGCCCTATATGACGTACCTACGACTTCTATACACCTCTGGTGATGTTTTCGTACGTCTATTAATAGAATCAGATACTCTGGAGTGCATTTGACGACATCGAGATTTTCAGCCAAAATCGCATAGCCGGCATCGTCAAATTTCAGCTTTTTCCAAGTTCATCTTCCAACTGCCACACTGGCCCTATATGACCTACCTACGACTTTTATACACCTCTGGTGATGTTTTCGTACGTGTATTAATCGAATCAGATACTCTGGGGTGCATTTGACGACATCGAGATTTTCAGCCAAAATGGCATAGCCGGCATCGTCAAATTTCAGCTTTTTCCAAGTTCATCTTCCAACTGCCACAGTGGCCCTCGCATAGCCGGCATCGTCAAATTTCACATTTTTTTCTAAGTTCATCTTCCAACTGCCACAGTGGCCTTATATGACGTACCTACGACTTCTATACACCTCTGATGATGTTTTCGTACGTATATTAATCGAATCAGATACTCGGGAGTTCATTTGACGACATCGAGATTTTCAGGCAAAAATCGCATAGCCGGCATCGCCAAAGTTCAACTTTTTCCAAGTTCATCGTCCAACTGCCACAGTGGCCCTATATGACGTACCTAAGACTGCTATACACCTCTGGTGATGTTTTCGTAGGTCTATTAATAGAATCAGATACTCTGGAGTGCATTTGACGACATCGAGATTTTCAGCCAAAATCGCATAGCCGGCATCGTCAAATTCCAGCTTTTTCCAAGAACATCTTCTAACTGCCACAGTGGCCCTATATGACGTACCTACGACTTCTATATCAAAATCAGATACTCTGGAGTGCATTTGACGACATCGAGATTTTCAGGCAAAAATCGCATAGCCGGCATCGCCAAAGTTCAGCTTTTTCCAAGTTCATCTTCCAACTGCCACAGTGGCCCTATATGACGTACCTACGACTTCTGTACACCCCTGGTGATGTTTTCGTAATTCTATTAATAGAATCAGATACTCTGGAGTGCATTTGACGACATCGAGATTTTCAGCCAAAATCGCATAGCCGGCATCGTCAAATTTCAGCTTTTTTCAAGGTAATCTTCTAACTGCCACAGTGGCCCTATATGACCTACCTACGACTTCTATACACCTCTGGTGATGTTTTCGTACGTGTATTAATCGAATCAGATACTCTGGGGTGCATTTGACGACATCGAGATTTTCAGCCAAAATCGCATAGCCGGCATCGTCAAATTTCAGCTTTTTCCAAGTTCATCTTCCAACTGCCACACTGACCCTATATGACCTACCTACGACTTTTATACACCTCTGGTGATGTTTTCGTACATGTATTAATCGAATCAGATACTCTGGGGTGCATTTGACGACATCGAGATTTTCAGCCAAAATCGCATAGCCGGCATCGTCAAATTTCAGTTTTTTCCAAGAACATCTTCTAACTGCCACAGTGGCCCTATATGACGTACCTACGACTTCTATATCAAAATCAGATACTCTGGAGTGCATTTGACGACATCGAGATTTTCAGCCAAAATCGCATAGCCGGTATCGTAAAATTTCAGCTTTTTCCAAGTTCATCTTCTAAACTGCCACACTGGCCTTATATGACCTACCTAGGACTTCTATACACCTCTGGTGATGTTTTCGTACGTGTATTAATCGAATCAGATACTCTGGGGTGCATTTGACGACACCGAGATTTTCAGCCAAAATCGCATAGCCGGCATCGTCAAATTTCAGCTTTTTCCAAGAACATCTTCTAACTGCCACAGTGGCCCTATATGACGTACCTACGACTTCTATACACCTCTGGTAATATTTTCGTACGTGTATTAATCGAATCAAATACTCTGGAGTGCATTTGACGACATCGAGATTTTCAGCCAAAATCGCATAGCCGGCATCGTCAAATTTCAGCTTTTTCCAAGTTCATCTTCCAACTGCCACACTGGCCCTATATGACCTACCTACGACTTTTATACACCTCTGGTGATGTTTTCGTACGTGTATTAATCGAATCAGATACTCTGGGGTGCATTTGACGACATCGAGATTTTCAGCCAAAATCGCATAGCCGGCATCGTCAAATTTCAGCTTTTTCCAAGTTCATCTTCCAACTGCCACAGTGGCCCTATATGACGTACCTACGACTTCTATACACCTCTGGTGATGTTTTCGTACGTCTATTAATAGAATCAGATACTCTGGAGTGCATTTGACGACATCGAGATTTTCAGCCAAAATCGCATAGCCGGCATCGTCAAATTTCAGCTTTTTTCCAAGTTCATCTTCCAACTGCCACACTGGCCCTATATGACCTACGTACGACTTTTATACACCTCTGGTGATGTTTTCGTACGTGTATTAATCGAATCAGATACTCTGGGGTGCATTTGACGACATCGAGATTTTCAGCCAAAATGGCATAGCCGGCATCGTCAAATTTCAGCTTTTTCCAAGTTCATCTTCCAACTGCCACAGTGGCCCTCGCATAGCCGGCATCGTCAAATTTCACATTTTTTTCTAAGTTCATCTTCCAACTGCCACAGTGGCCCTATATGACGTACCTACGACTTCTATACACCTCTGGTAATGTTTTCGTACGTGTATTAATCGAATCAGATACTCTGGGGTGCATTTGACGACATCGAGATTTTCAGCCAAAATCGCATAGCCGGCATCGTCAAATTTCAGATTTTTCCAAGTTCATCCTCCATCCGTCACAGTGGCCCTACATGACCTACCTACGACTTCTATACACCTCTGGTAATGTTTTCGTACGTGTATTAATGGAATCAGATACTCTGGAGTGCATTTGACGACATCGAGATTTTCAGCCAAAATCGCATAGCCGGCATCGTCAAATTTCAGCTTTTTCCAAGTTCATCTTCTAACTGCCACAGTGGCCCTATATTACGTACCTACGACTTCTATACACCTCTGGTGATGTTTTCGTACGTATATTAATAGAATCAGATACTCTGGAGTGCATTTGACGACATCGAGATTTTCAGCCAAAATCGCATAGCCGGCATCGTCAAATTTCAGCTTTTTCCAAGTTCATCTTCTAACTGCCACAGTGGCCCTATATTACGTATCTACGACTTCTATACACCTCTGGTGATGTTTTCGTACGTATATTAATAGAATCAGATACTCTGGAGTGCATTTGACGACATCGAGATTTTCAGCCAAAATCGCATAGCCGGCATCGTCAAATTTCAGCTTTTTCCAAGTTCATCTTCCAACTGCCACAGTGGCCCTATATGACCTACCTACGACTTCTATACACCTCTGGTGATGTTTTCGCACGTGTATTAATCGAATCAGATACTCTGGAGTGCATTTGACGACATCGAGATTTTCAGCCAAAATCGCATAGCCGGCATCGTCAAATTTCAGCTTTTTCCAAGTTCATCTTCCAACTGCCACACTGGCCCTATATGACCTACCTACGACTTTTATACACCTCTGGTGATGTTTTCGTACGTGTATTAATCGAATCAGATACTCTAGGGTGCATTTGACGACATCGAGATTTCCAGCCAAAATCGCATAGCCGGCATCGTCAAATTTCAGCTTTTTCCAAGTTCATCTTCCAACTGCCACACTGGCCCTATATGACCTACCTACGACTTCTATACACCTCTGGTGATGTTTTCGTACGTCTATTAATAGAATCAGATACTCTGGAGTGCATTTGACCACATCGAGATTTTCAGCCAAAATCGCATAGCCGGCATCGTCAAATTTCAGCTTTTTCCAAGTTCATCTTCCAACTGCCACACTGGCCCTATATGACCTACCTACGACTTCTATACACCTCTGGTGATGTTTTCGTACGTGTATTAATCGAATCAGATACTCTGGGGTGCATTTGACGACATCGAGATTTTCAGCCAAAATCGCATAGCCGGCATCGTCAAATGTCAGCTTTTTCCAAGTTCATCTTCCAACTGCCACAGTGGCCTTATATGACGTACCTACGACTTCTATACACCTCTGATGATGTTTTCGTACGTATATTAATCGAATCAGATACTCTGGAGTTCATTTGACGACATCGAGATTTTCAGGCAAAAATCGCATAGCCGGCATCATCAAATTTCAGCTTTTTCCAAGTTAATCTTCCAACTGCCACAGTGGCCCTATATGACGTACCTACGACTTCTATACACCTCTGGTGATGTTTTCGTACGTCTATTAATAGAATCAGATACTCTGGAGTGCATTTGACGACATCGAGATTTTCAGCCAAAATCGCATAGCCGGCATCGTCAAATTTCAGCTTTTTCCAAGTTCATCTTCCAACTGCCACACTGGCCCTATATGACGTACCTACGACTTCTATACACCTCTGGTGATGTTTTCGTACTTCTATTAATAGAATCAGATACTCTGGAGTGCATTTGACCACATCGAGATTTTCAGCCAAAATCGCATAGCCGGCATCGTCAAATTTCGGCTTTTTCCAAGTTCATCTTCCAACTGCCACAGTGGCCTTATATGACGTACCTACGACTTCTATACACCTCTGATGATGTTTTCGTACGTATATTAATCGAATCAGATACTCGGGAGTTCATTTGACGACATCGAGATTTTCAGGCAAAAATCGCATAGCCGGCATCGCCAAAGTTCAACTTTTTCCAAGTTCATCGTCCAACTGGCACAGTGGCCCTATATGACGTACCTAAGACTTCTATACACCTCTGGTGATGTTTTCGTAGGTCTATTAATAGAATCAGATACTCTGGAGTGCATTTGACGACATCGAGATTTTCAGCCAAAATCGCATAGCCGGCATCGTCAAATTCCAGCTTTTTCCAAGAACATCTTCTAACTGCCACAGTGGCCCTATATGACGTACCTACGACTTCTATATCAAAATCAGATACTCTGGAGTGCATTTGACGACATCGAGATTTTCAGCCAAAATCGCCGGCATCGTCAAATTTCAGCTTTTTCCAAGTTCATCTTCCAACTGCCACACTGGCCCTATATGACCTACCTACGACTTCTATACACCTCTGGTGATGTTTTCGTACGTATATTAATCGAATCAGATACTCGGGAGTTCATTTGACGACATCGAGATTTTCAGGCAAAAATCGCATAGCCGGCATCGCCAAAGTTCAACTTTTTCCAAGTTCATCTTCCAACTGCCACAGTGGCCTTATATGACGTACCTACGACTTCTATACACCTCTGATGATGTTTTCGTACGTATATTAATCGAATCAGATACTCGGGAGTTCATTTGACGACATCGAGATTTTCAGGCAAAAATCGCATAGCCGGCATCGCCAAAGTTCAGCTTTTTCCAAGTTCATCTTCCAACTGCCACAGTGGCCCTATATGACGTACCTACGACTTCTGTACACCTCTGGTGATGTTTTCGTAATTCTATTAATAGAATCAGATACTCTGGAGTGCATTTGACGACATCGAGATTTTCAGCCAAAATCGCACAGCCGGCATCGTCAAATTTCAGATTTTTCCAAGTTCATCTTCCATCTGTCACAGTGGCCCTATATGACCTACCTACGACTTCTATACACCTCTGGTGATGTTTTCGTACGTGTATTAATCGAATCAGATACTCTGGAGTGCATTTGACGACATCGAGATTTTCAGCCAAAATCGCATAGCCGGCATCGTCAAATTTCAGCTTTTTTTCAAGGTAATCTTCTAACTGCCACAGTGGCCCTATATGACCTACCTACGACTTCTATACACATCTGGTGATGTTTTCGTACGTGTATTAATCGAATCAGATACTCTGGGGTGCATTTGACGACATCGAGATTTTCAGCCAAAATCGCATAGCCGGCATCGTCAAATTTCAGCTTTTTCCAAGTTCATCTTCCAACTGCCACACTGACCCTATATGACCTACCTACGACTTTTATACACCTCTGGTGATGTTTTCGTACATGTATTAATCGAATCAGATACTCTGGGGTGCATTTGACGACATCGAGATTTTCAGCCAAAATCGCATAGCCGGCATCGTCAAATTTCAGTTTTTTCCAAGAACATCTTCTAACTGTCACAGTGGCCCTATATGACGTACCTACGACTTCTATATCAAAATCAGATACTCTGGAGTGCATTTGACGACATCGAGATTTTCAGCCAAAATCGCATAGCCGGTATCGTCAAATTTCAGCTTTTTCCAAGTTCATCTTCTAACTGCCACACTGGCCTTATATGACCTACCTAGGACTTCTATACACCTCTGGTGATGTTTTCGTACGTGTATTAATCGAATCAGATACTCTGGGGTGCATTTGACGACACCGAGATTTTCAGCCAAAATCGCATAGCCGGCATCGTCAAATTTCAGCTTTTTCCAAGAACATCTTCTAACTGCCACAGTGGCCCTATATGACGTACCTACGACTTCTATACACCTCTGGTAATATTTTCGTACGTGTATTAATCGAATCAAATACTCTGGAGTGCATTTGACGACACCGAGATTTTCAGCCAAAATCGCATAGCCGGCATCGTCAAATTTCAGCTTTTTCCAAGTTCATCTTCCAACTGCCACAGTGGCCCTATATGACGTACCTACGACTTCTATACACCTCTGGTGATGTTTTCGTACGTCAATTAATAGAATCAGATACTCTGGAGTGCATTTGACGACATCAAGATTTTCAGCCAAAATCGCATAGCCGGCATCGTCAAATTTCAGCTTTTTCCAAGAACATCTTCTACCTGCCACAGTGGCCCTATATGACGTACCTACGACTTCTATACACCTCTGGTAATGTTTTCGTACGTGTATTAATCGAATCAGATACTCTGGGGTGCATTTGACGACATCGAGATTTTCAGCCAAAATCGCATAGCCGGCATCGTCAAATTTCAGCATTTTCCAAGTTCATCTTCCAACTGCCACAGTGGCCCTATATGACGTACCTACGACTTCTATACACCTCTGGTGATGTTTTCGTAGGTCTATTAATAGAATCAGATACTCTGGAGTGCATTTGACGACATCGAGATTTTCAGCCAAAATCGCATAGCCGGCATCGTCAAATTTCAGATTTTTCCAAGTTCATCCTCCATCTGTCACAGTGGCCCTACATGACCTACCTACGACTTCTATACACCTCTGGTAATGTTTTCGTACGTGTATTAATCGAATCAGATACTCTGGAGTGCATTTGACGACATCGAGATTTTCAGCCAAAATCGCATAGCCGGCATCGTCAAATTTCAGCTTTTTCCAAGTTCATCTTCTAACTGCCACAGTGGCCCTATATTACGTACCTACGACTTCTATACACCTCTGGTGATGTTTTCGTACGTATATTAATAGAATCAGATACTCTGGAGTGCATTTGACGACATCGAGATTTTCAGCCAAAATCGCATAGCCGGCATCGTCAAATTTCAGCTTTTTCCAAGTTCATCTTCTAACTGCCACAGTGGCCCTATATTACGTATCTACGACTTCTATACACCTCTGGTGATGTTTTCGTACGTATATTAATAGAATCAGATACTCTGGAGTGCATTTGACGACATCGAGATTTTCAGCCAAAATCGCATAGCCGGCATCGTCAAATTTCAGCTTTTTCCAAGTTCATCTTCCAACTGCCCAAGGGGCCCTCGCATAGCCGGCATCGTCAAATTTCACATTTTTTTCTAAGTTCATCTTCCAACTGCCACAGTGGCCCTATATGACGTACCTACGACTTCTATACACCTCTGGTGATGTTTTCGTAGGTCTATTAATAGAATCAGATACTCTGGAGTGCATTTGACGACATCGAGATTTTCAGCCAAAATCGCATAGCCGGCATCGTCAAATTTCAGATTTTTCCAAGTTCATCCTCCATCTGTCACAGTGGCCCTACATGACCTACCTACGACTTCTATACACCTCTGGTAATGTTTTCGTACGTGTATTAATCGAATCAGATACTCTGGAGTGCATTTGACGACATCGAGATTTTCAGCCAAAATCGCATAGCCGGCATCGTCAAATTTCAGCTTTTTCCAAGTTCATCTTCCAACTGCCACACTGGCCCTATATGACCTACCTACGACTTCTATACACCTCTGGTGATGTTTTCGTACGTGTATTAATCGAATCAGATACTCTGGGGTGCATTTGACGACATCGAGATTTTCAGCCAAAATCGCATAGCCGGCATCGTCAAATTTCAGCTTTTTCCAAGTTCATCTTCCAACTGCCCAAGGGGCCCTCGCATAGCCGGCATCGTCAAATTTCACATTTTTTTCTAAGTTCATCTTCCAACTGCCACAGTGGCCCTATATGACGTACCTACGACTTCTATACACCTCTGGTGATGTTTTCGTACGTCTATTAATAGAATCAGATACTCTGGAGTGCATTTGACGACATCGAGATTTTCAGCCAAAATCGCATAGCCGGCATCGTCAAATTTCAGCTTTTTCCAAGTTCATCTTCCAACTGCCCAAGGGGCCCTCGCATAGCCGGCATCGTCAAATTTCACATTTTTTTCTAAGTTCATCTTCCAACTGCCACAGTGGCCCTATATGACGTACCTACGACTTCTATACACCTCTGGTGATGTTTTCGTAGGTCTATTAATAGAATCAGATACTCTGGAGTGCATTTGACGACATCGAGATTTTCAGCCAAAATCGCATAGCCGGCATCGTCAAATTTCAGCTTTTTTTCAAGGTAATCTTCTAACTGCCACAGTGGCCCTATATGACCTACCTACGACTTCTATACACCTCTGGTGATGTTTTCGTACGTGTATTAATCGAATCAGATACTCTGGGGTGCATTTGACGACATCGAGATTTTCAGCCAAAATCGCATAGCCGGCATCGTCAAATTTCAGTTTTTTCCAAGAACATCTTCTAACTGCCACAGTGGCCCTATATGACGTACCTACGACTTTTATATCAAAATCAGATACTCTGGAGTGCATTTGACGACATCGAGATTTTCAGCCAAAATCGCATAGCCGGTATCGTCAAATTTCAGCTTTTTCCAAGTTCATCTTCTAACTGCCACACTGGCCTTATATGACCTACCTAGGACTTCTATACACCTCTGGTGATGTTTTCGTACGTGTATTAATCGAATCAGATACTCTGGGGTGCATTTGACGACACCGAGATTTTCAGCCAAAATCGCATAGCCGGCATCGTCAAATTTCAGCATTTTCCAAGAACATCTTCTAACTGCCACAGTGGCCCTATATGACGTACCTACGACTTCTATACACCTCTGGTAATATTTTCGTACGTGTATTAATCGAATCAAATACTCTGGAGTGCATTTGACGACATCGAGATTTTCAGCCAAAATCGCATAGCCGGCATCGTCAAATTTCAGCTTTTTCCAAGTTCATCTTCCAACTGCCACAGTGGCCCTCGCATAGCCGGCATTGTCAAATTTCACATTTTTTTCTAAGTTCATCTTCCAACTGCCACAGTGGCCCTATATGACGTACCTACGACTTCTATACACCTCTGGTGATGTTTTCGTACGTCAATTAATAGAATCAGATACTCTGCAGTGCATTTGACGACATCGAGATTTTCAGCCAAAATCGCATAGCCGGCATCGTCAAATTTCAGCTTTTTCCAAGAACATCTTCTACCTGCCACAGTGGCCCTATATGACGTACCTACGACTTCTATACACCTCTGGTAATGTTTTCGTACGTGTATTAATCGAATCAGATACTCTGGAGTGCATTTGACGACATCGAGATTTTCAGCCAAAATCGCATAGCCGGCATCGTCAAATTTCAGCTTTTTCCAAGTTCATCTTCTAACTGCCACAGTGGCCCTATATTACGTATCTACGACTTCTATACACCTCTGGTGATGTTTTCGTACGTATATTAATAGAATCAGATACTCTGGAGTGCATTTGACGACATCGAGATTTTCAGCCAAAATCGCATAGCCGGCATCGTCAAATTTCAGCTTTTTCCAAGTTCATCTTCCAACTGCCCAAGGGGCCCTCGCATAGCCGGCATCGTCAAATTTCACATTTTTTTCTAAGTTCATCTTCCAACTGCCACAGTGGCCCTATATGACGTACCTACGACTTCTATACACCTCTGGTGATGTTTTCGTAGGTCTATTAATAGAATCAGATACTCTGGAGTGCATTTGACGACATCGAGATTTTCAGCCAAAATCGCATAGCCGGCATCGTCAAATTTCAGCATTTTCCAAGTTCATCTTCCAACTGCCACAGTGGCCCTATATGACGTACCTACGACTTCTATACACCTCTGGTGATGTTTTCGTAGGTCTATTAATAGAATCAGATACTCTGGAGTGCATTTGACGACATCGAGATTTTCAGCCAAAATCGCATAGCCGGCATCGTCAAATTTCAGATTTTTCCAAGTTCATCCTCCATCTGTCACAGTGGCCCTACATGACCTACCTACGACTTCTATACACCTCTGGTAATGTTTTCGTACGTGTATTAATCGAATCAGATACTCTGGAGTGCATTTGACGACATCGAGATTTTCAGCCAAAATCGCATAGCCGGCATCGTCAAATTTCAGCTTTTTCCAAGTTCATCTTCTAACTGCCACAGTGGCCCTATATTACGTACCTACGACTTCTATACACCTCTGGTGATGTTTTCGTACGTATATTAATAGAATCAGATACTCTGGAGTGCATTTGACGACATCGAGATTTTCAGCCAAAATCGCATAGCCGGCATCGTCAAATTTCAGCTTTTTCCAAGTTCATCTTCTAACTGCCACAGTGGCCCTATATTACGTATCTACGACTTCTATACACCTCTGGTGATGTTTTCGTACGTATATTAATAGAATCAGATACTCTGGAGTGCATTTGACGACATCGAGATTTTCAGCCAAAATCGCATAGCCGGCATCGTCAAATTTCAGCTTTTTCCAAGTTCATCTTCCAACTGCCCAAGGGGCCCTCGCATAGCCGGCATCGTCAAATTTCACATTTTTTTCTAAGTTCATCTTCCAACTGCCACAGTGGCCCTATATGACGTACCTACGACTTCTATACACCTCTGGTGATGTTTTCGTAGGTCTATTAATAGAATCAGATACTCTGGAGTGCATTTGACGACATCGAGATTTTCAGCCAAAATCGCATAGCCGGCATCGTCAAATTTCAGATTTTTCCAAGTTCATCCTCCATCTGTCACAGTGGCCCTACATGACCTACCTACGACTTCTATACACCTCTGGTAATGTTTTCGTACGTGTATTAATCGAATCAGATACTCTGGAGTGCATTTGACGACATCGAGATTTTCAGCCAAAATCGCATAGCCGGCATCGTCAAATTTCAGCTTTTTCCAAGTTCATCTTCCAACTGCCACACTGGCCCTATATGACCTACCTACGACTGCTATACACCTCTGGTGATGTTTTCGTACGTGTATTAATCGAATCAGATACTCTGGGGTGCATTTGACGACATCGAGATTTTCAGCCAAAATCGCATAGCCGGCATAGTCAAATTTCAGATTTTTTGCCAAGTTCATCTTCCAACTGCCCAAGGGGCCCTCGCATAGCCGGCAAATTTTCAAATTTCACATTTTTTTCTAAGTTCATCTTCCAACTGCCACAGTGGCCCTATATGACGTACCTACGACTTCTATACACCTCTGGTGATGTTTTCGTACGTCTATTAATAGAATCAGATACTCTGGAGTGCATTTGACGACATCGAGATTTTCAGCCAAAATCGCATAGCCGGCATCGTCAAATTTCAGCTTTTTCCAAGTTCATCTTCTAACTGCCACAGTGGCCCTATATTACGTACCTACGACTTCTATACACCTCTGGTGATGTTTTCGTACGTATATTAATAGAATCAGATACTCTGGAGTGCATTTGACGACATCGAGATTTTCAGCCAAAATCGCATAGCCGGCATCGTCAAATTTCAGCTTTTTCCAAGTTCATCTTCCAACTGCCACAGTGGCCCTCGCATAGCCGGCATCGTCAAATTTCACATTTTTTTCTAAGTTCATCTTCCAACTGCCACAGTGGCCCTATATGACGTACCTACGACTTCTATACACCTCTGGTGATCTTTTCGTACGTCTATTAATAGAATCAGATACTCTGGAGTGCATTTGACGACATCGAGATTTTCAGCCAAAATCGCATAGCCGGCATCGTCAAATTTCAGCTTTTGCCAAGTTCATCTTCCAACTGCCACAGTGGCCCTATATTACGTACCTACGACTTCTATACACCTCTGGTGATGTTTTCGTACGTCTATAATAGAATCAGATACTCTGGAGTGCATTTGACCACATCGAGATTTTCAGCCAAAATCGCATAGCCGGCATAGTCAAATTTCAGCTTTTGCCAAGTTCATCTTCCAACTGCCACAGTGGTCCTATATGACGTACCTACGACTTCTATACACCTCTGGTGATGTTTTCGTACGTCTATTAATAGAATCAGATACTCTGGAGTGCATTTGACGACATCGAGATTTTCAGCCAAAATCGCATAGCCGGCATCGTCAAATTTCACCTTTTGCCAAGTTCATCTTCCAACTGCCACAGTGGCCCTATATGACGTACCTACGACTTCTATACACCTCTGGTGATGTTTTCGTACGTGTATTAATCGAATCAGATACTCTGGGGTGCATTTGACGACATCGAGATTTTCAGCCAAAATCGCATAGCCGGCATCGTCAAATTTCAGCTTTTTCCAAGTTCATCTTCCAACTGCCACAGTGGCCCTATATGACGTACCTACGAGTTCTATACACCTCTGGTGATGTTTTCGTACGTCTATTAATAGAATCAGATACTCTGGAGTGCATTTGACCACATCGAGATTTTCAGCCAAAATCGCATAGCCGGCATCGTCAAATTTCACCTTTTGCCAAGTTCATCTTCCAACTGCCACAGTGGCCCTATATGACGTACCTACGACTTCTATACACCTCTGGTGATGTTTTCGTACGTCTATTAATAGAATCAGATACTCTGGAGTGCATTTGACGACATCGAGATTTTCAGCCAAAATCGCATAGCCGGCATCGTCAAATTTCAGCTTTTGCCAAGTTCATCTTCCAACTGCCACAGTGGCCCTATATGACGTACCTACGACTTCTATACACCTCTGGTGATGTTTTCGTACGTCTATTAATAGAATCAGATACTCTGGAGTGCATTTGACGACATCGAGATTTTCAGCCAAAATCGCATAGCCGGCATCGTCAAATTTCACCTTTTGCCAAGTTCATCTTCCAACTGCCACAGTGGCCCTATATGACGTACCTACGACTTCTATACACCTCTGGTGATGTTTTCGTACGTCTATTAATAGAATCAGATACTCTGGAGTGCATTTGACGACATCGAGATTTTCAGCCAAAATCGCATAGCCGGCATAGTCAAATTTCAGCTTTTGCCAAGTTCATCTTCCAACTGCCACAGTGGCCCT